>JAHLJT010000631.1:69052593-69392400 GCA_031308135.1 Acheta domesticus
TAAGGATGATGAGGGTTGGGTTCTAGTAGAGGAAGAGAAAAAGGAACGGAATCAATGGACGAAATTATGCTGGAAGATGATAAGGCTCATGAAACACACGATGCAGGTAAAGAACGCAGGAATATATGAAAAAGCGGATTAGCGCAAAGATATCCTATCGGTAAAAGCGGTAGGGCATCAACTGGCTGGTAAAAGCGGTAGGGCATCACTAAACTTCTGGTCCCTGATGTTGGACAGGCATAGTTTAGCAAAACCGGAAGGCGACAAGGTGCCGCGAGTGAAGTCAGGGGAACCGCTTGCTTTGCTCCACCCTGTGTGATCACTGACGTCGGCAGGCACTGTTAGAAAACAAAGCAGCGATATGTTGATTACGGGAAAGTAGGCCGCAGACTGGGAAGCGGCTCTTGAGGACTGTGGCGGGAATTGGAAAAGATCGGGGCCCGGAATCTGATAGGATAGGAGAATCGGCTAAGATCAAGTGGAGTCACGGTCGAGCATTGGGGATCAGGTGGAGTCGGGGCCAGGAAGCGGGTGGAGTCGGAGCCGGGAAACAGGTGGGCTCGGGGCCGGAGCTGGGTATCAGGTGGGGCCGAGGTAAGGAATCAGGTGGAGCCAGAGAAAGAGATGGAAGAGGAAAGGAAGCGAGTCAGGGAACGGGAGACCGAAAGGCGTTTAAAGCGGAGAAACAATGCGAGATTGGGATGCGGTGCAAGGACCAGAGGGTGGGTTTGGTGCAGCTCCAGTGGGATAGCGCCTAGGTCGAGTATCAGGGTAAAACTCGAGAAATTGCGTCGTGTCAATGTATCAGCGTGAGGGGAGGGATGGCAGATTGAGCGGAAGAATCACGCGTGGTTTTAGTGAGTCGAGTGGCGAGTAGAAAGGGCGGGGGACGGCGGGAGGGCGGGGGACGGCGGGAGGGCGGGCGAGAGGGCGGGCGAGAGGGCGGGCGAGAGGGCGGGCGAGAGGGCGGGCGAGAGGGCGGGCGAGAGGGCGGGCGAGAGGGCGGGCGAGAGGGCGGGCGAGAGGGCGGGCGAGAGGGCGGGCGAGAGGGCGGGCGAGAGGGCGGGCGCTGCTGGAGCACGAGCGAGGGGCTGCTCATAAAGCGCGGAATGAAATTCCTGCCGGTACAAAGCGCACGCCCCGCCTCGTCCCTCTGCCCGCCGCCCGCCGTGCGCTGCGAGGTTCATCTTTGATCTGCTTCCTCCGGCGCCGCCGTTTGGAGCAGTGCACAACACGTGCGCGTCGTCTAAATCTCTTTGTAGTGGGAAACGGGTTAATGGGGTTGGAACGTAGGTGCCAAAGTGCGTGCGTGAGTGCGTATTAAATTTACTGTGGAAGGCGTGTGAAGAAGGGCTCCCATTGCTTGATAGTTTTACCTGCTGTGCCTGAAATGTGGAGGAATGCAACACGATGACGTGATAGTGTCCCATACACGTGTCTCCAGATGTATGTGATGTATTCTTTGACGAAGTTTTGTTGGGATTGAATAGATACTTCTTTTTGCGATTGGAATTTCACATTTAATTACTTTTTAATGTTCATGTAAATTTATCTTCTATGCAAAGTTGTGTGTCGTATTTCAGATTTTTATCGGAGGAAGATTATAAATATTTGAAAGATTTAAATAAGCTGTTAATTTTGCAGATGACTCTTTTACTCTGACAACGTATTAATTAAATATTTAGACTCTCTCGCGAAAGTTATTTATTGATTTTTTAGCTCTTAGAGGATGCACTATTTTGTTAAACATGAGGTATGCTTGAATGTATGTACAGTTTTGGAAACAAAAATTGATCGCGGCCGTCTGCGGCTAAGTTCAGCTTGTGCACGGCTTGGGCAGCCCTTGTCATGACGAAACATCGCAGGCGGAGCCTCACAAACCTACGCAGCCAATCTCAACACAGGGGGGAGTGTCCTAACAAACGTACGTCGTAGAAAATGGCGGGCGTCGCTAATTCCGATGTGAAAATATTTTCAAATACAAATGAAAGGAATGAAACACTTTTATGAACATCAAAGTAAATTTATTCAAATATATATGAACACATACATTTAACCACTATTAACATAATTCTTTTTTAAGAAATTACGTTGATGTAAGATAAAATAACACTAATTTTAGACAAATTACTTTCTTATACGGATTCTAATTCCAATGTTGATGTTCATTCACAATCCATGAACTTTACCAAATGTCCAGATCTTTTCCATAAGAAAAACTATTATAATTGCACAAGTGTTCATATGTGTTTCTAAAATTTGCAAAAATTGCAAAATACTGTCTTCCTACATTCGATAAAGGACATCTAGAGAACAGTTTCAATAAAAGAAAATACAATTCAAAGATCAAGTGTATATTTTATTATTAAAGCAACAATTAAACTAGATATTAAGCAATCAATTTGCATCTCTGGGCAAAATTGTTATTTTGCGATATTGAACTCAGGGACAACTTGGGGATACTCTTCCGCAGGTGTAGCGCACATTTCGAAATTGTTTATAAAATTGTTAATTGTTGCAAAAGTGTTAATTCGCAATTTTCAGTGCTAGGTCATCAGGGAACTCTTCCCGCTTTAGAATTGCAAATATTGGAAATTGTTAATAAATCTACAAATTTTGCAATATTTCTGTACTCTCTCATCTCAATTGCCTTTCAACAAGTTGCGAAATTCCGCAATCCGATCGGCGCTATCACCTTTCCTTACGCAATTATTTATAAGAAATTAGCATCTGATGCCAACCGTCATTTGTTTTACAGACAATCCGGTCGCTCTTTGCAGTCAAGTATATGGTTCAGTTCGTTTTGCAATGTCTCGCTTTCCGCCGATTATATTGTATTAACAATATCTCAGTTGTTACTAACTTAAAAGAAATATAGAGTAACAAATATTTTACCTAAACTTGCTTTGAAATTATGAACAGTTGTTGGTACGGGAAATATTTGCCTTGAGACGCCAGTGCGGCGATCGCCTTTGGGACACTTGGCCTTCGCGGTGCCGCGACCTTTGGACTGCAATGGTAGGAAAGTGATGGGATGTATGCGTGAAGAGTATAATCATTGCAGGGAATGCCTAGAAATGGACATAAATGTTAAAAAAAAGTCGAAAAGAACGATGTAAGAAACTGTCAGCTTAAGAAAAAAAATATTAAAGGCCAATTTCAGACCTAACAAGCATTGACCTTAATTTGTAACGGCGACAGAAACAAGCCTACATTTTCAAACATTTCAAGTAGAAGGCAAGGGATCAATAGATTAAGATATTTTACAGTAATATCTCGAGATAATTAAATAGATCTTGGATTTGCAGCAAATTTCTAATATTCTTTACTTCTAATCTACTTCCTCCTTTGTTCATGAATGTAACAAATTTATAAAAGGAAACAAAATGTGAATTGTAAAACTTCTCTTCTGAAATATATTTTCACCGCGACTGTTGCCCCGCACTTATACTAATTTATCAAGAAGAATTTTGAACAAAGCAAATTCACATCAATTGTTAGGGCAGGGACATATGATAAATTAACGTACGTATTCAGATTTCGCAATTGATTATTTTTTATGATGAAAGGGAAAAATATTTTTAATGAGACTGTGCCAACGACTCCAGAAGGTATTAGGTTTAACATCTACCGCAAATAACAAGTCGGTTCAGGCCTCTTATATCCGCTAGACTCGATAAATCATTATTACTACAAATACCAAAACATAATTCTAATTATTATCACAAGTCATTTACCGTAGGCGTAACGAGAGCTTGGAACTGTCTCCCAAAGAACATTAAACACAGTCCTTCTGTCAATTCTTTTAAGAAGCAATTAAAAGCTCTATTATTTTCCAAGGCATGTAAACGTAGCCTCTAAAATTTTTGCCATACAATTTACAAAACTCAAACTTACTAAGTACTTATTGTAGTGTAATATTATTTCAAATTATTGATGAAAACTATTTTTAACTAGTTGTATTAGTAATTAAAATCACTTTTACTATCTCCTTTATATTTTTGTCGATTTCTTAGTCAAGAGTGCTCAAGTCTGCTTTTCCTGGAAAACATAATAAAGTAAATGACAAAGAATCGAAACAATATCAATAACTAACCATATTGAATATGTGCACACAAGATAAGAAATTGTTTAGCATCTAAAAAAATATATATTGATTTGCGGGAAATCACTAAGCCTATCATGGCCTCCTTCAAAAACACGATCTATAATTTGTACTCAACGGTTTTTGAACTCAACTGAACTCTCATTCCCAAGAAATCGACGGTTATTTTTATTTTTAATCATCATAAAGTGTGGAATGCTTATCTGCTACTATCTATTTGTCTTAAAATTAAATTTCTTTTGTCTGTGATATCTGTAAACTTTAAATTTTCTTTTCGCTGGAGATCTTATAAAATAATATTTATTTGATTGTAACTAATATAGAAATTGAAAATATTCTAATCTTTATTCTTATAATTATCAATTTGATTATGTTACCGTATTGTTGCAGATATTGTGTCACTACTTAACATTTCACAATATTTATTCTTATTGTATAAGTTTTGTTACTTATTTTTGCCTTTTTTGTATTACCATTGATTATTTTTCTTCAAATTAATTTATATTGTAATTTATTATTTTTCTAATTAATGTATTAAGTAAATTTAGATTTACTATTTTTGTCAATGTCCTCGGCCTTCAGCCGCCATCCTGATTGAGGTTTTCTGGGTTTACTCAATCGCTTAAGGCGTATGCCGGGATGGTCCCTAGTTTTCTCTCCCAGAAGTAAAAGTATCCTGCCCCCCTAGATCTTCTTCATAGTTTATGAAATAATGTATATATTTAATGTGGTTGGGCGGAAGAGCAGGCCAAATGGCCTGAGCCTCGCCACTAATAAAGGCAATTTTATTATTATTATTATTATTTGGCTTTTGCATTTCTCCCACGCGGGGGGGAAACATTCACCTGCCACTAGTGTTGCTGTGGCTAGGCTCACTCGCACGGCTCCGATGAGCAAGTATCGAGCGAGATCTGTGTTTTTTCTATGGTCCTTCTATACTACATGTCAGACATATCAGTAATAGTTTTCCTCACAATGCGACATGTGTCCAGAATGATAGCTTTTTATTATTATTATTATTATTATTATTATTATAATAATAATTATTATTATTATTATTATTATTATTATTATTATTATGTGATATTACTATAAAGCACGAAACAGTGCGGTGAGGAAAACCCCGAAAGGACGACGCCAGGTCTCACGTTCCAGCGAGGAAGACCACGGCCAAATTTAAAAAGAGAAACCCAAGAGCAATAGAATTTTTTTCAAATGAAGAAAAGTTATTCGATAGATGACTACATTAACACTACACCCCCAGTTAACTAAACTATCCCAGTTATTTTATTATTACAATTATTATTATTATTAATATTAATATTATTATAAGTAGTATTATTAATTATGACAAATATTAAACACTAGGCCTTTTCTTACTTTGCCGTATACATACGAAAATACGGAGTAATATATGTAGTATAGGGATAGTTATGTAATGCTGCCGAAAATGGATTTCGATTTTAACGAAAATACACGTTTTGGCGTCCACTGATACCGAAAAAGTGTTGTTGTTGTTTTCAAATCGTCTGTACGTCCGTCCGTCCGTCCGTCCGTCCGTCCGTCCGTCCGTCTGTCCGTCCGTCTGTGAACAACACTAGCATCTAGACTATAAGTACGATTTCCTCCAAAATGGATATTCTTCGGTCGATCTTCCACTCGAGACGCCGCGTTTTTGAAAATATTTGTTCAAACTTTGGGGTACTTTGCATGAAGCCCCCGGACATTTTCAAAATTTTCTCAAAAAGGCTCCAAATTTTTCTTTAAATTTCTTTTAAGAATAGAGTAAAATACACTTATAAAAGTGGCATAAGTCTGATTTTCACGCTTAACTCCGAATTTTCGAAAATTGCAAAAGTGTGAATTTTTCTCGGCGTCTTACCACAACTACGAAATTGAAGATTTTTGTTTCAAATAAAATTTGTTCTTCCTAGTGAGTTCTATCATTAGGGTCATATATCCTCGTGTAAACATGAAATTTCTGCAACGATGTAAAGCCAACTTCTTAGATATATTGTAATATACAAAATATTACAGAACAAACGCCGCGCCTTAATCTGGACGGACGGAGCTGTAATAGACAAAATATTACAAAACAAACGCCGCGCTTTAATCTGGACGGTCGCGGTTACTAGGTAACGAAGGTTGTTGACGAGCGAGAAGGGGGCCCTGGACGAGAGAGAGTTGGTGGTTGACTGGCATCCTGGTGGTAGCGGCGCGTATGTAACCTGAATTATTAAAGTTGGACATCGACGCGAATAGGGAGGACAAATTGTAGAACAAGTGTGCAAGAAGTGAGCAGCAAGAAAGAAGCAGACGGATTTTCGGCGCGGAAGTCAAGGGGCTACGAACTGCGGGGCCATCGTTTCACAACGCCAGACAATTTGGTACGGTGAACTTAATGCATGAAATTAAGCAAGAGAATTTTTATATTTTTAATCTCAAATTCCATTCTTAATAAACAAAATTATTGTTGTGCCACGTTGTGTGTAATTCCTTCGGAATATAAATAATTTCAGACTTCCAGGCTTCTCTGTATAGAGAGCATGAGAACCAGAGAACTGAGCTAGTAAATTAAATTAGATAAAATAAATCATTCGTTGTTTTATCACAGTGGCGTTCCCAACGTGGGGCTGGAATTAATAAAACGTCGTATAAAATCGTGTGAGACGATTATAACACGAAATTTTATTAAACATTAGGAAGTCTGAAATATGTGCACAACAATAATTTGAAAGTAGAAAACAGTAAATGCCAACCATTTCAAATATCATATTATTATTTAGTGAGTGTAATTAGTGTTGAATTAAGATATTGGAAGTACATTGTGTCAGCATGAAAACTCGTGGGAGAAGTGCTGCAGTCCCAGAAGGGGAAAATGGCGGCGAAGGGCAGGACGGGGTGGCTGCAAATATAAATATTGTATCGGAAGTTGAAGTCGAACGAAATTTAGAGGAAGAAGTACAATTAGTGCAGAAGGATGTTGTCCCGAACCTACCAGTAGAAAATGTGGATACTAATAGCCTTATACTTCAGATGCTCGCGCAAATGAAGGCAGAAATGAATTCCAGATTTGACAGTCAAGACGCGAATTATGAAAATTTAACGCGGGAATTGCGTTACACCAGGGAGCAACTGAGGGACGAAATGGCTCAGCTACGAGCAGATACTGCCTTGGAATTTAGGAATTGTAAATTAGAACATCTTGATGATATGACACAACGTGGGCAGCGGGAACAGCAGGAAATGATAGAGAATGTAAAATTAGAAGTAAAACATTTGAAAGGACATGTTGAAAATTTAGATCAAGTTGTGATGCAACACGGGAAAATGGCGGTTGTAGAAGCACATGTTGAGGAAGTATTTGAGATATCTCAGCAACAAAATGTTCGTGTTGGGAAGGTCGAGGCCAGGCTAGAACGAACGTATGCTATAATACAGGACAGAATACGTCAGGAAGTGAAATCCGTGACGGAGGCGGAAGAAAGCAGAATTGGAACAGAAACGGCTAATTTAAGACGAAACATCGAAGAGTTAGGAAAAGAAATTGCCGCAACTAGTTTTAGTGGGAACGCCATTGCGTCGGCTACGGCATTAGTATTGCCAAGTCATATTCAATTTCATGGGGATACTCGGGAACAGCCATGGTCATTTATTGAAAAGTTAGAAAGTTATTTTATTATGAATAACGTGTCGGAACATTTAAAATTGAACTTGGTCGAACAGATGTTATCCGAGGCCCAAAATTGGTTAAAATCTTTAGCGACGGATCCGCCGAATTATGTGGAATGGAAAGTGTTCCATAAAAATGCTGTTGTTTTGCATAACGAAGAAGGGAAGCATGTTGGAACATACAATTTTCGCAGCACAAAGCCGTATTTACGGCATGATACTCATGATTGAGCATGTAAATATTGTAAATAATTGTAAATAGCAAGGTTTTATTGTATTGTTGTATTTAATAGTTCCATGTTATCTGGATATGTGGTCGAATGGAACCACTGATTTATTATACAAATACCAAATGATCATTTGAAATGGGCTTATGTTGGCAAAGAGTTTCGATAACCAAGATTGTAATTAGCTTAAGGCCTGAAGATACAAGTCCTAGGGTTGTGAAATTGTGTCGTGTGTGTACCAGTGCAAGAGGGTAAGAAGAGTAAAAAGTATTTTGTTGTTGTGTGAGTAGTCTTGTTATTTATTAATAGGTAATTAGATAAATAACGCTCTGGAAGTGGGGAGCTGTAATATACAAAATATTACAGAACAAACGCCGCGCCTTAATCTGGACGGACGGAGCTGTAATAGACAAAATATTACAAAACAAACGCCGCGCTTTAATCTGGACGGTCGCGGTTACTAGGTAACGAAGGTTGTTGACGAGCGAGAAGGGGGCCCTGGACGAGGGAGAGTTGGTGGTTGACTGGCATCCTGGTGGTAGCGGCGTATGTAAGCTGAATTATTTAAGTTGGACATCGACGCGAATAAGGAGGACAAATTGTGGAACAAGAGTGCAAGAAGTGAGCAGCAAGAAAGAAGCAGCAAGACCGGCGCGAAGACGGATTTTCGGCGCGGAAGTCAAGGGGCTACGAACTGCGGGGCCATCGTTTCACAACGCCAGACAATCCGGTACCGTGAATCTAATACATGAAATCAAGCAAGAGAATTTTTATATTGTTAATCTCAAATCACATTCTTAATAAACAAAATTATGGTTGTGCCACGTTGTGTGTAATTCCTTCGGGACATAAACAATTTCAGACTTCCAGGCTTCTCTGTATAGAGAGCATGAGAACCCAAAGAACTGAGCTAGCAAAGTAAATTAGATAAAATTATTCATTCATTCATTATTTTATCACAATATGAACACCCAATTAAAATAATAATAATAATAATAATAATAATAATAACAACTACGCCGGCCCCGTGGCTGCGCCAAGAACGCTGCAGGTTCGAGTCCTGCGTAGGCATACTGGTACTTGTGATCGTCTCTTCATTCCTCGTTATCGTCCTATTACTTCATTATTCATAATTCAAGGCTTAACAACCTTGTCTTATCAAGGGATACAGCTGTAAAAAGTTGATCTCCATAATTACACATGTTCAGAAGGTGACCCAAACACCGCTCGCGTTCGCGATGCATAGGTAAATTGCAAGGAAAAAGAATTTTAATGTATTGCGTTATTATTCTTACTTTTACAAAAATAAAATAATTTTAATTTTTGCCCGTCAAAACCGTCCATGAAAATACGCTCGTAAAATAAAAAGATAACCATCAACAGAAATGCATACAAGAAGTTACCTCAGGAAGAGAATCACGCATTGAACAGTTACCCACTCATCAGAAGTTCAGTCGTTGTGGGACAACAAAATATACAGAATTTAAACCAAAACATACCGTTATTTTTTGTCGGGCGATGTATAAAACTGCATTATTCTTTGTATTATCTGTTCAACAGTTTCTGTGTGTATATGCAAGCAATATACAGGGAGTCGCACCGACTGAGGGCCACCCTCGTTTCTTCTAAATCTAAACGGTTTCTGATGTATGCAGTTTTCGGTCAGCAATGGGGATTCATGGGGCAAACAATTTGCCGTAGAGATAATTTTCGAAATATTTTTTGTTTTTGAGAAATTTAATCATCTTTGAGTTTTTAAATGAAACCACGTATTTTCTCACAAGCAATAGAGAGATCATAAATAGACGAATGCAATGATGTAACATATTAATATTTTGATAGTATTTTGAGTATAAAAATATACTTTTTGACATGTGATTTTAAATTAAATGCTCGAGATTGCGACGGCTGCTACAGGAAAAACTGCACGTTTCGTTTAAAATCTCATGTTAGAATGTATAATTTTATACACAAAATACTATAAAATATTAGCATATGTTACATCATTGCATTACTCTTTTATGATCTATCTGTTGCTAGTGAGAAAAAATGTCTGGTTCTCTTTAGAAAAACTAAAGATTCATTAATTTCTCCAAAACTAAAATATTTCAAACAATATCTCTACACCATTTCTCTTTTCTCTTGCCCCATGATTGTGCATTGTTGAGCGAAAACTGTATTTAGATATCGGGAACCGTTTAGAATTACGAGGATGGTCAATAGTTAGTGGAATTCCCTTAAAGTGGGACTAGTTAGTGGGAAGCATTTCAGTAATTCCAGTTTTAATTCCGTTTGATACATTTGTAATTGTCTAAATATATTGGAGACATTGCACACGTTGTCCGACATTTGGCACAATAACTTACGCCAGCAATACGTAAGTTTATGTAAGGAATTGAAAGATGTATTTGTTTGGTTCAGTGGTAGAATCCTTTCTTCGAGAACCCTAGACCGCAGGATCAAACCCGGTTCTTGCCCAGAGTTGTTTTGCTTATCCGTGATTTGTTTTTGTCAAATTAACTATATTACAAAACTGTCTCCATAGCGTAAATATATTATTTTGACTTTAAAACAAGGTGACCCTGAAAAGGGCTTTTTATATTTCTATGAAATATTTTTTTATTCTCCAAATTATCTATTAGAATTTGTTATATTAATTGTTTATTCATAAATCTCTTATTCTAAGAAATACAAGGAATACATTATTAACGAATCCAAAATTCCTGGTTTACTAATGCGATAACTCGCTCTCGTGAGGCTTGGTTATGGTGAGCCATGTCGAATAATGAAAACGGAGCAGTTCAATTTGCTAAGCCTCGAGTGAAAATATTGATTTTTCTTTCGTGTCAAGTGGCAACGTCGCAAAGCTCCTTATCTCATTTTGACACGGAGTTGAAAACACGGAAGTACTGCGAAGAATGCAATTTAAGATCATATTATTTTGGTCTCAATGCCGCATGTCGAGACTGTCTATTACCATAATTTTAGAATTGCTGGTTCGCATTCCTTTTTCGCAATCGTGAATTTTGCTTACATTATACATAACTTTGACAAGACAAATGTATAATTTTGCAATTTAGTAAATTTTTTTGCAATGTAGAATAAAAAAAAAGTTACGAAGACTAGGACTCGAACCCGCTGCTGTCTGAGTTCTAGGGAAACACTTTGACACTGAGTCATGCATTCGCTATTCTCGCACTCTTATTATAACAACACTTTTCACATTAAAAAAAACTTGAAATCAACAATACGTTTGCAAAAATTAATGTCAATTCAGTTTTGTAGGCAGGAAACACGGAAGTCTTTTATCTCTGTTCTACTACTATTTTGCTCCCGAGAAACGTCAATATATTTTATACGCTCTCCAATAAAATAATAATAATCTTCATAGTTCGATCTAGAGAACGTAGAGTTAAAAAAACTAGTGGTGATACAGAATGGGACAGACTTTCACGTATTAGTTTTCTATTTCCTATGGTCTCGGCTAGCTATTCGGAATTCCCACATACTCTTGCCAGCTGCCATGTATCGTCGCCCAACGTACACGTTTTTAAAGTTTCATTTTTCGATTTCTGAATAGTAAAACGGAAATATTATTTGAAGAATATTAAAGAACTATTAAAATCTCGTCCTAACTGGCAATTTTCTTTGAAAAATTTGTAGCCGTTTTTAAGAAAATGGCGTTTAAGCGCTACTGTAAATGCGAAATTTGAAGCTGTTTTTGAGAGACAATTTTTGAATTTTCGAAAAACATCATGAGAAGTCATTTGAAGTACATCAACTTACAAATACAATAGTGTTTACAAATTGCTGGAAATATGCATATGACGGTGTAAGAGATGTTTCAAAAAATACATTTGTCTATTTTTTTAAAAAATCGAAAAAATACCCGAAATTCAACTTGACTTCATATTAAAGAGTGCAAAGAGCACTAACCGTTCGAAAAGTTTGAAGATGAAATATGGATAAAATGGCGTTTGAGTGTTTCTGAAAATGCGGAATTAGAAGCTTGGTTTCACAGAAAACGGTTGAGTTTTTGAGAAACTTTATTTCACATTTTCAAATCACATCTACTCATAAATATAATCATATGAACAAATCGCCAATAATATAACTATTAACGACGCGAGAGATTCAGATCAAAAAATTTCATTTTTGTAATTTTTGAGAAAAAAAGAATAGAGCAATATGGCGTTTATGTTATGTTAAAGAGTATATTAGGCACTATCATTACCAAATGTTTAAAGAAAAAAATTGAGCCGTTTTAGAGAAAATCTTGTTTCCACGTCACATTTCCCGCAATTTGTAAACACTATTGTAATTGTGAGGTAAAGTGCTTCTTATAACTTTAAATAAAGTTTTTCGAAAACTCAAAAAGTTTCTGTGAAAAAGAGCTTTAAATTTTAAATTTAGAGTATCGCTTACACGCCATTTCCTTAAAAAACGGATCCAAAATTTCTAAAGAAACTTGCTATTGATGACGAAGTTTTGCTGTTCTTTAATATTCGTAAAACAGGATTTCCGTTCTATAATTACGAAATCGAAAAATTAAGAAAATATAAAAATGTATTTTGGGCGGCGATAGATGGCAGCTGGCAAGAGTATATGGCCAGTCCGTATAGCTAGCCGAGACCAAAAAACTAGAAAAGTAATACGGGAAAGTTTGTGGCATTTTGTAGCACCACCAGTTTTCATTTATGGCCAAGTTCAGTTTTAATTGATACCATTAATGCGAGAAGTCTTAGTTTTAAGGCCATTTTAAAGCAAAAAGCAGAATGCTATGTTTTATTTAGGAATTTTACGCTAAAAATACTAAGAAAAAATTAAGAGTAACAAAAAACTGACGAGATGAAATATTTTTGGAATTTTTTTTTCGTTTTTACCGAGTTGAAGTCTATAAGAAAATATATAAAACTCCTATGCAGTTTTTTACTTGCAGACCAGGTGTAATAAAGTAAAAGTACTCGTATAAACTCGTTTTTATAAACACAAACTCTAAAGATAATATTGTCCATCAGATATAAGCAAAGAGGTGATCCGATGATTGGCGGAATCGGCCGAAGAACGCTTCGTAGAGGCATCGTCTTACAGAGCGTGATAAAGTGAAAGACATGGAAGCTAATCAATTATCTTTCATTCCTACTTGCGAACAGTGTTTTAACCCTCAATGGAAAATGTTATGTTTGTACGAATGCGTGTCACTTCTCAAAGTTGATGCAAATAAAATCAAAGCTTGGAAAAACGAACGCCCATAATTAAACAGATGCGGTACCCAGTGATTACCAGTTAAAATTAGTTTATCATCAGTTGTGATAGTCACTTAAAAGATAGATTCTACTTTGAAAAAAATAAGCTTTTATAAAAAAATTTCTCGCTTACTCTTTCACCGAATCCTGGGTTCTTCTCCAGAACTGAAGATCTCTATTTCATTATTAGATCCCTCTATTGACCTTCGAATGATACATAAACAGTTTTTAAAGAAGCTACTGCTGATTAGCTAATTTCAAAGTTACCAGAAAGTTTCAGGGAAGATGTTTCCAAAAATTTAATTGTAGTGCTTACTGAAATATGGGGCAATATAGTTTTTCAGCTTTTGAATATCAAACAATTTCTTCAGTAAGTTTATAGATGCTGCAGCTTCAGAATCAAATTGATGTATAACTTCTATTACAAATTCAAAATTTTGAGCATTGTAGCTCATAGCGTCGATTCAGGTGCCCCTTATTGTTAAGTCCTTTTTTATTGGAAATCAATGCGTCAACTTTATAAAACTGAAATCCAATCAGTTCTGCAAACACAACGCATGCACAAGATAAGTTAGAAGTAGTAATTTTGGAACAATAACTGCAGGGCTTCTTCTGCCTTGCACATTTACGGCGCTGCATTCGTATCAGAAAGAAGGCTTTGTGTTTAACTTCATTAGGCCACAAAGAAACGTTGTATAGTTACATAGTTTTGTAATTGATGGTTGCATTTGGGTAACACTTCACAAGTTAACAAAATAAGACTTACATTTTTAAACGTTCATTCAACCCATCACAACCTTGCCAATATGATTTCCTTGCACATAAGTTTCACAGCGAGATTTTACTTTAGATTTTCAGTCCAAAGAGATAATTTACGAACAACAGTAGAGGGTCGCATGTAAAAATCAGGGAAAGAAAAATTTCAACGGCCCATCTTGAGCTGGCGCATGTAATTTTTGGTGAAGGTTATCAAGGTCAAAGGAGACCTCTCAAATGACGCGAAGTGGGTGCGCGATATCGCTTGCTAAACATATCATATTCACAAATCAAACTTCCTTTCTGTTTTCTGCAATACTCGCGCTGAAAACTAACAGAACAGAAGCTATGATCCCATCGTCGCCTTCTTCTTTTACTTGCAATACCCTTGGCATTTATGGATACTCTCATTTCAGCGGATAATAATAGCGGCATTTTAGAGAGGAGAGTACAGACAAAATATTTGACAATTGCTAAATTGTTTGTTTGGATGATTCCTTATCAAAACCATATAGGAAAAATAAAGAATTAAATTTTTTTATGTAGGATAACGGAAAAATTCAGTAATATGTAAAAATATGTTCATTTGTGTAAAATGTGTAAATATATGTAGTTTCGGGTAAAATATGTAAATATATGTTTTAAAAATTCAATGTGTTGGGCCACTAACCGATGTGAAACGTGAATATATAGTTGATTGGACTTTATAGAATTACCTTAGGAAAATATGTTATTACATAATTATCCGGGACCTAGTTATAACAATATTAAAATACCACACAATGCCCCCAGAAGTGTTTCCAATTCCCCAACGTTTTGTCAACGCTGGGGTACGAACTCACGTATTTAGGTTCAGCAAAATATTATGTCTACTACACTATTTGCTCTAAGAATCACAGCCTCTCCGACACTTAAAAAAATGTTGGACAGGTGAACTATTTTTTTTAATCGACGTGCGGGCTCACAATCCAGCGCGTAGGGCGCGACTACTGGAAGACTGAGATGACCTTATTTATGAGTTTGGGGAAATTCTGTAAGAACTCAAGGTTTCAGTTTGATTTAATAGCAAGCGAGCTCAACCAAGCGACCCTTCTGAAGGTCATTTCCAAACACTGAAGTCTGAGGAACGAATAGACACTGGATGTTAATGAATGCAAGAGAGTATATATATATATTTGGAATAAATGCATTAAAAAAAACATTTTCCCTGTAAAATTTCTCTCTCATTAAAATTAACTGAATTCGTTCTTAATTTTCCATACCATTCATTAGAAAGTTCTCTAATTACACATTATTTATTTTACATGTGTGTATAATTACAATTTGCAGTAGTACAACTCTATTATTGGTTTCTATATTGAATTTAAATTATTTGTCATAATTATCCAAGAGGTCGTAGCGAAGCATTCTCCGATATTACTGGATTAGTGCCACATTCTTCAGACCCGGCCTTTCCTTTTATGGCTTTAAGGCAAGGAGAAATGGGAAAAACTTTGGAGGATAGGCTACTTGAACTGCTAGAATAGCCAATGATAAGAGTTGCTTGTCTTACCGTTGAGGATGGCTCAAACCGCGTGTCAAAAATATATTTTTACTCTAATTATTACCAAATTAGGCATCATTTTATCTCTCTTTACTCGATCAATTCATTTCAGGTAAAAACCTACGCAGTTCCATTTAAAAATAAAATGTGACACAATTCCACCAAAATTGAAAATATTACGAAGAATATTTCTGCTGCACAACATTCGCCTCGTGGAATAAATATTAAAATTATCTACCGTGCCACCGTTCTGTAAAAAATATACTTTTGAAAGTTAATTTGTTTGTATCATAATTCTATTAATAATAAAATGATTAGTTTATAATCAGTTTCCTCGCTTGACGGTAAACTATTGGCAGACACTTTGCACCAGTAAGTAGAAGATACCCCAGCACATAATAAAGAAACCTACACATTTGCAGGGCAACAGTTAGCATCTGCGTTTTGAAATTTGAAACAAAATTTATTTGTAATGCAGACGAATGAAAATAATGAAACTCAAGTTTCAACGATGTAGTAAGAATATAAAGAAAAGTTTCAAAGTTAAAAAACAGCAGTCGTTTCTACCGTTTTGCCGTAAGTCAGAAATCGTTAATATTAAGTTGGCTGTCCGGGTGACGCCGCGTCCATGGCAAAGGTGCCGACGTTTCGGTCGCCATTCTGCGACCTTCCTCAGGGCGTAATGCGCGGAGCTGTACTGTGCACGGGTTAATATAGGGCTACGTTCCCCTTCTACCTGTGTACCGGTTGGCCGGGTGGTCGCACTTAATATTGACTCCGGCCGCGGAAGCCTACGCTCTCAATCGTTAATATAATATAATCAGCAGAAAGGGAGACACTGCAAAACAATCTGAACCATATACTTGACTGTGAGGGAGAGCGACTGAATTGTCTGTAAAACAAATGAGAGTTGGCATCAGATGCTAATTTCCTACAAACAATTGCGTATCTCCAAAACGAAAGGCGATAGCGACGATTGAATTGCGGAATTTCGCAACTTGTTGAAAGGCAATTAAAATGAGGCAATACAAAAGTATTGCAAAATTTGTAAATTTATAAACAATTTCCAATTTTTGCAATTCTAAAGTGGGAAGATTTCCCTGATGACCCAGAACCGAAAACTGCGAATTAACAATTTTGAAACAATTAAAAATGTTATAAACAATTTCGAAATGTGCGTTATACCCTCGGGGGGTGCGCTAATTGTCCCTTAATCGAATAACGCAAAATCACAATTTTCACAAGAGATTCAAATTGATTGCTTAATATCTAGTTTAATTGTTGCTTTAATAATAAATATACAATTGGTCTTTGAATTTTATTGTCTTGTATTGAAATGGTTCCCTAGATATTTTCTATCGAATGCAGAAAGACAGTATTTTGCAATTTTTGCAAATTTTAGAAACATATGAACAATTGCAAATATGCAATTATTTTTTCTTATGAAAAAATTCTGAAGTGAACTGGACATTTGTTAAAGTTCATGGATTGGTGTATGAAAGACATTATTGAACTTAAAATGTGTATAAGAAACTGATTGGTCTAAAATTAGTGTTATTTTATCTCACATCAACGTAATTTCTTAAAAAAGAATTGTGTTAACAGTGGTTAAGTGTATGTGTTCATATATATTTGAATAAATTTACTTTCATGTTCATAAAAGTGTTTCATTCCATGTATTTTTATTTGAAAATATTTCCATATCGGAACTAGCAACGCCCGCCATTTTGTACGGGGTAATTCTGTTAGGGCACTCCCCCTTGTGTTGAGATTGGCTGCCTAGGTTTGTGAGGCTCCGCCTGCGATGTTTCGTTATGACAAGGGCTGCCCAAGCCGTGCACAAGCTGAACTTAGCCGCAGACGGCCGCGATCAATTTTTGTTTCCAGAACTGTACATTTGTATGTATGTATGTATTTATATGTGTATACATGTAGGTATACAGGAATTACACATATTTTTCTATCAGGAAACATACTTGTAAGCTTATCGGGTTCAATAGTGCAATGCCCTCCCACATCCTTCGCAAGTCTCCTTGGTTGGGAGTTCCCGGGACAATAGCCCGTCCTTTACATTATCCATTCTACTAGGTGTCGATTTGGAACCCATCCTCTCATCGGCTTTCAGAGGTAGTCCGTAGGCCGATATCCGCCTTTCTTTCCGTAATTGAGTCCGATATCGG
This sequence comes from Acheta domesticus, assembly GCA_031308135.1. NCBI lineage: Eukaryota > Metazoa > Arthropoda > Insecta > Orthoptera > Gryllidae > Acheta > Acheta domesticus. The sequence goes on from JAHLJT010000631.1 coordinate 69,070,323, forward strand.
GGAGTTCGTATCTGTCTGAAGAGGAAAGATCCAAGCTTCTAGAATGATACGTGGCGGATGCGTATTTTATATCACAACCCAAGGGGACACGGGAACGGCACTGTCAGAGTGTAACGCATACCGTATATTATCTTATGTTACTCGAAGAGACTAGAGATGAAAGGGTATTGTTATAAATGTGGTATGGGATGCATGGGAAAACCATGCCGCAATATACAGACCGGCTAAAGTAGCTCAGGGCATCAACTGACGACAATGTGGTGCTTCTGACAGGCAGGCCCCAGGTTTCGATTCCTGACGGTGGCATGATTTTCGACACTAGCTAGACAGGTAGGTAGAATTCAGCCGCTGTGAGGAGAATTATAGCGACCGGATGCACTGATTGGTTGTTTCCTGGATTTTCCCATCAATACTTAGCGAATGCTGGAGCAGAACTGTAGTAACGAGTTATGGACCGCGCACGATCTATCCTTATTCTTTCTTACTCTATTCTCTCCCTTTACGTACACTTAGATGTATTACACTACCACACTCGTTGAGAGACCGATCGGGAGCCGGCTGGGGTGATGCCCCGCTGGTGGAAGATATCTGTTGGAAAAAAATATATCAAGCCGACGTGAAGGTCGTCACCGGATCTTGCCATTCAAAGGGAACTTTAACTGCTACATCCCTTGATAAAACATGCATTGCACTTACGCAACTAATGGCTAGACCTTGACGTGCTCGAAAACATAAAATAATCAACCACAACAGAGAGGTAAGCACCCATTTACGAAGACTCTAACTCGTGACCCACCGAATGAAGCTCGTTACTGAACTCGGGCCTTAGACGACCTCAACCACCGGCCCGTCAAAATACATGTATTTTATAATTGTTACGTAGCATGATGTATGCGTGCGTGATTTGTAATGAACATATTTTTAATTAACAGATTTGCATTTCAAGTTTATTGTATGTTAAGGGATTAGGACATAAACATATGCCCAAAATTAGCTTTTGAAATCTAAATAAAGCTCTGATGCCCAATTGAAGTAATTCCCGGGAATTGCATATTTTTTTTTAAAATAAACCTATTTATACAGTTGAATTTCTTTTTCAAGTGCAGGTAATGTTTCCTTTGATGAATGTACCTTTCCGAAGAAGAATAGAGTTGCGATTTTGTTGCTGACACGTTTATTTTGTATGAATTGTCCACTCAAGGCACACATGGGGGCTGCAGGTGAGAGGGGAGGGGAGAGGTCTTGAGCCAATGGGTTTTGGCGGCGCCCCGGGCGCTCCCTGGCAATTAGGGGATAAGCCTCCGCCAGAGCCACCGCAGGCCTTCTGCCCGACCGGACGCCCCCTCTCATCCCCCTGTGTCCCTGCTACACAGTGGCTCTCACTCCAATCTCCACCACCACTTATTATTATTATTATTATTATTATTATTATTATTATTATTATTATTATTATTAGGTCGCGAATTGGCCATCCAAGGACCACGCAAACGCGCCACGTGTATCCACCGAGGCCATATTCTCCAGGGGGCACGTGACCTTTTTTTTGGGGGGGGACAGCACTTTTATGCCAAATACATTTTTACACCCAATGGTTGATAGCCCTGGGGGAATGAAATGTGATGATGATGATAATGATGGTGAAGGGTGAATGGACAATCACAAATATACAGACACACATAAACATGCGCGAGGCGGGATTCGAACCCACGATCCTTCGCTCCAAGACAGCTATCTTAGCTATCTTGGCTACCCGAATCGGTTCTTCTTCTTCTTATTATTATTATTATTATTCCTCTACATCACGACTAAAGATGTTATGAGTCGGCTGAATATAAAATATACTCCAGGTTGCAACCAGCTACCTAAGGAGCAGATCTAGGGACTGTCGGTTCCTCTCCAATACTTTGCGCAAAATGTGAGCTGTTTAAAATATAGCAATTTCTTGAACTTCCCAGTCCTTTGAATGACCTGGAAGTTTAGCTAAGTTCTTACACAAATTTTTCGGAATAAATCCCAGAGCTCCGAAGACTATTGGGACGACCTGTGCTTTTGTGCCCCACATTCGGCTGACCTTGATTTCCAAACTCTTGTATTTAAGACATTTCTCTGCCTCCTTGGTTACGACATTTTGATCACAAGACACAGCAAGAAAAGTCTCTACAAGTATACACATTTTGTTCGGGCCCACAGCAAAGCAGAAATAAATACGTTTATTTCACAAGCAAGGCAGAACAGTTGAATTGCGTAATCGGCTGAGCGCGGCCGTTGAGCCGCTGAAATCACGTATCGCCTTCACATCCGTTGTTCCGCGAATTCTCCAACGGACGGCTCGCACGTGTGCGCCTGGCCATCTCGCCCCCCAGCTCGGTCCGTTGCAGGAGCAACGGACAAAAACCGCTAGATCATTGCAAATCCATATCAAATGACAAATGGTAATTGGCCATCGCCATCCCCACCTCTGCCGCGCGTGAGAGCCCTTTCCTAACGTCTCTGCCCCAACCGAATTCGGCTTAACAGAATTCGGTAGTTCGCATAAAGACACCGTGCAAGATAGTCGCGTGTGTTCAGGGCTCCGCGCAGTAGCGTGTAAAGAATGTATAATCGTGCAAATGAGCTGCACACGGCTCGCACATAAATTGTTTAATCGTGGCAGTGCACGCTTTAATTGTGTCTGTCGCTCTTGCGTGGGTTTGCGCCCGCAATTTCGGCGGTCCACGGAGTCACTACAATAACTATGCTTGGACAGGTGTATTAATGCACCAAAGGAAATTTTCATGTTAATACTGTGCTTCTTGTGCATTTACTGTGTTAATACTGTGCATTTACTTATTAAATATTGTTTGTGCTGGAAATTTGCTCGTGTATGCATCCTGCACTCCTGCGCCAATCCCAAGAGCTATCAAAGGGTTTCGGGACTACTGTACTTCATCACTACAGTCCATTCATACAGTCCACTCATGAACATTAAGTGTATAGTAGCCCCGAACACATTTTTTTCTCAAAAGTGATGCAATCGCCACGTAACATTGTAGAGCGAGAGTTGAAACCAATGTTTAATTACAACCACTTGTGGAAAGCAAATATGTGTGGCGGATTTACAGTATTGTTATTGCACCACATAAAGTAATTGGTTGCAATTCAGCGATGAATCCCTTGCCACGAGTAGCGGCAAAGTAGAATAGATGAAGTGTGCTGTTCATAGTTACACAGAATAAGTCACTGGTATTATAGTTCCATTTCTCGTGGCTAATAACATTGAGCTTCTTATCACATAAGCTCAATAATAAACATGAAACTGAGAGTTCTATACGTGTTTGCAATGTACATTACATGTAAGACAAAGGAAGTGAGCAGTTCACATAACTGATATTGATGGTACGCATTACGAAATGATTATTGTAGCACTTTGAATAACACCATATAACACATGAATAACTGTCGTAGGACACTGAATAGTTATAAAAACTGAAAATTTCAGACGCGTATAGATTATGTTGCGTATGGGCGCGCACACTCTTTGTGCCCGGAGTGGTGGCTCGCACGCGACTAGTCTTTCGAGAACGCGTTGACTGTGATGTAGGATGCGTGATGCAGGATTTGCGCCAGTTTTGAGGGGAGTCAATGAAGACGCATGTTCTATTGCAAGGAAAATTAAGTTTTGGATTATTAATTAAATGGATTTCATGCAAATGCATGCTATTGAATATTAAGAATTATAATGTATGTTGTGCAGTTAAATTTATAATAAACGCAAAACTGCGTACAATTTAGATTCGCCGCAGTGTATTCTCGGAATGAGAGTGCGGGCGACGGTGGCGGTGAATTCTATGTACAGCAAGACGTTGTCTGTGGCAGTTAATGTTCCGAGAAACGGAAGACATTGACAAACGTGACTGAATATGGTTAAATAAAATTGCAAAATGATAAGTCGTACAAATAGCTTAATGTAATGGGATGAGCATATATTAATGAATTATAACAGCTTGCTTGCTCGAACACCTGGAGATTGGTCGGGGAACTTAGAGCTTGTCTCGGCTGGGGCGGTGCTCCACTGGTCAGAGATACCTGGTTGGGGAGAACCCCGTTAGCCGACGAGTAGGTCGGTGCCGGATCTCACCATCCAGCGGGGGAGATCATCGCCACCGCCCGAGGAGAGAAACGTGTTCTATACTTACGGGACTAATGGCCTTAGCAGTTGATGCGCTCTGAATCGGTAATCTATCAATCAATCGATCGATCGGCGCTGGATCTATCCCACCAGCGCATCCCAGAAACTTCAATCAACCCACCGGTGTGTCCTGCGAGTCCGGTCGGCGGCCACTGTGCTCAGCCTGGCCGCGCGGGCCCGCATCCCCCACCCCGCGGCCTGCCTCCGGGGGCGCCTCAGCGCTGAGCCTGCGCTTGCGGGGCAGGCGCCCGCGTCCCACCCCGCCCTCCCGAGCTGTTTGCGCTGGAGACCGCGTGCCTCGGGGCCCTTTCAGACTGCTCTGCGCTGCCCCCCGTGCATGGCTTCCCTCGCAGAGGGCGTTGTCCTTCTACCAGCTCGCCCTGCGTGGCGTGCGCCCCGAAAATCCATACTTTACTCGTAAAATCTTTGGTCACATTGCTTTTTTTGATGCTGTATTTATTTTGTATATGTTATTGTGTAACTGAGTTGATTTTGCGGTTTAAGTACGTAATTTTACATATTCAATTAATGACGTATTCATTAACATTTTTGGTTCATTATATGATCTGATTTCAACGGTTTTTATCGCATCATCATATCCGCTGTCTAGTAGGCGAAATTCTGGCTTCCAAACAGCAGATATGATGTTGGCCACATCATCGAAAGCTGCTCATAAATAATAATTGTTGACAATAGTAATACATTTTTTTTCAAATATTAGGAATGCGAACAATACGAGTACATTTCCAATAAACTAAATATGCACAAATATTTAATAAAAAAAGGTTATATTTATGTTAAAATGTTAAAAAAAATTAACAAAATGCAATTACCTGACTTGCCCAACCTTCGGGATAGATGAGAAAGCATCGATAGAAACGTTTTTTGTATTGTATCATTACACAAATGGATCCAAATATCGCTAATGTGATATGAATGACAATTATACGATGAAAAAGTAGTACAATAATTTACATGTCTTACAAAAAGTAGAATACAGTGTCTCGTCATTGTAGGTGACTTGAAATCCCCGAAGAACACTTTTTTTTAGAATTCTTTCAAAATGTTGTTCAATGATGAGGCTAAACGTCACATTAATAGATTCGCAGTATGGAGAGTGAGCTTTTGATTACCTCTGTAAGTACCTCAAAAACCTCAATTGACTGAATAAAAGGCTCCAAAATGATTTTTTGTCGATTCTCATTGATTGGAGAGAGAAAAAGAACATTTAATGATCTGGTGTAAGCAAAAGAATCTGCAAGCATGGCAGACTTTGCATTGCAAGCTTTGGGCATAAATGAGCGCGTCAGCGACGCTACTGCGCATGCGCATCCGATCTCAGTTATCAAGGTTAGAATTGATATTGAGCAATGCGAGACGCCGCGATGCGAGAGTGGAAGTCGGGTCTTTTCTGTTGGGAGCCACCGCCACGAGAAGATGTGCTAGTGCTTCCGTTGAAACGGGCGAATAGAAGAGAAACTGGTCAGATTTCATTGAGTGAAAGGAGGTAAGAAGCACTTCTATATGGGGATTGTATAATTCTGAATATAACATGATTTGGAATGGAAATTACATGGAAGTACGTTAAAAACAACACGATTTCTGCGTGCGCAGTACGAACAATACTTGGTGGGCATGGTTGTAACAGTAATATTGTTTGTAGATCTTTTCTATTATTTGGTTCAATATCATTTTCAATTTCAATTACAAATGGGACCTGAATAAGGTTTCCGCCCATAAATGCAGGGGAAACGGAAATTCTGTGTGCAACGACTACTAAGGCCAACTGCAATCGGAATCCTTCACAAAGCTGCGAGTGGTGCATCCTGCAGATCTACGTATTCTCATATGCATCGAGCTTTTCCTGGCGTGAAAGCCCTCAGGTTAGTATGTTCGGTATGTAAAACACTTGTTTTTACGCTGTGGAAAAATAGATGATGTCGGTGGAATAAATGGTCTCTGATTCTTGCGAGGGAGAGCACGCGGTTGTGCGTTCTGGGAGCGAAGCGAGGGGAGGTAGTCAAGGCCACACATCAAACGGTTTCTCTAAGCTGACTGCAAAGGGAGGCAGCGTTTGTGAATACGAGAAATATAAAGAGTGATTCATAAAACCTCCAAACCAGAGAAACAAAAAGCGTAAGAAAATTGTATTATAACGATAAAAAAAGAGGAAGTTCTTTATTCTCATACATCTTAGTCCTCACTAAAGAAATGATTTTAAAAAGGTACATAACAAGGGCGAGATACAGCTGATTACCCCTCTCGTCTCTTTGTCGTTCTCGCTAAGCTTGGACAACAAACTCGACTCGTGCGTGAATCACTTCGCGCTCGTGTTGCGTGTACTACTTTTTAACACGCCGTGAGCGAAACGCAATGCGTCAAGTAAAGGAATATAAATAAAATATCAAATAACTGGAAATACGTTATGCATAACTCAAAATATTTATTGTATGTAGCTTACATATTACATTTTTCTATTTCTTTTCAGAATTACCATTAATAAAAAAGCAACCGAACAAATATTATTAAATAGAAAGGGAAAACTCTCATTTTTAAAAGATTTATGGTCAGAGACTGGGCATATTTTTCCACACAGTTACAAAAAGAGTAGAAAATATTTCTTCTAATACCACGTGTACATCAAGTGAACCAATGCGTTCAGTATTAGAATTTTTTGTCGGTTGCTTTGATTTCAGATCTTCTCAAGGTTTTTCTCATATCGATAAATAACTTTTGCGAAACGTTACAGATGTTTCGCTCACGTTTGGCCAAATTTCGCACACTGAGAAAAAAATAGCAGTTTCGCACGTGGAAGACAAGCACGAGAAACCGCATTACGCAGACGGCGTTATAAAAAATATAGTATATTGATATATGCTCAATTTTCTCTGGTCTTGTACTGCTTATGTCGTATCTTACTGTATTGAGAAATTCTAATAGTCTTCTTAGCCAGTAAGAGTTTTTATGAGGATATTTATACTAAAATTGTCAGGAGTAGGCTTTTCTCATATTTTTTATTGTAAATAGTAATTTTGGTAGGGTTTGTTTGGCTATTATAAAAAATTATTGTGGCAGGTAAGAGATTTTTGTATTAACTAGCTGAATTTGGCATAGCCGCTTTAAACCGTCTTAAAAGTATTTTCATATGTTGAAAGATTTTACTGTGCAGGTTCTTAATAAAAAGAAACTTCAAATATTCAGTTGTTTGGTACGTAAAAATAGCGGGCCTAGTAGTGAAAAATTAAGAAATAAAATTAAGTAACAAATAATAACTATGTGGTCGCAACTCTTCTTGTCGGATGTTCCTTAAGGTTATGGCAACTCCCCACCCCAGAACACGCTGTTGGAGAACCTAACCTCCCAAAAGACTTGTTTTGTAGAGCATATTTTTTCAGCGTGTTATCAGACGGCTTATTAAAGAGATTGATCTGACAAATGAGTCGTAGAACTTGATACTCTTACCCTCCTGTTTAAAAATTTCCAACATCTAATAGCTTGGCAGGTTGCATTCAAATTGAAGATATACTAACGTAGAAACTATTTTTTTAATAAAGAGTGCATAAAATATATCTCCTTAAACAAACGTATAATCTTTACTTACAATTAGCACATATTTTACTGCAATGTTTGTGCTAGCTAACTTTAATCATTATTATGATCATAATAACCAAATATTCATTTAGCGTTTGAAAATATTTGAAATCAAAGTACTTTCCATTCTCTGTATTCCAATGACAGAAGTATTTTGTTTTTAAAAAGTGTGTTTCCTTACGTAATTCAATTTACATATTGTCAATCTTATGAATAATTACCTACAGATTCACATCATACTAGAAACACAGTAATTACACTAATGCACAGCGTTTCACCACTGAAGGTTCCTTGAAACATAAAAAATATATATCTATTTTCTAGATTTATTGAGAATGTTCAGAATAATCTGACTAAAACAATGCCAGTAATTTTTCTGGGAAATTGAGTAAGCTATTGATGAGTTTTGTAAGAGCCGTAAGACATGAAAAACGTGTTTTAGTTGCATAAAAGTGCAAAAACAGTCATTTTTGTAGAAATTTTTTATAAATATTGTGGATGAATCTGCAAAAAGATCAATCATCATAGCCACCACAGGATCGAGACGCAACGAGTGACACTTTTGTCTTCATTAGTGCACCCGAAGGTGGCTAAATGTGAGTGACAGACGGGCGCATCTTACTCGATTACTGTACAAAGATTGCAGTGAAACCTTGTGCCTGCCAGCACAACAAAGAGACAATTTCTGGTGTGATTTGTTCAGCTTATTTAATAGTGGTTAATTTTTCTTTAATGTTTGTATCATATTTTTTTCCTCTTACGTAATTGTTCAGAGTGTATATTTACTATGAAAAGTGTTTTTTTGATTTATGCTATAGAGTGTTGTTATATTTGTATTTAGAATTCAAATGTTTAAATTTTGTATTTACGAGGGGGGAAGGAAATTACCGTACTGAGAGCGCGCTGCCTTTCGTGGACATATTAAAGAGTTCGGCAGATTGGGGTTAATAGAAACCTTCATGAAACGGGCGGCATCATTTTGTATATGATCGTTTGATCATAGTGTTATTTTTCTCTTACTATTCTGGTGCATTGATTGCGAAATCATTGACCGTTTTGAATGACAGATTTAAAAAGAACAAAGAGTGTGTTTGAAATTTTGTTTCCTGGTTCAAAAGTCGCCAACAGAAGCTTACCAAATGCTCGATCAGGCATTCAAGAAGGATGCTATGAGCCGCACACAAGTTTTTGAATGGTTTCAGGGCTTTAAACGAGATGAGATGAGGGTTGACGACCATGATCGTTCTGTGCGCTTTTCAGCATTTTGGATCAATGAAAATGTAGAGAAAATCCGCTAAAAAAGAAACGAGGATTGTCGTTTCTCTATCGACGAAATATCAGAGGAAACAGGAGTGAGTCGAAGCTCATGAAGTGAGTTCTAAGATTTTTCGAGAGGAGGTACGGAGGAAACGTCCAGATCCCTTGGGCGATCAGGCCACTGGGTCCTTTATCACAACAAAGCCTCCGCACACACTTCCTTATCTGTGAACCGCTATTCGGCTTTTCAGTTGTCTGTCGTTCCCCACCCCCGTATTCCCCAAACGTCATGGACATTTTATTATTAAAAAGGATGTATTGTACGCCAGCCTATAGTTGAATTTCCTCCCAGCAAGACAAAGATACATCATTTTCATGAAAGGTATCTCTCAAAATGAAGGGAAGAACCGTCCCCAAGCCTTCAAAGGGCAAGGCGGCGCCACGAGCGTGAAGGGCCGACCCACCCTGTTGGCAGAGATCTGTCGCGAGAGGCGGTGTCTGCCCTGTCGCTCGCCTGTCGCCGTGGGCTGCCTTTTATTCCAATTAGTTCGCCATTTGCATGTAGATGGACTGGGAGCAAAAACGACGCGACCGAAGATTGGACGTGTTCGCCTTGCAGGAGGATACGTCGCGCGCCGCCTCCTATGCAAATCGCGTTTGGATCCCCTGTGATGGCCGGTGGGCTCAGCGTTGAGTGCCTAGGGAGGCGTAGATGGGGGTTAACATTAACGCCGGACGCTGCGGCTTGTAGGATTACGTGTCCCGCGTTACCGTTACGAAAATTCAGAAAAGATAGAATCGGCTCAAGAATTTTGGGAATTCGTGAGTGAGATATCGAGTGAATATTGATTCCAGGGATACTCAGTCAATTACTACTGTAAGTGTAGTGCTTGTTATATCTTGGGTAGTGGCGGTGTTTTTATTCCGCGAGAACGTGAGATCCAGTGCTGTTGTACTTGCAGCGTTTCCCGCCCCAGTCGCGGCCCCTGATGAAAAAGGCCCTAAGCTCCCGACAGTACACATAAGTGTGTAAGGGGAGAAGAAAGGACAACAAAGAGGATGGAAGGATCGCGCTCGGCCCGTGACCCTTTTTTTAGGGTTCTGCTCTCCTATTCGGCTGGTATTAATAGGAGAAACCCCGGAAAAGTACGGAACAGAGCTGGCGGCCTCAAGTTCTCCTGAAGACATGGTCCAATTCTGTGTAGATAGGAAGGTAGTGTCGAAAATCCGCTACCGTCGGGACTCAACCGCTAGAGCAGTGGTGTCAAGGTCTTCTACTGCTGGCTGTAGCACGCCTCGTGGCACCCTAGCATGCTCTGCGCAACTAGCGTCGGTAAAGGGAACTATTACGAGTAGAAGTAACCCCACCGTTTTACTATAGGGATAGCGTTGTCTCTGGTGGCGGGGTGATGAACTGCGTGGAGGGGCGATTTCGTCGTGGCACTCGTGCCACGGACTCGCGCTCGTTGCATCGACCTTGACAACACTGCCCTAGAGCCTACTGGACAACGAATCTTCAGGGGCAACGGTGTTGCCATCGAGCTACTACAGTTGGTGAATGTAGGGTATCCTCCCGCCTCAGCCAAGATTGATTATTGATTTTTTCCCGATGTTATTGGGGAGTTGTAAACAAACCAAACAATGAGGTACATCTCCTTCTCTACACAGTTATATACTGAGGATGCAGCCTCAGAAGAAGGTTTTTATTAACAAAAGCACTGTAGCTAGTAAATAAAGATGGAATTGGATGCCTGTTGACAAAATCCAGGAAAGGCTATGAGCTAGCCAGGCCCGCTAGGAGAAGTACTAAGAGTTTATACCAAGTATGCTCTAGTTCAGATGTACGTTACCTTGCACGTTTGCCAGTTTTGACAAGAATATTTCAAGAGCTCACCAATAGTCTAATTCTCACGGTTTCACCGATGATCGTTCCTTACTCTCATGTACTCTTCTATAGATTCCCACAGCATAGGAAATGTCTTCAGTCTCAGTCTCTCTCACGCTGAAAATGAGATAACTGTATTACTGGATTCTCTTAATTATTCTCTAAATTTTTGAATAATCCTATAACTTGAATTTCTTGCGGTTGATAAGTGATAGGCTTGTGTGAGTACCGTACACAGTCTGTAATCGAGGAATGTTTATGCTGTTTGTAGCCCTCTCCGTTTTCGTGGAAAGATTATCACTGATGCTTTTTCCTTCTCTTCAACTTGATGAAGGATAGTAGGGAGAGCCTGAGAAGTAAATAATGTTAAGAAATTAATATGTGCAATGGTACAGATGGTATACCTAATGGATTATTTAAGAAGATATCAGTCCATTACAACACGAAGGAAACAATCACACCCGACTCGAACCCTCGGCCTCTTTGGGCACGACACTTCGAACCCTCGGTCTCTAGCTCCGCATTCCCAAACGGCGCTTCGAAGCTCCTGAGCGATGCCGGAAGGAACTTCCTTTACACAATTATTAGGGGGAGGATTTTAATGAAATGTCATTTGTTTTCTTTCCACTTTAGAACAGTGCCTTATAATTTAGACATTATTTTTATGTTATGACAGAAGCAAACGACTTATTTCATACGTCATTTTTTTTTGCATTTTGCGTTGAATTCGACTAATAAGTCATTTTTTCATATTCCCGTCATTGTAAAGCATTTTCTCTGGTTTCATCGATTTTAATATCATTTTAATGGTACTTGTTACAAATAATATTGACGAGATGCAACAAATACTCTCCACAGTATGACTTTAGTCGCTTTAGCTATATCGCGTTAGCTTTATCGTAGATTTCTTCGCTCAGAAATTGTCATGTCAGCCGTTGTGAGCATATAAGGTTCCTGTCACCCCCATCAGCGCCATTGTCTTTTCGGCGGATGTCACGATAAAGAAAAGATTTCCTGGTAATGAACAATCCAAACCAAAAGTTTGCCAGCTGAGTTCACGTTAACAAAAGGAAGAAGCCTCGATTACTCAGTAACGTATCCAACAGCATAAGTTGTTAATCTGAACTGGTTTTACGTCATATTTCGTTGCTTTTAGGCCATTTTTGAAACATTTTAAGAGCAGTTTATTGATCATTTTTGGCGATGTTTTATGTCATCAACATCCGCTCCCTAACAATTACTGTGTTTGTGTACAGGAGACTGGCTGCGACGGGAGCGGTTAGTGCAAGGGAGTAGGTCACTGTGAGGTTCAGGTTGGCGGTTGAACCTTCCCTGACCTCTCCCCCTTTGCTCACTAACCTCATTAATTTACCAATAGGTTGAAGTAAGGATCCTGGCTGACGCTGTTCTGGCCTACCATCCCGACATAGGAGTCGGGGCTCTTGGAGGGACGGAATATAGAATCAAATAAGCGTAAATTCATATTGAGCTTGTGGCAAAGGCCATGGCAGAATCAGGAAAGGGCGCTCTAATGTAATTACATAGTTCGCAGAGTTATTATTGACCTTTCTCATTAGATGCATAGACCTTTGAATTGACACCCTTCATTTGCGGGTTCTGAAATTACAAGAAAGTTCTTGCAGGGTGGCATCTTTTATAAACAATATGTGCTCATACCGAGCTATATACCTGTCTTATGTTTTGTAACCAGAATTTATGACAATTTGCTTTTTCGGTTTAATAATCAATTTCAAATTTAATTCCTTCTTCATTGTCTCCCCCCTCATTGACGGTTGAAGACGTTCTTGGCTGATGGCTGTTCTGTGTTTGTGATAGGCAGATGGCCTGCAGCAGCAACATTTTACGCAAGCAATGTTTAGTATCTTTTGTTTAAATTTGTATATAATGTAACTAATTTAGGTTTAAGAAATTGATTCCAACCATTTTTTTTTTGAAAAGAGAAGCTTCTGACAAATTACATAAATAAAATATAATGTGTTCATAATAGACGTTTGGTTAAAATTGTATATAATGTAAATAATTTAATTTAACAACATAATTACAACCATTTTTTTAGAAAAGATGTCTGATGATGGCTATTAAGTTATCCGCAACGTTACAACAGCTATAAGAATCAATAAAAAATGGAATATCTGTAATTTAAATGGAACTTTTTATCTCTCTCTATAAGATTGTAATGCAAAAAAGAATACAAGAAGCCGAGCATCCTACGTCTGCACGTCCGCCCGTGCCAAAGGGTTGGCTCGACTGAGGTGACTGCGTACTAGCAGCGGTGGTGGTAATAATTCGCATGCCTGTAGGGCGTTGGACGCATGTGACTAAATATGAATTCATAGATTGAAATTAAGTAAATTGCCAATAACAGATTAATAGGTTGTGTGTTAATAAAGCCTTTTGAATTGTGAGATTTATGACATATATTGCACAATTGAATTTATGAAGTAGCAAATGGTCTGGAACATTCTAACTGCGCGCCGTGGGCGCCGCGTCCTGGTAAATCTGTGAGCGCCGCGTCCTGGAATGTCGTGATCGGGCAATCGCGCCGTTGCGTAAATTTCTAGGAATTAAGATCCGAAAGTGTTTTGTAACTACGAATAAAATACATAGTGCGACGACATCCTCTTACCGACATGTCGGTTCGGCGTACTTACCTGTCAGGCTAACTCAGATTGCAGATGGGTCGGCTGAAATAGAACCGATGGATGGTGGAGTGACGTTGCGTATGAATGAAATAAAAGAAGTTAAAGGAGGTCAAATAAAATTAGGATTTAATTTCAAAATTTGAAATACTTTGTAAAAAAGGAACGTGCTTTGCTTATGAAGTGCTTCGAGCGGCTGGCTGGCGGGCGGGGTGGTGATCATTTGTTGTAAGCGATCGCAAACACGACACCCTGGGTAGTTCCCCAGCGTTCCGTAGCTAAAAGAGGGCGGGCTGGCCCGAGCGGGTGTGAGGGGCTACGCGGCCGAAAGGGGTCGGCCGGTCTTTTTTTTTTTCAACTTTCCCCCAGCCAGTAGCCCTGGCGAGGCGGTAGTTTAATAACTGTTGAGGTGTACATACGCCGCAGCTCTTTGGCTTATGCGGCAAAGATTGGGGCATCTTATTAACTAACTTAATACTAACTTAACCTATGGATGAAGCCGGCGCTTTGGCCGGCAACCTAAGATTTACTTCATGCTTTCAGTTCTTCTCACCTTGCTTTTGCTGGCATCTTGCATTGTTTTTATCATACACACACATTCATACTGAGATTTATTTACAGTTCACACACGCACGCACTTCCACACGACACTATTTACACTTCACTGTTCGCCACGGTGCCGACTTTTCTCAAAGCGTCCGTGGCGACTAGGCACTATGCGCCCTGGTGGCGGTAGCTGACGGGTCCTCGGGCCCCGCTTCGTCACCGGCCGCCGCCGGTCCCTCACTCGTCCCGCACGGGGCCTCACGCCGCTGCTCGCAGAGCTCTGCAAGAAGCTGCGGCGGAAGCACCCGGAACGTGAAGGGCACTTGCTTGGGCCCTCCTGGGGCAAAGTAGGCCCGGTGGACCTCGCAGTTCACCGCCCGGCCGGTTTTCGCGCAAGAGCCGCGGAGCTTGCGGGCCCAGCGCCCGCGTGAGCGCCGTGCGTGAGCGCCCTCCGGCGGATCTCTTCCGGCAGCTGGCGATTTACGCCCAAGGCCCGGTAGGTTACCTTGTTTCTATGGTGGCGGTTTTGGGGGAGGGGGAGAAAGATGCGGCCGCGTTGCAGTGCGTACCGCTCGGTTCTCGGCCACCCAAATCGGGCGTAAAGTCGAGGTCGGCGCTGCTGGGAAGGTTTCGCAAGCATACGTCCACAAGCTACGTATGCAGGCGGTGAAGAGGAGACGCTTCTGTGAGAGAAGCAGGTCCGGGGAGCTGAGGAGGGGACGTAGAAGGGAGGTCCTTGCAAGTATTTTGTGGCGGAGGGCCTTGGCGTGTTTGTGCCAGTAGAATCCACGATCTAGTGTCACACTTCTAGTGTCGAGCCACGATCTAGTGTCGGCCGGTCCCGGGAGACGGCGTAACTAATCTCGCCGGCGCCAGGCAGGCGGAAGAGTCGCAGGCGGACTTGACGTTTCCTTGAGGCTTCCGGGAACTCGTCCCGTGGAAATGGTTCAAAATTAAGTTTTATTTTATTAATGAATATTAGGAAATGCTACAATAGTCAGAATAATTTGTACAAATAACTTAGCCATAATGCGATGCGCATATGTAAATAAATTTAAAAAAATAATGAACAGCTTGCTTGTCCGAATAGACATTAACTACCTAATTTTAAGTAATACTCTTCATTAACAAAAACGTCCTCCATGCTTAATAATGTAGATCTAAGAGGAGTTGAAAAAAAGTCCTTGAATTTTGCAATTTTTTGAAAGTTTCAGAGGTTTGAATGAACTTGTATCCGCATCATTTTTACAAGCGTACATTGCTCTTTTGGAGCAAAAAATAAAACAAAACTTTTTAGTCGTTTTTTTTAGAAAAAACTTAAAACATCCTTAAAGTTTCATGTAAAGTTCCTATCAAAATTAAAATATCCGTTTTAATTTCAAAGAGCCATGACATCATTCACATCAATTAGGGAATATCAGTTTTAGAGATAATAGCGGTTGTTTTAGGCACTAGTATGTTTACAGGACAGATGCTAGGACAGACGGGCGTACAGACCTGAGTAAACATAACTGGGGGTAAAACCATTTTTCGGAACCAAGAACGTGAATTCTGACTATATCAGGAGTTGAGAATTAATTTAGTATTATATATCATCAGTTGGTCCTTCATTTATAAGACAGAAAACTTTTAAATAACAGCTTATATATATATATATATATATATATATAATATATATATATATATATGAAAAGGATACAAGTTTCCCACAACGTTTCGGAAACAGTTGGTTTTCCATCATCAGGTGACAAATAAATAATTATAATATATAAAACAATGGAAAAGTGCAAAACAGAAGAACTACAAAAAAAATAATATACACGAGTCAACAGAATGCACCTTGTTCAAAACTTTAGAAAATTCTTAAGACGATATTACAAACAGTATAAAACTGTTTCCGAAACGTTATGGGAAATTTGTATTCTTTTAATATATGTAAAGCTGTTATTTAAAAGATTTCTGTCTTATAAATGATGGACCAACTTATGATATATATTGGTAATATAGACAGAAACGAAAAATATTAAATAAGTTAGTATTAATTTAGTAGAAGCATGCCAAAGAACCATTTTTAGTTTCATTCCTACAAAAAGCTTTACTGTAGAAGTAATTGATCACACAACTTTTTCTTTCCACAAAGTGGATGGAGGTAATGTACTATGTAAACGGGGCCAACAGCTGACAGTTATTAGAAGATAAAATCTCTTATACACTGCGACTGACATATAAGCAATGCTCTTGTATTACACTTTATATTTAAATATAATATCGAAATCATACTATGCATGAATAGGTATACTCTATTGCTTAAGCTATTGCTTTTCTGACTTTCAAAATGACATTATTGAAGCAGATGACATGGATAAATTGTGTTGCGTTAACATTTGCAATTTCTACAGATATTGAGAATATTGATGTTAAAAATAGTTTGAATGTGATTTCATTGATATTTGGCTTTTGATTTGTTGTTTTGATAACGCGTATCTACATGAGCATATTCAATAATTCTACGAGAGTGGTGAAATAGGGAGACTGGTAAAACGATATTGGGTTCACTCATTACCTTCGTGAACGACATTTACTCCACTGTCAAGGAATACAAAAAAACTTTAATAATAATTTCACAAAACTTTAACAATTTCACAAAACTCTTGCAGTGTTGCGAAACACAAAATTAAAGGCACACACTGACCAAGCGATGCTACCTGACTAACACAGCAAGCAAAAACCAAATGAATGTAACATTGAAAGGTTACGAGGCACACATGGCCGGGTTGTCGAACCACACCACTGTCACAGCACCACCGCTCCTACAAATCACACCGCTGTCCAGTAGAGGGTCTCAATGCAGAAATCGTGAAAAATGCCCTTCACCGCCGTGGATGCTTCATGCTCCCGGTCCACCATAGCTCCATCCGCTTGGCCCACACTCCACCAGCTCTGTCGCCCGCTGGCCGCACATGCACTGGCCGGTGCCCCGGGTTCGACCCCGGGCAGGGCTCAGAGGGGCGGGCAGCCGGCTAGCTGGCGGCGGGGGGGCGGACGTAGGCAGGGGGAGAGATACGGGCGCGACGGCGCGATGGTGTCGGTGGCGGCGGTGACGGTGGTGATGTAGTGACGTCACCGGTGTCGGCGGCGAGGGTAGCTGATTGCAACCTGGCAGGGCGGCGGAAGAGCTGTCACATGCATCAAGGCGCGGGGAAACAATGATTTAATTAATGTCTTCATTCCATTTCATTGATTGATTGATGAAGGATTTTTTTTTTTTTTTTTTTTTTTAAGTGGGACGCGCGAATTTTGGAATTGGCGCCCCCATGACACCCTGGTCTAGCATGGAACTCCCATAATTTAGCGGGAAGCACTCCAAAGAGTGCCCAGGTGGGCGGAAGTCGCAGGAACTTGTCCGCGCCGAGCAAAATGTGCTAACATCCACATAAATGCATAGAGCTTTCAATGATCGCCTTTAAGCTTATTTCGGTTTGTTTGACTTATGTCCTTCACAAATGTATCCAGTTAAGTTTATTATCTGAAGTAATTGGAACGTATTTTGTGCAGCAGAATATTTTTAATACTATTACCAGCTATTGTTAGGTATTTCATTTTTTGGATTTTATGCAAATAAATGTTTTTTTGTCTATCGAGAGGATTGTTCTCAACATTATTTTCAAGTTATCCTACAATACAAATTTAGCACGTGGTTAAATTTTAATAAATTAACATCAATTACTAAAAATAGAAAAAAGTCTGTATCAGCTCGCATTTGTAATCAAAGAGAAATCCATTAAATGTGTAACATAACTAGGATATTAATATGAATGTTTCAACGGTTATTTAATAGGGCAACCCTTCGATTAAATATATTAATTTCTGTTATCTATTTGATATGTTACTGAGCGTGAAACACAAAGCATTATCGTTAACAGAATAAATTTCATCCTCCGATTACACTTTATTATGATGTTTATTACAGAATTATTAACTCTCTAAACAATTTTTACGCCATAAAATTTAATGAATTATAAAAACATTTTAATTGGAATCGAAACAAAATTGATATTTTAAAATTGTGTCGTTTCCAAGCCCGTATTTTCTGCACCTTATAAAGCAGCGGGAAGTATTTAGAGGTTACAATTAGACCCAACAGCTTATTAATAGTCTTCTCATACCCCAATAACTTCACAGGGGAGTTAGGGAGCTAACTTATCGCTCTCTACATATATTCAAAGAATTGTTCTACAAATTCGGCAAGATTTGCTGAAGCCGTGTTTATTGAAGATACTATAAGAGTATTCGAACATCTTATTATGTATATTACACATTCCTCCAAGTTTATTTGCTTCGAGCATCTTGGAAAGGTTTGAATACTATCCTATTTTATAATACGGATACTCCTAGGTACAACCTACACCGCTGGCCGGCCTGCATAACCGAGGTCGCTAAGGCTAAAGAGTCGCAGCTGCCTCGTGTGGGTTCGAATCCCGCCTGGCGCATGGATGTTTGTGTGTGTCCGTATTCCGTTACTGTACCCCCCCCCCCATATTTCAGTGACAGCTACATGATCTTAGTAGCTGAAAATTGACCTTAAGTAAAACAAAAAAATACAACTACCCGACAACTCTTTCAATTCTCAAGGGACATCCGCGAAATGGACTTGTACTCCTCAACAACCTCTTTCTCTGTTTTGTACCAAGGGGGATTTCCGGTTCCAGGATTTGCCTTACACCATCAAATAGGCGAAGACGCGCCATTTGGCTGTCATCTCCATGCGCCACAACTCAAGGGGCTAAGTAATAGCCTTAAGTAAAACTACGCATCTGGGTGGTTAAGTAGAACTACCTCGTGGGTGCGGTCGCTATACACTGGTTATAGTAATACATTACTGAGCGTCTAAAGATTGGAACTTATTGTGAAGCAGTCGGACTACCTAGAGGTTTGAGAGTTTATGTCAAAGATTGAGAAGGGGTCATTATGTAAATAGGAACTTTACCCCTGTCAAGTGGGGAAGGGTAATTCTTACTTTCTCGTGTACGTACGTATATACGGAGTATTAGAAGTATTACAAAGAAAGTTACGAAATGCTGAAGCAAATAATGCCGAGTTTTTGACATAAAATCTCACTTTGTGACTACCTGATAATGTAAAAGACTATTTTTCTCGGTCATGTGTGTATAGAATTACATTAAAACTCAGTGTATTCAGAATTCATGTTTTGTAGTTCCTTAATGCCGCAAAAGCGTATTTTTTAAACGACGATTTGCTTGTCTGACCGTCTGCGGTGAACAACACTCGCGTCTAAAATATTGGTAGGATTTTTGTCAAAATGAATATTCCCTTGTCTATCTTGTCGGAGTCAGTCTTTCGATTTTGAGAAGATTTCATTGAATGAAAAGACCGTCGAACATCAGCGAATTTGTTCGAGATTTTTCACTATTAACCCTGAAATTTTGATAATTTCAAAGGTTCTTTATGTCTCCCACTTTTAACTACATTATTGAAGATCCATATTTATTTCTTCAAGTGCGTTTTTTTCGCAATAGTTTATTATTTAACGTTGTGTGCATTTTTTTGAAAATATTAGTTTTCACGTAATTTTGAGTAAAATTTATTTTTTTAAATGAGCTATTTTTATTTTGAGCTATTTTAAAAACAAGACTTTCCCAAAAACGATTCCAATATTTTTATTAATCTTTTTCTATGTAGTGTTTTCTACACTGACTAACGTTACCTCATTTTGAAGTAGATTACTTACAAAGAACAGGAAACTCGGTGTAATGCTGCAGCAAAAAAACAACAACAACAACAACAACAACAACAACAAAAAACAAAAATTTGGCGGGAACATTTATGTTGCGAGGCCCTGATACTGAAAATGTGGATAAATATTGTTTCAATATATAGTTACTTGCTTCCTCTACTTCCTCTGTCTATTAAGTCAGAATTCACGTTGTGAGTTTTTTTCATTCCGAAAACTATGCCCCTTCGATTTAATTATCAATGATATATTCTTTCAAGGTGATTTTTACTAATATTTTTCACAATTCAACTTCTTACACATTTTTATAGAAATTATTTCTTTATTCTATATTTTTGTTCTCAATTTAAAAAAATGTACCCTATCTAAAGATAATGACGAAGCCATCCAAAGATTTTATTCTAGTGAATAAAATTGTTAATAATAATGCATTTCAACTGTGAAGCAATTCGAATGCCAACAGCATGTCAATACATCAATATTTGCATTGTAGCTTCACTGTACTTTGCCAGCTCATGACATTTGTTTTCTTTTCTCTCGGGAAAATGTCTGTATCACGTTTGTCCAGTGATTAAATTTATCTTCTCTAGTTGTCTCTTTGTTAGAAATATCTTCTTGAAACTATTAGAATAACTGTGCACTTATTTCACACTTTATTTTCAAACCAGAAGGGAACGTGCTCTAATTCCCTTATCAATATTGTAAATTGACTTACTTTGAGACAATTCCGCCTCTACTGGAATTCTCCAAATCGCTAAACTATTGATGTGTTATAATTTGAATTCTTCTTCTCGTTTTGTTCTGCTGTCTCACTTACGAAGTTCTTATAGGGCGTCTCAAGAAGAAAGAGAAAGAAAGATGAAGTCCCGAAATCTTCAGTTCAAGAGAAACTCTAAATGTAGTAGTATTCAACTCTCGAGGCAATTGAAGCCCTAGCTAATGTCTTCCGCCTCGCTTCTCGTAGGGGCCACCTCCGGGGAAATTTCAAGGGTATTTCATTGGAGCTTCTTCTGGGAATTTGCCGTTTGTTCTGTCGATGTTTCGTTTGATCAACGACTCGCAGTAGGTTGATTCGCGTAAGGCTGAATACGCTATGAACAGAAAGATGTTGAAAGCAATGTCGAAATAATTTTTAATATACATCCCAGGTTTAGATGTAAATTTTATATTGGAATATTCATCCTTCATTTTATTATTGAATTTTCTTACTGAGAGAGATTATTTCAGAGAGTTACACTTCTCAAGTCACTTGTTGCAATTTTTGTGTAGTTAAATATATTAAATAAGACGTCATTTGCCATGTAAATCGCCTGCGCTTGTAATAAATTATAATTATAATTGATTAAAGTTCCAAGGATAATGAAGTATCAACCACAATAGTAGATGAAACATTTTTAATATGTAGAAAATTTTAATCTACTATTGTGGTTGTTACCTCATTACCCTTGGAATTTTATCATGGATTACCACAAAATCTCTGCTGCCACCACAGGATTTATTATAATTGTTTGATAAAACCCCCTTATTAAATAACGAGAGATATCTGACATTTCTTACATTTTCTTTTATTATTTTATTTATTACTTTGCGGACCTATACCATTCTAAATTCTACAAAATAATTTTACTTTTGCTTCGAAAGCATTGACTTTTCTACAGATGAAATTATTAGAATGTTGTAATACATAAAAAAATGTTTAGGAAACGTCGATCACGAGATTTGGTCGGAAAAAATTACAAATAGTAAAACATTAGTTGGCCGACGTTTCGGAATATTTTTATTCCACCCTCAGGGCTAGTGTAGAAACACAAAGACAACAACCCTATAAATATACCTATTATACAAATTAACAACGTGATATACAATAATGATCACAAGATATACACACTTTACTAAAGAAACATAGACACAAAATAGAATTCTACATAGTACAGATTTCTACATTGAAAACATCCAACACACGTGTAACTATAATCGTCACATTCACCTTTGTTTTGTAGCATCACGTTATATCATCACCATCAACATGAGCAGCGTATCGGGGGAGACAACACATCAATAACCCATCACTTGCACTGACAGCTGCAGAATGGGCCGTTTATCGCGGTAGAACAATTCTGGAAAATGGCATTTCTGACCGTTGTAAATCAATTAGGAATTATTTTGAGCCAAAAAATGCCCACTATGTTGCTTTTTTAATCGATATGAATGATGGAATATGTTCCATTTATCAGAATAGCATGAAAAGTCAATATTATATAATGATTAAATGAAACGGTAACTACAGTTTAGAATCCGTTGTCTCATTCCGGATATGGAGATGCAAAACTTGTTTTATTCGAAATCTACCTCAGTATGTGTATCAGTTACAGTTAGTACACTTAATTTCTTATGTACGTTTGCATATACAATTTTCAAGTCTTGAGCTTCTGGGTCAATAACGTTGCTATTCTCTATGCCTTTGTATCAACCATTTCAATTAAATCACATATTCATTGAGTGACGTAGGGAGGTCATGTGAAAACTAGTTATTCGTGGTGTCAACCCATTCGCATCCATAAACTTAACTACCTGTACCGTTTATTTAGATTCTATATCAATCTTTCACATACCAAGAAAATAATGAGTTTGCTGATTGATGAGGAAGTCTGAACAATCCCCATCAATAGAAACGATTGGACCGATCGGAACGAATCGGACAAAGTCGGAAGGATTCCTTGGTAATTGAGTAGGTGAGGTCCAATGTACTTTGCATTGGAAAATAGTCCATTCTGAGATTCTTTCCGGGGAGGGAAGGATTCCACCTTATCCAGGTTTCGCTTTTCTATAATTTTGAGTTTCCCACTTAAAACAACTGTTAAGACCCGACCCATATTGCCGGAACGAAAGGGAAGTCGAAATCGTTTTTCATTGAATTTTCGGAATTTTATTACCCTAATGTCGATCTCCATTTTAATAATTGCCTTCTACACCACGTGTAAACAAAGAAAAAGTAAAAATCAGATAATCGGTATTTGAGTGAAGATTTATAAAGAAAAAGCCTTTCGTAACCCACCCAATGGTGAGATCCTTGTAAACAGAGCATGAAGCATCAGAGGTTCCTCAAGCTTAGGCGATGTGCATATAAACGTGTCAAAATCCTACTCTTTTTTGGACTTTATCTTTTATCAAACATTTATAAGAAGGAGAAACCTCTGTCAAACATTCTTTGAATATTTCCCTCTCACAAGTTTCTGAATGGTGTCGTCATCGGGAACTTGAATAGCGCCAGGGTGCCATGCACGTGCAACCGCGTGCCTGGTGACCCGTGTCCGCATTTGACTCGCTCTGCGTAGACAGCGAGATGTTGTGATTGGGCGCCGGGAGCCCTCTGTGCCCCGATTACTCCGATTCGAGATAACATTTCCGCTTCGCCCCCGGCGCCCAATTTCCTCCCTCGCTACCGCCGTCGACGCCGCCGGGTTAATTTTGCCTCCGAGAGACCGAAGCGGCTGCGCCCTTCACGGCCGGCGCCATCACCTACTTCGCCGCTCGCCCCTTCGACCTGTGCCTTCTAGTCCATTCGCCTTCGCGCCATGTGCCCTCTTCCTTCTCGTTGCCGCACTCGCTTCTCGTTGCCGCACTCGCTTCTCGTTGCCGCACTCGCCTCTCGTTGCCGCACTCGCTTCTCGTTGCCGCACTCGCTTCTCGTTGCCGCACTCGCCTCTCGTTGCCGCACTTGCTTCTCGTTGCCGTACTCGCTTCTCGTTGCCGCACTCGCTTCTCTTTGCCGCACTCGCTTCTCGTTGCCGCACTCGCTTCTCGTTGCCGCACTCGCTTCTCGTTGCCGCACTCGCTTCTCGTTGCCGCACTCGCTTCTCGTTGCCGCACTCGCTTCTCGAATACTCGAATACTCCGATTCGAGATAACATTTCCGCTTCGCCCCCGGCGCCCAATTTCCTCCCTCGCTACCGCCGTCGACGCCGCCGGGTTAATTTTGCCTCCGAGAGACCGAAGCGGCTGCGCCCTTCACGGCCGGCGCCATCACCTACTTCGCCGCTCGCCCCTTCGACCTGTGCCTTCTAGTCCATTCGCCTTCGCGCCATGTGCCCTCTTCCTTCTCGTTGCCGCACTCGCTTCTCGTTGCCGCACTCGCTTCTCGTTGCCGCACTCGCCTCTCGTTGCCGCACTCGCTTCTCGTTGCCGCACTCGCTTCTCGTTGCCGCACTCGCCTCTCGTTGCCGCACTTGCTTCTCGTTGCCGTACTCGCTTCTCGTTGCCGCACTCGCTTCTCTTTGCCGCACTCGCTTCTCGTTGCCGCACTCGCTTCTCGTTGCCGCACTCGCTTCTCGTTGCCGCACTCGCTTCTCGTTGCCGCACTCGCCTCTCGTTGCCGCACTCGCTTCTCGTTGCCGCACTCGCTTCTCGTTGCCGCACTCGCCTCTCGTTGCCGCACTTGCTTCTCGTTGCCGTACTCGCTTCTCGTTGCCGCACTCGCTTCTCGTTGCCGCACTCGCTTCTCGTTGCCGCACTCGCTTCTCGTTGCCGCACTCGCTTCTCGTTGCCGCACTCGCTTCTCGTTGCCGCACTCGCTTCTCGTTGCCGCACTCGCTTCTCGTTGCCGCACTCGCTTCTCGTTGCCGCACTCGCTTCTCGTTGCCGCACTCGCTTCTCGTTGCCGCACTCGCTTCTCGTTGCCGCACTCGCTTCTCGTTGCCGCACTCGCTTCTCGTTGCCGCACTCGCTTCTCGTTGCCGCACTCACCTGTAAATGCCGCACTTACCTCTTGTTGTTGTCCTCATTTCATTGCCACCCTCATCACTGAATACCTCTATCTCTCCTTACCACCCTCAAACTTCGTTGTCTTCCTCATTTCTCGTTGCCGCCCTCATCTATCACCCTCACTTTGTTTACACGGTTTTGCTTGCCCTCTCACCTCTCATCCTCGGCGTTTGCGTCAATCATCTTTTCCGCTCCTCAATCCGAGTTTTCCGCTCCTCTTCGTTGTGATTTGAGGTGCCGAAGAAATAAGAAATGTGTAGAACGTTATTAAGAATCGCTGTTGTTCACTTTTATTTTTCCGGTGTTGATGTGAACAAAACGTGATTGGCAGAAACTGGAGGTAACTACGGGTTAAGATATACATTATGTAAAACCATTTACCCGCAACTATACTGTTGTAAATGAAATGCTAGTGTGAATCTCCAGGCCGCGATGGTATCAGTAGGGGTAGAGAATGAATAGGATTTTCCGCTTCCTGGCCGGGTCGTCTGCCAGGTCCCGCAGCTATTGGAAATAATCGCTTCATCCCTATGGCCCCCCGCCGTTCAGACTACATTTACCTAGATTGCTCCTTCACGAACGTCGCTCACTACTTATTACACCAGAATCCCGCCCGGGGCCTCTGCACTATTCTGCGTCTTAATGCAAAGTACCGGAAATGGAGGAAGACCTAATCAGCTTGCGGAGGTTTTAAGGAAAGTATAATTTGAAGACCTCGGGGCAATAACATGCTATGCTACAATACTTAAGTTTTGAGAAAACGGAGAGTAAAGGTTTAGATATTGCATTCTACACATAGATAAAAAGAAAATTAATTTACGAATACCACTGCCATCTTAGAGCGAATCTTTAAAATAAAAACCCAAAATCTAGATACATCTATGGGACGTCCAAATACACTAATATTTCAATTTCATCAGAAATTTGGCATAGCATGGTATTGCCTCAAGGTCTTAATTTGTATATGCTAGTTTTTCTGTAGTTTAACACGTACCAAATAGTCAACACTTTTTTTTGAAACGTAACTGAAATTTCATCTATTATGCAATTCGTTTCATTTTAACTTTATTTATGTCGGATTTTTTTCTTTGTGCCACTTTATGTAATGACTGAGAAGTAATGGATATTAGAAGAAAATACTAAGTGTAGGTGGTAGACGTAAATGTTTTTTCCTCTTTGATATTGAAACACCGAAAGTAATCGAAGTCTGATTTAGAGAGGCTATATAAAAATATATTTTAATACTTGAAATGCTATTATAACCGTATAGATTAGAGAACAAAACCTAATGTTTTTTCCTAACAGAATTCTAAATTAAAACTAGCCATTTCTAGAAAATTTTATCACAGGATTCGATCCATTTATGTTTATTTTATTTATTCCATTATAATGCATCACTACGTAATTTGCAATAAAGCATGGGTAATGAATATTATGGTAATATTAAGACCTTACAATGGTAAGGTTTTACAATAATATTTTTCTATTAAATCATTTCTTAAAATTCTTCTACATTTTAGTGATGTTATATAAAGATTATAAGACGTTTTGTCTCGAGTCTTGAAGGAAAACATACTTTAATTTATTTTTCTTAGTAATTATTATTTCTATTTTCTTTTTCAAGCAATTTATTTCTTTGAAGCCAGAGAAAACTATCTTCTCTGTAATATATCTATAATCTCTTGCAAACTTTTATTCAGTTGCTCATTTAATTAAATACTAGTAAGTTAAGTAACTTTTACATTTCCCAACTCGTCAGTTATTTTTAATTTTAATTTTCAACTTCCTAAGAAAGCAGTATAATTTTAATGTTTAAAAACATCCATGACGTACCGGAAAGTTAAAATAGTTATTTTTTTATATACGTCTTTCGGTATATGAGAGTTTCTTGAAACAACAACAGACCTCACGCTACCTTAAGATATCTGGTTCCTAACTGATTCATTTCACGATTAATCTGCGATGCATAAACGGAAAATACATATTGTTTTCTTCGCTTTCCCATTCCCCAAATTTTTGCACCAGGTTAGTCCTCTCCATTCATCTCTTTATTAGCATTCGCCAAATATATAGTGTATTTTCTGTAGATGACAAGATGCCGGAACGATGTCTTAGTAAGGTTAGGTTTAGCTAAAATACTCTTTCCTTCACTTCGAAAGGAATGTAAAATTTTACGTAGTAGCAGCGAAAGCAACGCGGAAAAATTTTTTACCTTTCGAAACACTTAGTAATCGGTATTAGAGATTAAGCATTCTTCATTGTGACACATTGCAAAGCAAAAGAGAGAATTTCACAGTCCAGAAACCATTGATGTGTATTTTGATTTTACACTGTTGAGAAATAAATGACTTCTATACCAATATCTTTTTGTGTTATTAAATATTTGTTGCAACACACAGCGAATTGAATTTGGCTCCACTTATTTTTTTAAAGAATTAATTGTGTTGTCTTTAAAGTTCTTTTACGTAATTGTGTATGTTATGCATTTATTTGAAACGATGCATTCGCACATCTTAGAGTTACTAATTATTATATACTACAACACTAATTACTTTATCGCCCTTACTTCGAAGAGAGAGTACTGTAATCGTACGCCAGAAAGAGGTTAACAACGGAAAGACTCTGAGTTTTGTGTGAAACTAATACCAGTCATACAGCTTGGAAAGTAATTAAACAGCGGCTAAGTATTCTACGTACATCTGTAGAGGGGATCACAGGCACAAAAGAAATTTAACCCTACTTTGGTAACGTTCGGTCTGAGAGACCCATTGAAACATTTCTTCTGAATTGTTCATAGAAATGAAATTTTATTCCTTATTTATTCTAGACGAGAAATAAAACAATTTATAATTGATCTTTAGACACAATCATTACCCAACATATCTTTGTCTGAGCGTTTTTTTGGCAAACTGCGGCACTGCTAGAAAATGTGTAGTAATAATACTGCTACGACGCTTGTGAACATTTATACTGCTAATGATTTTCTCCATTAGTTGTGTAGTCTTTTCCTTAGACATGTGAGCTGCAATTGGTATCAATGTCCAATCAGTATTAACTGTTTACCTTCTTCCTCACTACCAGTATCGTGCTCATTATATAAACATAAATCTGAATGTGCATCATTTTCAGATTGTGTGAAGTGTAGTGAAATGTACAGCAAAGTGAAGGACAGTGCAATGGTAGTGGAGTGCGGTCTTAATTATATATTTTCACGTTCACTCGATGCATTTAGCACTTCCTGTAACATTCATCTTATTCATTTAGATCTTTACATTCTACATCCATTTCAATCATTTATGTGTAACACACAACCAGTCAATAAAACTATCACTAACACCCACTGTTCGGATATCAAGTGCTAACAAACAGTTACCTTACTTCACAAATTACTCTTTTACTGAACAAAGACTGACAGTGAAGTATAGTTCTGATGACAATTCTAAACAAAATCGTTACTTTGAAAGGTAGATGAAACTTCAATGAAGTGGTGAGTTTCCATTTCAAGATAAGCTGAAATAAATTTTACATTTGGTCTGATAGACCCAACGTTACCACAACAGGGTTAAGAGCGCAGAAAACGAACATTGAGAAATTATCTTTCAGAAATCGAACGATAAGGTATTTTAATAAATTGCCTGCAAAAACCTTTAAACCCTTTTCTCGAAGCGTTCAACAGTTTAGGAAATTTAGGGTATTTCTAAGTTAATGAGGGCGTTAACTAAGAATATTAGGTTATATAATAAAGTGATATGTTCTGCAGTGAGCAGAGAAATAATGAAGGAGGAGTTTTAAGTGGTGAAGTGAAGTGAAATGAAGTGCAGCAAAGTGAAGGACAGTGCAATGTTAGTGCAGTGCGATCTTAATTATACAAACATTTAGTGCGATTTTAGATTATAGAAGTTTCTTTTCTTCGTGTATTTTAATGCTTTATAAATAATCAATTTTTATATTATTATTATTATAATATCATAATTATTATTGTAGCATTATTACCATTACTATTATATTATTTGCATGAAATTATACATTCATCGTCATAAAAAAAGCTGCATCCCGAAGGACCCTACTGATCCGTTGCAAACTTGGTGGGTATTATTCACTAAGCCAATGATTTCGTTTTCACGGTCGGCCGCGCACTGGGGGGAGAGGGTCTCAAACGGCCGCACCGGCCATTGCGACATCGGGTATCGCCGCCAGAGCGTCACCTGCTAGTACACTAAGCCTAGGCGACGTGTTAGACAGCCGATTGTCCAGATAGAAGCTTTCTAAAGGGGCTGCACCATGGGTGTGCGGGAGACTGGTTGGTCCTGTCGCCGTATTGCGCGCCACCTAGGTCGTACGGACACCACCATCGCCCGCTGTTAGCGGCAATGAATTGAGACATACAGAATTTGAATTGAATGAATTGAGACGTCTGCCACGCAGCACGAAGAGGGAGGACTGACGGATGGTCCACAACGAGTGACTAGATCCAACGGCAATTATAGGTGCTTCAGCCGTGATTCAGCGGGCTATGCAGCCTGCACACATATCCTGTAAGTGCCAGTATCACTGGCAGGCGGTTGCACAATGCAGGGCTCGCCGTACGCTGACCCTTATGACGCATGCCCCTCACACCCCAGCAGCGTTGCTACAGACTCGCCTGGTGCCGGGAACAGCGGACCTGGGGCCATGCAGACTTGCAGTGGGTCATCATCAGCGACGAGTCCCACTTTGCCTTGATGGCGACGACCACCGGGTCCGTGTCTGGAGACTCAGTGGGAAACGCCACGACGAGCGATTTGTGGTGTCCCATCACACGTCCCTCCAGCCTGGTGTGATGGTGTGGGGCGATATCCTTTGGTGCCCGTTCACCGTTAGTGTTCCTCGGAGGCACCGTGACAGCCGCACGGTACGTTCAGGAGATCCTTCAACCAGCGGCCCTGCTGGTCGTGAACGCCCATGTCCTATTTCAACAAGAAAATGGGCGTCCGCATACCACAGTCATCTCCCGAGCATGGCTTACAGCCGTGGATACTCTGCCATGGCCAGCCGCATTGCCAGTTGCCTTTCCCCGATAGAGAATGTTAGTGGTGCTACGGAGCGTGCAAACAGGACCCTACCCCTACCCACCAATCTGCAAGAACCGCGCGCTCAGGTGCAGGCTGCATGGCATGGACTAACACAGGACTCCATTAGAGACTTGTATAACTCCATGCCACGACATCTGGACGAATGTGTTTGCCAATATGACGACTAACATGTACAGTCCAAAATAACATGTACAGTCTGTGGACGTGTAGCGCAGTAATTATTGGTCCTACAAACGTGAAAATGTAATAATTTAGAATGCGTGGTACCCTCTACCTGCCTGCCAACAATGATCGCAATTCGCCTCGTCCTTCTGGGTGAAGCTTTCTTTTATGACGATGAGTGTATTATCTTATTTATGTAATTACCTACCCCAGGTTACACCCAATTGCCGTTTAAATAATATTTATCTTAAAACGGTGAATTTTCGGCACAAAAACTATAGACTGCCCTGGGAAATAAAATTGGATAAATATTGTTCCTTGTAAATTACTTCCTCCAGCACGTAGTGTATTGAGAATCCATGTTTTGTGAGTCCGCCGTACTGAAAAATCGATTGCCAGCAAAACGTCTGTTCAAACGATTTTCTCTAAAATTTATCTTCCCCGATCCAAATAAACTAACTCAAGGCTTTGTGAGTTTTGATTTTTGGAGTTCTTTAGAAGAAGCCTCAACATTTTCAAAATTTTCTTAAAAATGGATGCACATTTTTTGGTTGAATTTTGTCCTCGACTAGCGTAACGGACGCTTAAAACGTTGAGGAAAGTCTCATTGTCGTTGAAATCCCTGATATTTTTTAAATTGCAGAAGTTTTTAAATGTTTTCGGTGTCTTCATACAACTATAGTATTGAAGATTGAGATGTTTTCCTGACTAAAATGCTATTTGATGACAGATCTTGAAACAAGATTATGAATAATTTTTCGGTAATATGAATGCTTTGCTCGTAACTTTATGTGAAATATAGGCAAATTTTAGACATTATTTTTCTCAAAAACTTCTCCTATATTTTCTTCAAATTTTCTCCGTGAATGTATTGAAGAAAAGTAAAGAAACTGACGCTAATATAATTTCCGTCGAACTCCCTTATCTTCGAAAATGTCAAAAACTTTGCATATCCACACTATCGAAGTGAACCTAGAAATTTTTGCCTTAAACAAAATCAGTTCTTTAAAAAATATGTATAATTTTTTGAAAAAAAAGCAGTAGTTTTTGCTTAATTTATGTTTAAATTTAATCACTTTATAAATAAACAGTTATCTAAAAAAACCGCTCCAAATTTTAAATGTTTTCCTCCACAGATAAAACGATGGATGCTTAAAAAATGGGTGCTGGTCTCATTTTCGTTGAACTTTCTGAACTTTCAAAAATTACATGTTGGAAATAATGGAAGAGAGAATTAGATTTTTAGGCGTCGGAGTAGGTCAAAGCAACTGTCCAAAACTACAAACAAATTTTTGCTATTTGGAATCACTTTTGCCGGTTCATGTAGGATTATAATATTGCGGAGCCGTTACAATTAATGCGAGAAACTATGTACTGTTATAGATCCATTAGTTAACGAACTTGAAACGTACAAATAATTATGGCAATATTGTTCCGTTATTTTGTCTTAAAGACAGATGTATATGAATAGTTTTGAAAAATCGATTTTTCAATTTTATTTTAAAAACTTTGCAAATGTTTCCTGAACAAAATTATGTATGTTTTATGTAAAACATTTCGGACCGTTTTTTTAAACAGCAATATTTATAGTAGTGCTACAGAATGGCACAGACTTTCCCGTATTAGTTTTCTATTTCCTTGGGTCTGGGCTAGCTATTCGGAATTGCTACATACTCGGGCCAGCTGTCATCTTTCGCCGCCCAAAGAACATTTTTTTGACATTTTCTTAATTTTTCTGTTTCCTAAAGGTAGAACGGAAATATTAATTTCAGAATATTAAAGAACACAAAAACATCGTCCAAAATGGCAATTTTATTGAAAAATTGTGTGGCGTTTTAAAGAAAATGTCGTTTTAGCGCTATTAAAAATGCGAAATTTGAAGCTCTTTTTCAGAGAAAAATTTTGAGTTTTCGAACACATCATTAGAAGTAATTTGAAGCACTTTTAACTTACAAATACAATAGTATTTACAAATTGCTGGTAATGTGCATATTAAAGGTGTGAGAGATCTTTCAAAAAATTACATTAGTGAACCTTTTTGCAAAAACAAAATATACCCAGAATGAACTTTAATTCGAAGTATTTGGCATGTGTTACACGTCGGAGTGCCAACATGCCTTCTAACGTTTCTTCGGAAACAACGCATTTAAATTTGAATTAGTAGTTAGTACTCCAAAATCTGAGTCATAAAGCTCAGTAACAAAACTCCATTAAAAATTGTAATGGGTGAAATACGCATGACAAGGCGTGTGCAGTACGGAGTGCCGCAACCATGGCAGAGTTCGGATTACTAATGAATAACGGTCAATCAGCACTGTCTAAAATCGTGATTTGGGTGTCATCAGGTTGAAAATATAATCAACAAAGAATAACTATGAGCTCATTAGTGCGACACCAGTCATTTATACAAAATCAACAAAAATGAAGGAATGCGGCACTGAGTGCCGCTACGCGCCAGCCGGAGGATTAAAGCAACTTTCTCAAATCATCATGTCAATAAATAGAAATTCAGTGTAAATGCAACGAACGTACCGCACATGGTACGCAACGGTGTCAACTCTGAACTTAAACTGTCATAGATCGGTGTCTCGGTCTTTTGAAGCAGCTCCATCGCTCGACTGTTGCTGACGCCTTTCCAACGGGATCAGTTCGCAGTGGGCGGGCGGGGGTGGGCGAGCAGGCGCGGGCGGAGCGGGCTTAGGCAGGCGGGGTTGGGCGAACAAGCGAAGGCGGGCGCGGGCGGGGCGGGGCGGGAGTAGGCGGGCGGGTGCGGTGGGGTCCCAAGGCCCCTTGAGAAGATTGAAAACATTCATCTGGCGGCGGCGCGAGAGGAAAAATGGCGCGGCGGCTCGGGATTCCCCGGAGTCAGGTCACGTCTCGGCGCTACCGCCACCGCGATTCATTTGGCACAGAGGGACCGAAGCGGCTGCGCGGTGCGAGATGAAGTGGATGCGAGGAGGAAGGGGAGATGAGAAATGAAGGAAGACATCGAGACACTGGTGTCGGCTGGTGTGATGAAGATGGTGGCAGTTTCGACGTTTTCGTTTCGTGTAGATGTGTTTCAACTGAGAGGAAATTGTTAGGGCTTGCTGTACTCCTGGGATTTTCGGGTTCATGCCAGGAGTGGAAGGGTCGTTGAAAAAGTTTTTTATGTACTCGTGGTGGAAAATGATGTGACGGTTGGTATATTGGTAAAGTATATTTCAAACACGTCGGTGTCCTTGCTGTTGCTGAGACAGGTTTTAGAAAAAAAATTCTTGTGATGGTCTGGACGAGGAAAGATCTGATCACAATCTGATCGTATTGATAGATTTCACAGGTTTCATATATATTCGAATGGAAAGAAAAGCAACCAACATTCATTTGTGGAATCAAGAACTATGTTTTGAAAATGCGTCAAGCCCAGAAATGGCTAACGAAAAATCAAGAGAATATGTGATATTCAAAAGTGTTACCGTATTTTTATTAGAATTTATAGCGTTTTGAATATGTTTAATTTTTCTAGAAGGGAAATATTATTTTCTTGTTAATTCTCATTCACCCATCAAATGAAGCTACCTCTTCAAGATTAAATAACGATGATGACAAGAAATATGATTAGAAAATACATTTTCGTAATTAATGCAGTAGATATTACAGATCAACGATCTTTTATTGCAGAAAATGTGAAGGGAGGCAGTAGTGACTGAAATGTCTCTAGCTCAGACAAGATGTGACATCGACGTGCATGGAGTTTAAAGGTTTTTAATTGTATCTTGAGTCATCTATATTTTCTGCAAAAAGGCCACTAAATCGTATCAACTCGAAGGATCCTCATTCCTGGCATTGCAAGACATGCTGGATGTGCGTAACTTTAAGGATTGGGCAAATTTGTGAGATAGCGCATCTATTCCCGTGAGGGAAGAAGCATTGTCCTTTAAAAAAATAACTCATAAAACACAAGACATGACAGACAACACTTATGGCTGGAGGATGTCCCATACATATTCCTGTATGTTGACTGTTGTTCATGTTGTTTATGTGGTGGTACAGAAAGAATGACAAAGAACGATTTTTGATAGGTTGAACGGAAGTGGAATAATTTGTGGTCTTAAAGAAAATGGTACCACTGATATAACGCGATATGATAATGCAAATTAAATACCATGGAAAGTGAGATTTCAACTATGATTTCATGGGACGTATTTAAAAGAAAAATAAGAAAGAAATCTTATAAAATTACGATCGAATGAAATGCGTCATTAACATTTCTAGTATCCTGTATTTTGTAGAAGGGGTGTAACTGTTAATAATAGAAATGAGCAATGTTCTCTCTTTATCTCACGAACCCAGTTGTCGCTGCGCATACATTTCATTGTGTCATATCGTATATGACTTCCTGTCGCAAGCGTGACTTTGTGGTCATTAAGAATTATGAGAAAGAACTGCGGAGTCAGGTATTTTTTGTAATTCACATCTTTGTACGCGCGGAAAGGGGTGCAAGATCCCCGATCTACTAAATACAGAAGTAAGATAATCATCAATGTTATTCACGACTACCCATTTTTAATGTCATATTTCGGATGGCAATTGAAGACGCAAGATAGAGATGGACGGGCGTTTTGACTTTCCCACCTGAGAGACTTGCCTTGTCCCTTTGATTTGACTTCCCCTCCCGAGAAGATTGTAGGTGAAGTCTAGGCAGTTGGGTGAAATATATCGTTGATGCGCATACTTTACTGACCAATCGGTGCAGGCAGGAACGACATAACGAAAGTTCGGAGAAGACATAAAAAATCGTCCGTTTCGTTAATAGACGCTGCCCTCAAGGCACAAGTGAACTGAAAGTGTTGAGCCAACAATTTAATTTCCATTGGGTGTCAATAGCAGGTGTTTCTCTTACACCCGTTCGCTACCAACTAACATCTTTCATTCGAGAAGAGCAGCAAGTATAAAGCTCCTGTACGGAAGTAATTTCGTAATGACATAAAAATGGATCATTTGTAAATTAATAGGTAAAGAAATTATAACCGAAGAAAGGTGAGAATTGTGCTCGTAGATGAGTAATATTGCAACATGAGGGATTTCTCCATTGAAGCTTTTAGTTGTCGTCGTTATTTCTATTTGATTTCTTAGGTTTTACGTTTTAGTTTGCTTCTACTTTCGCTACTTTGAAATTGGCAATGTTTCTATTTCTTGCTGAAACAAACGAGTTGGGGAGTGGTCTACGAGAGTTTTGGCGCGACGCCCTGAGCGTGAATGAACGTGCCGCAGCGGAGGTGGGAGCGGTCTACCCTTACTACAAACGCCACTATACTGCGATTTTCGTAACAGCGTCCCTGACAGAAATCAGCTGTTCACGGTTTCATCCAACGTCACCATAGTGAACGTCACCATAGTGACGTCACTGTCGCGAAATATAAGCTGCCGATTGGATGGCAGCGAAACAGCTGATTTCTGTCAGGGACGCTGTTACGAAAATCGCAGTATAACGGATATTCTCCTGCCCGAAGTAAACATTGTACAGTGTCAATATCGCAACCAATGAAGTTTATCTGAGGTGCGATTATTGCTCGTTGAAAACTTTCCCCTGCCAGAAGTAGCGTTCCAAAATATTTATTGTGAATCTACAGGGAAACGGAGAAGAAACCAAATAAACTCTGATTTAGTTACGTCCTTCGATTCGCTCGCCGGCCAAGTCGGGCGCCCGGTTTCTTGCCGGTAGTTCCACGAACTTACCTGCCTGAAACCGATCTTGCGGCGGCTGCCGAAGATCGTAGCGGGAATTAGCTCGCGGTGAGATGAGATTTTATCTTCAGGCATGGACTCTCTGGGTTAGATTTCGCAAGGGACATAGGTTCATGTGTGATCAACTAACACTACGGAATGAAATTTCAAGTGAATTCTTTTCGGTGTGGTTCCTAAGGGGAGACCACTTACTTATTTAAAAAAATCTCTTTGGCTAACACTACTACAATTAATTACAATTTGGTCTTGAATTTTGCAATTACAAATCATTACAGGCATGCATTAAGTCGTTCTTCTGTCTTGATGAGTTTCTAGTCTGTCCGTCACGTCTTTTTACAATTTATGTCGTCACACTCCTCTAGCATCCGTCGTTACACAATTCTCCTGATTGTCAAACAAATTATTTGCTTACAGTTGATGATGATGATGAAGCTGTGAACCAGTCGTATTCACGACAGGAAGTCGGGGAGCCCATTCACAAATAGAGTGCGTCGTAAAGGACGCCTCTGCGGATCAGGTACACGGGCGGATTGAGGACAGCTGCTTCGGCCGTTGCCCTGCGGTGGATCGGCGGTGTTGAGGGCGGGACCTTGCGCTGGCGACAAGGTGGCAGTCTCGAAAGATGACGACTGCATGTCTCCCGGCGTCGGCGTTGAGGCTCGCGTACATTGATTTTTGCGGCGGCCACGAAGTCTCCAATACAAAGCGGTGGCAAGCTTCGGTAGTGCAGTCACCGTTATGCGTGAGTACGCGTAGCACGAAGTCCGCGACGATTCAGCTCAAAGTGCCATTCGGAGGCGTCAGCTTGCCGGACAAGTTGAATCCGTCGCACAATTAAATTCGATGAAATCTGCAGCCGTCGGTAGTTTCAAATTATGTTTTGCTCGTCAGTGATTCTAAATGTTATGCTGTCGGCGGTCGAAAAATGATCTGTCCTTCTCGGCGGTCGAAAAATGATCTGCCCTTCTCGGCGATCGAAAATGTTCTGTCGCTCTCGGCGAAGAGCGCCTGCCTCGAAGGTGCGCTTTTCCGCTTGAAATCTCGTTCCCAAAACACTTTTCCCTTTTTGCCCTATTAGATTTCAGTAATAGTCAAATGCAGGACTCGCGTTGGCGCCTATTCTACGAATTCGGTACTGGGACATCACATAACCGGCTTCTCGAATGTTCCTGAGTTTCTCACATGTGTATTGGGGCGTCCTTTATCTCCCTCGCGCGGATTGTTCGCTACGAAAGTGGGATAAGTTGGTCTTTTGTGACGAGGAATTTTTATGGCAATTAACTAATTGGGTGCCCCCTGGGGACACTGTCTAGGGTCGGCAGGTGGCCAAGACGGTGGCGTGGAGATTGCTTTGGGGAATTGGGTGATTGACGCTCTCTGTTCTGCAACTCGGGCGGGGTCGTGTTCTGGGCGTGCTCAAAGAAACTTCACGGCAATTATCTGAGGGCTTGCACGTGTGCGGAGGGATTGTTTTGCGGGGCGGGGTCGGGAGTCCGGTCAGGCTACTGTGCAGCTGTCCTAGGTCAGGACCGTTATATAATGTACCAATTTGTGCGTGAACGAGATAAATTTCTTTAGCTTTGACGCGTGGGCGCGCGTAAAAGGGTTGGGGTGGCGTCGAACGCGCGGGTGAGATTCGGCTACTGACGTTGTCCGCTAAAGGGGCAAATTGGTGGTGCTGGTGATGGTGCTCGGAGGGCGGCCGCATCGCTTACTCAACATCACACAATGGGCATTTGAAAGGAAGAAGCCCTTGGAATGAGGTGGGGGGTAGAGTAGAGACACAATACGTCTCAGTTATGAGAGCTGAATGACGATTGTAAGGCGGTGTACGTTCAGAGCTTAAAGGCTAACACTGCTGACAATGTGGTTATAAATACTGAGTTGGAGTAGCTTAGCTGAATTAATAAATACAGGAAAGAAAACTCGTTCGTGAAATTTACAATAGTAATTCTTCCCAATCTCTTATGTTGCATTATTAAGGAGTAAGTTTGGAAATGTATAGAATCAATATTAGAATATTTGAGATTTCGTTCTGATGCAGTTGTGTAATTAATGAATTAACCCGAAAGAGGTCGTGCGTGAGAATTTGGACCCTATGCTTTATTTCTTCATTACAGTATTGTTTGAAGATATTGTATGCCCTTAGGATTTTCAGTACCTTTCTCCTAATCGTTTTTCTGGAAAATGTTTTCAGGCTGTCAATTCTCAGAAATAATTTTTATCGAGCGAATATCTCTGGGGTCGCGAAGCTGCTGCACGCCCTCCTTTGATAGACCCGCGTTGACAAGCAGAGTCGACCCGTGCATCTCCCACAAAACTCATGAGATTACCTCCATTTCCTGTGACCCAATACAAGTTGGCATGATCAATTTTCAGGAGGATAAATCATTACTGATACTTCCAGAAAACTCCAGAAACAAGAAATGCAAGCGGAAGTTTGCATCGTATCCGCGCTTGGTCTTTTCTGCGATCAATACTAATAGAATTGTCGGAGAGCTGATTCCTAAAACAGGACAATATTTGCATTCAGAGCAAAAGGTAGCAGAAGTTTCAAGAAAGAAACCTAACAAGATGAGAAATTTGTTCAAGAAATTTGGATCACAAAGAAACACGTGAATGTGAAATGTACGTGTTGACGGAACTAAACAAATGACATTCAATTATGGAATGATTGTATTCACATTTTTACCGAACTTTGCACATAGATTATCAACTAGACACTTACCATGTATTAATCTTAATGCCCTTCTTGAGCATTATATGAAAGAAAAATTTCAGGGGTAATAATTATTTCATGACTTTTAAAAATGTACATCAATAATTTTAAATAATGTATTCGGTAATGAAGTTAATTGTAATGATATGTAAAATAAATGCCGAATTATGTTAGTTCATGATATTAGAAGACATCCATGCAACGAAATCTCTTTGGGGTCAGTTTCCTTGCAGATGACCATTTAACCGATGACAAGACGCGACCTCTCCCTGGATAAGAAACATTTGTGTTACAGGAACATCTGGAGGAAATTCTAAAATAATCATTGAATGTTTGTAATTTTATTAATATTTCAAGTCCAACTGAAGTAATTAAGAAAATAGATTTGTGTTTTCTTGAGAATTAAGGAACATTTGTCTAGTGTACGCGCAACAGATGAAAATAGCCATAATTGTGTGAATTGTGCATGAACAATAGTATTTGTGCAATCCCAGACCATGTGAAGGCGTGAAGCTTTTGTTGCTGTATATGTTATTTTCAGAATTATATTTTCTAAATGACTTCAAAATTCATTATGTTATTGTGTAATGTGAAGAGGGTTGTATGTATTATTTTTCCGATTCGATAAACTATAATTACATTGTCTTCAGAACAACTTCTTTTAGAATTTGTAGCCCGAGTTCCGTGCTCTGTAACTTCCAGTGTGACTTTTTCTACACTAGGAGATCAGAAAAAACCCTTTCTTTTAACATTATAACGATTACTTAGGGAGATATTTCTCTAAGTATTTGATGCGGCTGCCCAACCCTCCCTAATCGACGGGAACGGGAATCCCGGAAAGGCAGATCAGCTCGCATCACTCTCTGGGAAGAGTTTAGCCAATCGCCATTGGCGTAACCGGGAGAGGACCCTTAATATTAAGAGAGATTGAAATACGTTGTTTAGAATCTGAGTAGTTGAGTAAGAAAACGAAGAGAAAGAACATTTTCAAAATGCGGTAAATTCCCTCTAGTTTCTTCTATGAATATCCTTACGATTATTCTTCTAGCGTTGCCATAGAAACAGCTTGGAGGACTCTAAATACAGTAAAATCTGTCTAAGCCGGAACCTGTGCAAGCCGGAAAAGTTGCCTTTCCCGGAAAATTTCTGCGGCCCGTGAAATTAAATGGCATTTTACACAGGATAAAACGGAATTTGTCCAACACGGAAACGGAACGGTTTTTCATATCCTGCGGGGGGGGGGACCTTCGTAAAACGGAATTTCTGTTAATTTAATAAAGTTCGCAGAGACACGCGAGATACTCTTAATGGAATGAATGCATCTGCAAGTCTGTTTTAATATCTCTGTCCATGTTATATGAGTTTCACACGTGGCAGCCGTACAATGAAGGAAAGGGGCTTCCGTCGTTATCTTACAATTCGACCTTGGGGTCATTAGGCCGTAGAGGAATTCCCTCTCTCCCGACTCTCTAAGCTTGGGTAGATGTATAGGAATGGCTTCAATTCACGTGTCTCCCTGCCTCACGTTGACAATCGTAAACCCTCGACCATAACCGCATTGCGCAAGTGCGAGGGTGCCAGATAGACATACTCTGGGCTCTGACGCATTGTGTACTGAAAGAGTCTGCAAGAAGTCAGGGTGCAGCCAGTGAGATGGTGTGTTTTTAAGAGATTCTCAACCAGTTTGACAATTTTTGAAAAAAACAACATAAAACACTAAATATTAAAATTTGGCAATTTTGGAAAACAATTGAAAATGTGTTAGTAAGAGAGAAGACCAAAGTGCAAACACTCTAGATTAATGTCGAAAAAAAAATATTATTTTAATGAACACGTCGTGAAATATTTCCTTTTACCGAATTATCAGAAATAATTATGTTTAATATTCATTTATTGATGTTTTGTTCCGTAAATAAGTTTTGTCAGTATATGTTTTATAATTATAATGAAGTCATGCTACTAGTTTCAGGACGGAAATACCAATATAAAAAGTGTCATAAACGTACAACCCTGCATAAAACTGAAACCTTCCTAAACCGGAAAAAAATTGTATCCCAATTGATTCCGGTTTAGACAGATTTTACTGTACTATATTTAGAAATATAAACTGATTAATTTATTAATACCTATTGGTGATTTTATCTTGTTCTTTTGAATATATGTCATTGAAATCATCAATTATTATTATTATTATTATTATTATTATTATTATTATTATAGTATTTTCTTTTGACTAAAATTTATAAATACAACCTGTCTGAATGAATAATACAGCTGAGTATCAAATTGTGATTGACGAAGAATACGCTGCTTCAAAAGCTCTATTACAAATTTCTCTTGACAATTTTACGAGATAAAGTTTGTTGGAGCACGTACCAGGTTATTCCGTCGAATTAAGTTTCAGCGGAGCCTGATTGACTTTTATTGGCTCAATGGGTCCATAGGAATAAGAGTATTAAAGTTGTCACAATGGAAATCCAAATTAGCAGGTATCTCGGGTATTCAATTGTGTTTGGTGAGAGGTGAATAAAAATCGGCAAAATACATTGACAGTTCAGAATATTACGAAGAATTAAAAGAGACGGGAGAATTATCTTCCCAGGTAGGAGTTCGGAAGTGAAGTTTGTTAAGAATTTAATAAGCTCTTCATAATTATCTAACGATTTCTTCTCTCTTGCAAGCAGAAGTGGAAGTTGTATAGATTTACCTTATCACCCTGGATGACAATTTTTGTTAAGTTTTCTGTTTTATTTTAATACTATGATCTTCATGCACGGAAATATCGGAAAATATTTATCCAGTTTTCTTGTATTTGGTCGATTAACTTAAAATTCTACCATTGTGTACTACACAACTATAATGTTTTTGTTAGAGTCGTTTCATTCTGGAAAGACGTTTATTACTGTGTTGGTATGAAAACTTAGTTTCTATACATTTCTTTGATTGCTTCTCACAACAATATTTAAATTCTAAACTTGTATAGGAAGATTTGCTTTACCTCGCCTGCTTTTCTGTTCACAGAACGTGTGAATTGAAAGTGTTGAGCCAACAATTTAATTATTTTCCATTGTGTGTCAATTGTAGGGTGCTAAAAACGTGGAGTTCATTCTAATTTTTTTTAAACTATGGACATTTTCGATTCGGTTCTGGAAAGTACTTAACTTATAAACCTGTAGGACATTTGTGAAAAGCATGCAGACTTACGACTGAACATTTTCGAAAAGGAATATACCTGAGGAAAGGTTACACCTTCTTTAAGAACTGGAGGGGTTTCTTCCGCACAAAAGCTTCTCTCTCGCTGGACGGTGTTTGCTCGATAAGATTTGTCGAGGACCGTCAGACAGCGTCGCCTACCTCGCGCCCCTGCGTTTCCTATGCTCTCTTTGTAAACTTTGCTTTGAATTAGTAACGTGCTTTTCGGAACGGCTCTATTATCCTTCCAGCGTTGCCATGGAAACAGCCCTCACTCCGGAGGAGAGGGAGTTCAAGAGGCGGTTGTTGCAGCGCCTCCTTGGAATCTCTATCGGTAGGTGCCGCCCATTCACGACAACGTACACGTCATTCGCTCACCAAAGAGATTCTATTGTCACCCAGCGGGAGCATGTCAACGGAGACTTGAAATATCAGCGATCACGCGCAGAAGAGCAGGCTATACACACAAATGCATTTTCTTGGTTTGTACACCTCTCTTTGTATGAACACTCAAGGTGAGCTATTGTCCGCTTCAAAGTATGACAATAAACGACGATTTGTGAGTTATGAGGTAAATGGATCTTATAGGGGAGATAACAAGTTTTAACAATTGTCGGAGCCGGTGTGTTGGCATCGGACGGGATGTTTTTAGGTGTAACCTAATCTTCTTACCATTCTCCAAGGTTCCTCTAGAAATCATCTTTCAAACTCAACCTTATGGAGGACCAGCGCTCAATTTTATGGGCTGCACGACCCAGTCTGATGTGAAATATAATC
This sequence comes from Acheta domesticus, assembly GCA_031308135.1. Classification (NCBI taxonomy): domain Eukaryota; kingdom Metazoa; phylum Arthropoda; class Insecta; order Orthoptera; family Gryllidae; genus Acheta; species Acheta domesticus. The sequence goes on from JAHLJT010000631.1 coordinate 69,112,592, forward strand.
AGGAATTACCATTATTTAGGAAATCAGTCTCACATTTAAGTTTTAAAATGTACAATTAAACCATAAACTAAATACAAGAATTTTAAATTAGCATGTGTATGCTGTGTGAAAACATAATCAATTATTTAGAAAATGCAAATAAATACTGATAATATAATTAAAACTGAACATTCAGTGCCATAGTTAAATTATTTGAAGGCATCTTAAGGTTGGCAGTTCGTGTAAAATGGCACGCGGAAATCATTAAAGCAATTTCAAGAATTATAAAAGATTAGGATGCAGAGCTGTAGAGTGAATTCACACACCGTCGTTGACTTGGTAATGAGAGAGATGTGCAAAAAATGTATGTTCACTGTTGATGAGTTGCACAATGGTTGAATTCATTCACTACGTACATTGTTCAGTAAAATTATTACATGCACAGTTCGTTATTAGTTTGAGGATAGTCAATTGAATAGTGCTAATTATCTGCACTGAACTGGTGAAGTAATATTTCAACAGTATCGTAGGCATGGCGATGACGAAAATGGCGATGTGCGAGTATGCAAAGTAATTTACCAATTATTGAATAGCACTGACTGATTCTTCATGAATTGCACTGAACTGTTAGCACAGGTTGAAAGGGACTTACACACGCGTGTAGTCAATACACGTGACGCATGTAGTCAATACATTGCGGTGTGAGATTAACTCAATTAGTAAATGCGTGAGCGCGAGCAGGAGAAACACACGTCTGTTCTACATAATTACGATCGCCCGACTGCAGTTCAGAGGCTTCGCTTCTGGAGGGGGAATGAGCGTTGAGCGCACTGTGGCTCAGTTTGCCAACCTATTAAGCCACAAAAATTGCAAGCAATGTAATATCCAGATACGTGAATTCGTCAGCTGAAGGAAGCTCGATTGTGTTATTTTTTTTCTTGGAAACAAGGTTGTAGAAACTCAAGCATTTCTGTTGGTAGAACTTTATTTGCAACATAACGGGTTTTGGAAGTTTGGAGTGATGTGTATCAATTACTATAGACATCGATTATGAAATCAATGTAATCTTTTACTTCTGTACTGCCAATATTCATTTTGAAAACATTTCTACAGTGAAAACAGATGGTCCTATATAACACGCAGTTACACGTCCCATCTCAAGATGCAAAAGATGACGCACAGTGAATTAGAAGTCATCGCTGAGAAAAAAGCGTGTTTTGTTCCGTGATATATCTTGGCATTGTTCGCTGATTGTGGAGTAGGTCAACATTTTTTGCTGAACATTCCTCGCAAGTCCTTTGCGAAAGAATAAAATCTAAAACATGTTTTGCAACTAAGTCAACACTTACTGCTCCTCCTCAGTTCACGACCAGACTTGCCATTATTAGTATTTTTAAGCTCCACTTCTATCACTAACACCTTCACCATCATCACTTCCTCACAATTACTACCATAGACTTACTACCATCGTCACTAATATTACCAACGCCACTAACACCCATCCCCATTATCCCTACCCTCATCATTATCCCAACCGTCACCACTATCACTACCATCATTAACAACACGTCCAAATAAATGGCCACTTTGAATGTCAACCCGGTCGTAGTTTCTGCTCCGCCGTTACATTCCCGCTCCATGCATGCACTATTTCCTCCTCGGCCAGGGCCCCGTCGCGTTGTCGCGGCGTGCGACGCCGGATGGCTGCGGAGAAACGTGCGCCCCCGGACGTGTGGTCCCAAGGCGAGAGGCGGAACGGAGCAGCACGCTGGGGATACGTGACAGACGCGGCCGTAGCTGTACGCAGAAGAGACTCGGACGGAACAAGGAATTGTGAAGTGTAGAGGAGCGAATACATTGCCGATTCTGTTTTACTGCTTCAGTTTAGAAGTGCGAGATGTTGGGAATTATTTTCTGGCTTTAGCTGGGCGAAAAAAGGTAGGGAAATGCGTTTCTGTAGTTTTGAGAACGTTCATGTGAAAAAGTATTTTTTATAAAGTGTGTCATTATTATAAACATATACATTTTGCCAGACTGAGTTTCATTAAAATCAGAAAAACCTTATGTTTCATTTTTTGCATATTCAGAATATTACAACTCACTGTGTCTTCTGATTTCTCGAAAATAAGAAGTTTATATTTGATACTTCAAAAATATTACATTGGATATACCGATGAAGCAAACGTTTGGATAGGAATTAGAAAACAATGAAAATGAATTTGAGATTACAAAAATTGTTGCTAACGAGATGTGAACTAGAAATAATGGCAACTAGATTTAATTGGTTTGAAAATACAAACAACAGTGTTAATTTTAGATCGTGATCAATAATGTAGTAAAGCAGGTGCGTACCACTGTTTTTTCTGTGTAATAGGAGACCGATTAGGCAAGAAGAATGGATAAGGGAAAAATAATAGAAGCAATGAGCTGTGATGCAGAGGTTTCCTGTAGGCAAAGGGAGTTCAACGTAAGGTTAATTATATTGATTATAATATTATAATAATTATTAATATATAATAATTATTATTGTAAACATTTTACGAACAAAATAAACGTGATTAAAGCTCTGTCCTCTTCCATGCAGTACAGAAACTAACATTTTTATGCATCTTACATTGAAGAACTTCAATTTTTACCTCCCAAATCACCGGGCTTTGCAAAGCATTAAAACTGCGGAAAATTGGATTTCGCCTCGCAGAATCTATACAATTATTATATTTTTTGGCCGCCATTGTGCTACAAGGCTCGGATCTTTCGCTATTAAAAGGGCTTCACTAGCGGTTGGGTCGTGCAACCAAGCATGAGGCTAAGAGAGAATAAGCCCAGACGGGTCGGTCTGACTCGTAACCAGAGAAGTCGGGAGAAACGTCAGAAAGACTATTGTAGACTACGCTCAGGTGTGAATCTGACAGTTAAAAACACTCTCTCTGAAAATGCGATTTAGGTCTACGCGAACAATCTATTTTATGTTTGCACTCAGCAGTCGGCATGTGCATGCTTCGTGCAGTGTTTTATCCCTCCGCCTTCTCCAAAAGGAAAGAAAAGGCGCATATGTTTCCGCGTTGCGCCCTGGCAATACTTTCAACAACTCTGACAGATATCTAAAGACAATTACTCTTGACACTGCAGTGTCTTTGACCGGGAGGTCGTAGGGTTCGAGACTCGATGGTAGCGAATTTTTGACTCTAGTTCGATAGGTCGAATTCATCGGCTGTCTGGAGGCGAATTCTAGTGACCGGGTGCTCTAATCCGTTGTTTTCCATGGTTTCTTCGATGATGCCTTGCCACAAAATGCTGAGGCAGCTTCATTAGCCTTTGATAATAATTATATTGATATTTTCAGAGTCATTTTCAATTTGGTATCCATTATTTTTTGGTTTACCACCGACGATAAAAACTTCAAATATTAAAATTTCTGTGAAGCTGTGATTTGCTTCATACCAGCTGGTAATATTCTCTGTCAAGTATCAGGAAAGTAAATCTGAGCATTGCCAACCGTTGTATATGTTGTGATATCTGTGATGCAGTGCGGGGAATATCCTAGTTAGGGGTTTTTGTACATTTGTTTTATTTGCATAAGGTAACTATGTAATAGTGTAAAAGGTAATGTTTTAATCCGTTAAATGAAAAAATCATCGAGAGTGAAAATAACGTAATACGTAAACGTAATACGTGTGGGGGTAGGTACTGGTATCCTCAAGTTGTGCAAATCCTTAAGTGTTTCAAAAATTTTAAAATTCATTAATTATTAAACATATGACAATATTTAATTTTTCAAAAAATAATTGTTACTTTCAAAGTGTATATTATTGGAAGTTTTTCAGCTTTGTTGGTTATCGTTTTGTTTCATGTTAGAGCAAAACCTATCAAACGTCTATAGATCAATTCTATTTTCAGGAAAAATATTCTGCTCCTGTGACTTCAAGGCTGAAAACTTTGATTCTTCTAGGTTAAACCTGTCAAATGCGGAAACGGAAATAGAAAGAAGCCTTTCAAAGAAAATTTCTCAATGTTTCCAAGTTAATATTTTTGAACAGTTCCGTACTTATTTAGGAGAAGTAGGATTTTATGTAGGTGGTAAACATTTTACTTTCCCTCCCGATACTGAAATAGGAAGGAAAAGTGTAGTAATCACGTTAACGATACTATCTCAAACATCGGTCGTAAAAATTCGCGCTTTAGTTTCTTTTCAGAGATTTTTGCTTTAAATGAAAAGTGGTGGGCATCAGAGATTACATTGCTTGCTAGTATTAATAAATTTTATAATATACATTAAATTTTAATAAAAATTTATAATTAAGAGAATGAACGTTTAATCACCATCATTTGGTCATAATTTCATTACGTAAGTTATAATCGATCTACTGAAAGCATTTGTAAATTCCTCTTCGAGAAAATTATGTGAGTGCAAAGTGGTTGGTAAAGAAGCCATCTTAGATAATTTTCTTGAGTTCGAATTTTCTTAAATAGGAAGATTATTGAAGTAAGCTATCCCTGTGCAATTGACCACAGGCCAATGTGTCCAATAGGGAGGTGAAGACAGGGCTCCGCCTATTCGTCGCCGTCTAGCACACGCTCCGGCCGCCTTTACACCCAGGAAAGATCCTAGTACTCACTTGGAAAGGAGAAAGAGCCGCCGTGAATGGACAGCATCAGATAAAAGTCCTCGCCTACGTCGGGATTCGAGTCCTGCTGGTGGGAAGCCAGTGCCCTACCACTGAGCCACCGCGGTCCCGTTTTTCATTGATGTATTGCTGGTAAATATAAAATATTTCGTGTACATTTTTAAAAACATGCTGCACCCTGCGTTCACAGAGAATACTGATTATATTATTCCAGGAGTAAACCTTCCTAATTCCAGTAATTTTAGAGACATAATGTTGAACGTCACGAAACATTATTTTGGGGATTTTCTATTTTACGTGTCATGAATTTGTAGAACTTTCCTAACTTTCCTACAGCTACATCTGGCGCATATCTAATTTTCGGCGTGCGTTCTTGCTGTTCGAAATTTTAAGCTACGTTGCAATTTCCCAAGCCACTTATCAAATACTGATTCTTGATTGACGTTTCCTGCATAACTTCATTTAATCGTATATCTTTAAATGATCTCATGAACTTTTTTAAAAATATAAGTAATTGTAGAGTAATAAAATTAAGAGGAGGAAGAATTTCGGGATGCCGCGGATTCCCACAAGTTTTTGAGAGGAAAATTATTATACTCAGGAGGCTTACAGAACTCCATGAATAAAATTGCTTTTAACAACTGCGACGTTAAAAACTACAGGACGTCTAAGGATAAATTTCTCGTACCTCTAGGGTATGAAGCAGAGTGAAAGATTATTGCATTTTGTCAAAGAACAAGAAAAGGAAAATTACATATAACAAAATTGTGAACGTGACCTTTGCCCCTTATTAGTAGGCAACCCATCATGCAAAAGTGTTCAGGCACACGAAATATCTTTGAGCGTGTCAGAACCAACTGAACCTGCTGAACACCAGTACATGCTGCTTGTCTCGCCAATTAGAATTAAATGTCACATTATATCTTCGTTATGTGAAATTTCCCACCACATATTCATTGCCTTCAACTTTCGCCGCCCTACGTTCTCTAGACATCTCTGTAATATTTATTCTGAGACACCTTTTAAACCACTCTGACAAAACTTCAGACTGAACTGGGCGCAATGACTAGAAACCCTGGATTCAGGATTTTCTTGAAAGACGAAAACGAAAAAATAATGATAATGAAGGGGAGGATAAGGGTGAAAGAGGAAACAGATAAAGATGCTGAATTATTTCTGGCCGGAAAGAGTTCGCTTCCAACACAGCAGCAATACCCTGTTAGTATAATTCCAGTTGTTTTATTAGCTTAGGATAGTGCTTTACAATAACCGAAGATGTTGTTGTGAAACTTATTAAAACGGGTACGGGATATCATGGTGAATCTGAAACACACAGTGCGAGTTAATCATGATGCAGCATCACTGAAAGAGCGGAAGTGAAAACGGGGATCTCCCCTGTTTCAGTGTTTACAAACCTTCACAGAAAACTCTCAACATGCGCAGAGGAGGACTACGTACAAGTTCATTATGTCCCAATTCTTTTCTATCGAGGCTGGAGGCAGATAAAGATTCGAGTTCGGTTTGAATCCCCTACGAGCAGTGAGAGATTGTTCAGGATATCAGAGGTCTGTAGGGACGGATGGTTAGTGAATCTGGAGAAATGACACGATGATGGACCAGAATTGGATGAAGAAATGTCATTAATAATCTGGTATAGGGCATCAATATTTACATGTACTCATTGTTAGACTCAAAATGAAAAACGTATGTACAAGAGAATTACATGTGGAAAATACACGTTGATGCACTTTAGTGATAACTACGTACATTTTAATTTCTCTACGTATAAAATTGCAAAATGGAAACGGTGAGAGAGACGTCATCAGAAAATAATTACTGCGCTTATAAAATATGTATTGTTTTATAATCGTCTAGTTCATCAACAGCGTTGTCAACGAAGTTTTCAGGTGAATGGAACCGCGCATGTGAGGTCAGGGATTTCCCAGGGCAGATAAATGTTCAGGGGTAGCGAATCGTGAGTGACAGCAAAAGTATTTAAGGGCATATCAAGGTCGAATGGCGAAGGTTGGTGAGTCAGGACGCAGAAGTAACTATTTATGGCACAGAAAGGTCCACAGGAGACATGTTGTGTGTGACGGCACGTTGAGGAAGATAAGCGTCGAATGAGGACAGATCGGGAGGCGAGAGCAAAGGCGAACCTTAAGGCTAAATGTACCGACACTAGTTCAATTTGTCGCCACCACGTGGCAGCACCAAGTTTAGTGAATTTTACTTTACCGATAACGTCTGAACAAATGGTCCGATTTTCGATCTGTAAACGGCATTTGACTCCTGTTTATAATAGAATTTACGCTACGAAGCCCTTTTTCCAAAAAAACTAGCAGAAACTCGATTTTTAAAATTTTTCTCGTACTTCCGGGAACAATTTCAAAAATGTGGGCTTATAGCGCGATGGCGACACGCTTCCAGAATCCAACGCCGTGTCAAACATGCAAATCGGATAAATAGGAGCGACGGTAAGTGAAATTTCGAAAAACACCTCACCCCACTCCCCCTTCCCCTTCCACGCCGCTGGGACATTGTTGGCCGGCGGCGCGGTCAAGCCGGCACGGGCGAGCCGGGCGGCGGCCGCCGCGGCGCGGCGACGGGCAAGAAGGCTGAACTTTCGGGGGCAGCAAGCCAGACACCCCGTCACTTCGTTGATGCTTCCGTCACTTCGCATCTCAAGATATTTTTTCCCCACATATGAAACTAGTGATGCTGTAATAGGGGTAAACGGTCTCGTATCATCTTTAATAGTAGTATAAAACTATTACCTTATTCACATATTCCATCTTCCTTCGAATACCATCATAAGAATGTCTGAGGTATCACTCAAAACACCGATCCCGCTTTGGTGCTGATTTCAAAAAGAAAAAATCGAACTAATTGCGTAAATATCACCCATATTCCATCTCCTCACATCGTATTTTAGATATACTGTACTTCTAAGATCTTCCATTACCATTTCACTACCGGAAAAAACAAGCGGAGATAACGCAAGAGCTCTTTTATCCTACGATTCGATTTATCATTTCAAAACGGCGTTTGTCACCTTGATAGAATTCACCTGGTTAATCCTTTTCCCAGTAAAATAGCCGAATCGAATTTTTAAAATGTTTTTATACTTGCGGACATATTTGAAAAAGTGGTAAAATAGCGCGCTGGCGAGATGCACCCTGAATCTAACGCCATATCATACACTGAAATCGGATAAATAGACTTCTCTAGTCATGTAAAAAAATGATCTTCAGTAACGTCAAAATTCTGTTTCGCGGTACTGCTTGTCGATCTCATGGCTAAAGTCCGGGTCTAATGTAATTACATATGTTTTATCTACTGTTCTCATTTTGTAATTTAGGCGAACTGTTGCAATCCTAACAAAATATTTAAATTTTTCGTTACAAATTTTGTACTGTATTACGTATTTTACATAGTTTGCTGATCATTTAATATCTGCTTAACAGTATATTTATTATTTGCTAATTATTAAGGTATTTTCACATATTACCAAATTTTCTTGAAATTATTTCCGGAAATATATTTAATTAATTTTGAAAAATAGTTTTTATTTAAATGTGTTTATATTTTTGCAATGAGCATATTTTGTCTAATACTAATTCAGAATTGCTGACATTCCTATGTGCTGCACGTAAAGATTTCGAACAGAGTGCTTCAAAGATTCTCTGTTCGTGTCTGCGTTTTCTACGTGCATCTCTTTGTTTTCATTGCTGATAGAAAGAAATAAAAAAAACAGTAGGCAGAAAAAGTAGTTACTTTTAAATTCGATATAATTAATATTTTATTAATGGAATTTCAAATTGTGAACATTTATTTTACTTTATCTCTCTTCTCAATCTTCATACGAAGAGAAAGTTATATCGTGCGCAGGAAAACTCTCAAAGCCGAGTCCTGATAATGAAAATGTGGATAAATCGTGTTGTTGTATAGTAAATTACTTCCTGTAACTCGTGGTGTAGCCAGAATCCATGTTTTGTGGGTCCTTAATACCGAAAAATTGATTGACGGAAAAACGTCCGTCAGTGTCTCTGGTGTATGTGAACAACACTAGCGTTTACACTGCGTACAAATTTTTCCAAACTGGAAAAAACAACAACAAAAACAGCTGTCGATCTACTGTCATTCGAAGCTCTGCAATTTTCAAAAACGTGCATTACTTTTTGGAGATACATTACACGAACCCCCTCCCGGATATTTTAAAAATTTGCTCAAATATGGCTCCAAATTTTTTCTTTATATTTCTCGTAAAAATTGAATAAAATACACATGGCTTAGGTCCGATTTCACTAATAACTGAATTTTCGAAAATTGCAAAAGATTGCATTTTTTCGGCGTTTCCTACAACTACAATATTGACGATAGAGACTTTTCCTTTCTAAGAAATTTGTTGTACATAATTAGTTCTTTCATTACGATCATGAATTTTTTTAAAACAATTTTTGTAGTTATGGCGCAATCTTGTGTGCAATATATGCAACTTTAAAAGATAACAAAGCAAGATTTTTTCAAAATCGGCTCCATTTTTTCCCTTTAAACTATTGGTAGGGATATTGCGAAATGTACTTTAAGAGATGACATAAACGCTATTTTGCTCTATTCTTTTGTTTTTGCGAAAATAACACAAATGAAACTTTTTGAATAGCCTGTCACGTCGTTTATATTTACATTATCGGCGATTTGTTCACATTATTAGATTTATGAGCACACGTACTTTAAATTATATCATTTAAAGTTTTTCGAAAACTAAAATTTTTTTTGGAAATGAACTCGAAATTTCGCATTTTCAGAAACGCTCAAACGCCAATTTTTTCTGAAAAGGTTCCAAATTTTTTGTTCAAAGTTTTTGTACGTATAGTGCGAAATGCACTGTCTAAGGAAACAAAAAAGTTTTGTTGTATTATTTTGTTGTTTTTCTTCAAAATTTACACCGATGTATTTTTTAAATATTTCGCATGCCTTGTATGCACATTTGCAGCGATTTGTAAACATTATTGCATTTGTGAATGGAAGAGCTTAAAATATCTTAAAATAAATTTTAAAAAAAACTCTCAAGATTCCTGTGAAAAAGGGCTTCATATTTCACATTGCCACAGACGCTTAAACACCCTTTTCTTAAAAACGTTATCAAGTTTATGAATGAAAATTGTCGTTAAGGACAAGGTTTCAGTCTTCTTTAATAATCTAAAAGCAATATTTTGAATCTACCATTAGGAAACCGAATAATTGAGAAAACCTAAAAAATAAGTTGGGTGCATTAAATGGCAGCTGGCAAGATGGGGCAAGGCCATAAATCTAGCCCATGCCAACAAAATAGTAAATTTTACTACGACAAAGTCCGAATAGCTGGCTGAGACTATAGGAAATTGAAAACTAATACGGGAAAGTCTGTGCCATTCTGTAGCACCACCAGTTACTTTCTCGTGTTAGTTACTCAAAGTTATGTAATGCTGCGGAAAATCTATTTCGAGATATTAACGGAAGTACTCGTTTTGGGGTCCCGATACCGAAAGGGTGTATGTGTGTTTTGACTTTTTAACGTCCGTTCGTCCGTCCATCTGTCTGTGTCTGCCTGTCTGGGCGTATGTGAACACCACTAGCGCCTAAACTATGTGTAGAATTTTTGCTCAACTGAATAAACCCCTGTCGATCTGGTCTGAGTCGAAGTTCTGCGATTTTTAAAAACATTCATTAATTTTTGGAGATACTTTTTATTAAGCCCCAGGGACATTTTCAACATTTTCTCAAAAATGTCAACCAAGATAGGTGGCTCAGTGCATCAACTGATGTCACTGCAATGCCTCTGACCGAGATGTGCTAGGTTCGAGTCCCGACGGTGGCAGGATTTTTTTGAACACTAGCTTGTCAGTTAGATGTAGAATTCAACCGATGTCTGGAGGAAAATTCTAGCGACCGGCTGCTCTGATTGGAAGTTTTCCGTAGTTTCTCCGATCAACATCAAACGAATGCCGAAGAAATACCCTAACAAACGGACCTCGCGCGATATTTCCTTCCTCTTCCTTGTCCTATCTTCACACACACACACACACACACTAACTTGCACAACACTACCATATATGCTGGGAGACCAGTGGGAGGATTGGAACTTGTCCCGGCTGTGGGCCGTGCACTGCTGGTGGGAGATACCTTGTTAAGAAAGAACCCGGCAAGCCGACAGGTAAATCGGTCGGTGATTTAGAGCTTGTCCCGGCTGGGGTGGTGCCCCGCTGGTGGCAGATACCTGGTTGGGAAGCCCCGCTAGTGGACGGAAGGTCAGCGCCGGATCTCGCCATCGGCATAGCGGGCAACATCTCTTCCACCTCACGATGAAATAAACATGCATTGTACTTACGGGACTAATGACCAAAGCAGTTGACGCGCCCAAAATCACTAACAATCAATCAAAAATTACTCCAAATACTTTCCTTAAATTAATTGTAAGAATAAAGTAAAATACACTCAAGGTGGCATAGCTCTTATTTTCATTGCTGACTGATTTTGGGAAAATTGCAAGTTCGAATTTTTTTTTCGGCGTCTTCCTACAACTACAAAATTGAAGATAGAGATTTTCCCTTAAAATTATATTTGTTCTCCATATTTAGTTCTTTCAATAAGGTCATGCATATTTTTTTGAAATTTTTAGTAGTTTTCGCGCAATATTGAGGGCAATTTGTGCAATTTTTAAAAATTACAAGAACAAGATTTTCTCAAAATCGACTTCAACTTTTTTCCTTAAACTTTTGGAAAGGATAGTACCTAATGTACTCTGAGATGACATAAACGCCATATTGCTCTATTCCTTTGTTTTTTCAAAACTTACAAAAATGTAATTCTTTGACTAGCCTTTCATTTAGTAAATATTTTCTTTAACGGCGATTTGTTCATATTAGGGAACTTTTGCCACCTCGAACGTTAAGTACTCTCGATCTTTTGCGCATGCGCAGATGCACCAAAGTGATGCGAAACCTGCACTGCGAATGAGCAGAAGATCGATAGTACGTAACGTTCGAGGGAGCAAAAACTCCCTACTATTACATTTACGAGTACATGTGCTTTACATTATGTCTTAAAAGTTCCTCGACAACTCAGATGTTTTCTGTGAAAATGAACTGAAATTTCCGAATTTGCACAAATGTTCAAACGCCATTTTCTCAAATTGCTTCTTCAAACTTTTCGTACGAATGCTATTTGCATTCTTTAAGTTAACATAAAATTAATTTGGCTGTATTTTTTTGATTTTTCAAAAATAAATAAATGTATTTTTAAGTGTCTCTCACGCCATTAATATTCACTTTTCCAGAAATTTTATACATTATTACATTTGTGAGTAGAAGTGCTTTAAATGTCACCAAATGAAGTTGTTCGAAAACTCGAAAGATTCTTGTGAAAATTCCGAAGCTTCCATTTTCGCATTTACAGTAACGCTTAAACGCCTTTTTCTTAAGAGCGGCTCCAAATTTATCAATGAAAATTCCTATATAGGACGAAGTTTTACTCTTCTTTAATATCCTAAAAGTAATATTTCGTATCTACCATTAAGAAGCTGAAAAATGAGAAAAGTTCAAAAAATGTATTTTGGGCGGCGATAGATGTCAGCAAGATGTCAGAAGATGGGGAAAGATGGTAAAACTGACCCAGACCAAAGAAATTAGAATACTTTACTATGAGAAAGTATGTGCAATTTGTCCTATAGTACGAAAACGTTTTAAAAATTCGATTCGGCTGTTTTACTCGGAAGAGGGAATTAACCAAGTGAATTCTATCAAGGTGACAAACGCCGTTTTGAAATGATAAATCGAGTCGTAGGATAAAAGAGCTCTTGCGTTATCTCTGCTTGTTCTTTCCGGTAGTGAAATGGTAATGGAAGATCTTAGAAGTAAAATATATCAAAAATACGATGTGAGGAGATGGAATATGGGTGATATTTACGCAATTAGTTCATTTTTTTTTAATCAGCACCAAAGCGGGATCGGTGTTTTGAGTGATACCTCAGACATTCTTGTGATGGTATTCGAAGGAAGATGGAATATGTGAATAAGGTAATAGTTTTATACTACTATTAAAGATGATACGAGACCGTTTACCCCTATTACAGCATCACTAGTTTCATATGTGGGGAAAAAATATCTTGAGATGCGAAGTGACGGAAGCATCAACGAAGTGACGGGGTGTCTGGCTTGCTGCCCCCGAAAGTTCAGCTTTCTTGCCCGTCGCCGCGCCGCGGCGGCCGCCGCCCGGCTCGCCCGTGACGGCTTGACCGCGCCGCCGGCCAACAATGTCCCAGCGGCGTGGAAGGGGAAGGGGGAGTGGGGTGAGGTGTTTTTCGAAATTTCACTTACCGTCGCTCCTATTTATCCGATTTGCATGTTTGACACGGCGTTGGATTCTGGAAGCGTGTCGCCATCGCGCTATAAGCCCACATTTTTGAAATTGTTCCCGGAAGTACGAGAAAAATTTTAAAAATCGAGTTTCTGCTAGTTTTTTTGGAAAAAGGGCTTCGTAGCGTAAATTCTATTATAAACAGGAGTCAAATGCCGTTTACAGATCGAAAATCGGACCATTTGTTCAGACGTTATCGGTAAAGTAAATTCCTGCTGATGGTGCTGCGATCTATTGAATTTTCCTACAAGTTTTTTTCGGTACATTTAGCCTTAAGGGCAGAAAAAAAAACAGACTGGGGCGAGTAGTAAGTTAGGCCTGAGAAGCAACCTTGAGGGCAGATCAGGAGAGTGAGGACGAGCCGAAAGTTGCGTCAAACAAGTAACCCTTGAGGGCAGATCACAATACGTTGGGGACGAATGCGAGTGAGGACGCAGATGCGACCGCTGAGGGCAGATCGGGGTCCGGTGGGGACGGGGGCCGTGAGCGAGGCCGCAGGCGTCTCGCAGCTGGCGCGCAATGGAGAACGCTGGCGCGCCGTCCGCAGTCCTCGGGGCTTTGCATCTGCTTGCCGACGTGCGCGGGGTGAGTGATTCTCTCGCGGACGCAGAGGCGCGGCGAAGCAGAGGCGCTCGGGATTCGGCGCGGGGTGTCGCCCGGGAGTCGCTGCGTCGCCCTGGGCGGAATATCTGGACCGCGTATAACTCTTGTGTCCCTCTGCGTATGAGGGGGATTCAACCCCTGACCGCTAAGAGAGAGCGCACTCAAAGCGTCTGTCGTTTATTAACATGAGGGATACGTACGCTCTTCCCACTTGGTGTAAGTAGATCTACGAAAATGTTTGGAGAAAATTATTTCCCCAGGATATTTTACAGATATGGAAGTTCATGAAAAAATGTGTTTGTCAAAAATGTAGGAGAGATTTGTTTTAAATATTAAAAAATTAACCAGAAAATGTTATAAATAACATAATGAATTTAATACATATTTTGTCAAAAATAACTAACACGTCTTTTACAAAAAATTTTCTATATATTATGTATTACATCTGCATCCTCCATTCTAGGGAGCTTCTAACTCAAGCTTTCGGGAGAGGGCGTACACAATGTTATACTCCCATTTAAACATAGTGCCACTTCAAGATCACGAGCTGGACGGAGAGGGGACACTGTCATTCAAACGGGACAAATGTTACGATAGGTCATTACGACACAAATGTTTGGTATTGGCGATAGGATGATAATGTCTCTCTCTCCTTCCAGCTCGTGAGTTTGAAGAACCACTAAGTTTAAATCAAAGTATAGAGATAGTCTCGGAGGTAGATACGTTCTGAGAACAATGTGTGTATCCTGAAAAAGAAGTGGAAATGCACGGATTACAAGAACGTTTCCTCCTATCAGTGTTAATACTTATTATTCACCAATCACTCGTGTTATTTCAAAAAATTGCATGACATGATTTAAAGATAAAAACTTTATTTTCGTAATGCAATTTATCTCTAATCTCTCGCTTTAAAATAATACGTGTTGAATATGATTGAAAATAAATTTAAACTTTTGAAATTTTAAAAATTTCACAGGTTTGGTCAAAAAGTGGAACTATACCAATTTAAGCTGTTAGCCAATTAAGCACGGATTTGATGACTAAAAATGCAAGAACCTTCTTCTATTTTAGAAAATATAATTAATGAAAAAATTGCAGCTATTTTTCAGAAAATTTTGATAATGTCACAGATGCTTCATGTAAAGTAGCACCCAAAATTAAAATATTTTAGTGATCTCCGGAACTACTAGCTTTTACTCCTGACATATTTCCCAATATTCATATAAAGTGCGTCTAATCTTAGTTATGCGTGACACATACTTTCCCTCCATATAGACAGATATTTTGATTTTCGAGTACAAAATCGCTTGTATCTTCTCGCTACCTGTATATTTACCATCTTTGAGATAGCACTAATGTATTACATTAATCCTCATATATTTGCAAAGTTCCAGATCAAAAGAAACTCAAACACGGATTTGATGATTAAAAATGCAAGATCTTATTGTTGAGGTTTTCCCTCCCTACATTCTAGTATACGGAGGGGGGGGGGAAATAGACAAGATCGTGTCAATAGACCATCACCCTTGGTAACGAAGGCCAGGGAATCTTGCATTTATAAGAAAAACACTTTAAGTGAACGTATCTTCGGAACAATGGAATAAGTGCAAAAACTTTTAGGAATTAATGTTATTATCACATATTAGTTAGAATGAAGACATTTTCTGCATACATATATCAATTAGAGTAATTTAATACGTTCATCGTATGCCAGATTTTTCATGGTTTGAATAAGTATGGTAGTTATGTTTATTATTCTAACAAAATTATTATTTCAACAAGAGACATTTAAAGAGTATTCTGCATTTTTTAGGGAGAAACAGCTCAATGAATCTCTCAATTATTGAGAATGTTGAATTGAGTAAATATTTCTTGATTAATGTGAATAACATCTACATTATTGAAATCATAATATGTAACTACAGATTTCAGAACATTTGTTGGAGGTGTAAATTCGGCGCAAAACCACACCTGTTTACACGCATCAATGAACTAGGGGAAAATTTACGATCAAGTTTGCCTATTTACAGAAGCAAACGTGAGTAAATATTGATGGATCAACTTCGAGTACCGTCGGTTAGGAGGTTAGAATTTGGTGGCGTTGAGATTTCGAAACCTGATGGAAACTATCGATTTTCAATGTTGACTCTTCGTCAATAACGTTTCAGCAGTTGGGAAAGAGTGAATGAAGCAAAACTAAATGAATGAAGGAAAATTTTGATAATAAATTTAAGAGATGTAATGTTGAAATCCAATGTTTTCTGCAAAAACCTGTACGTCAAATCGAAATATCCCTGAAAAATCTATATTTATTTCATTTTTAAATTACTTATGATCATCTTTTAATGACACTGTTATTTCTCTTCGCTCGCAGTATACTTACTGTGCGTACACGCGTTGACACTACGGACGTTTTTAAACTACATTGTAAATTAAGACATTAACATTCAAAAATATATTTACACCACTATTTTTACAATTACATGGCTCTATCGTTCTTCTCATCCCTTCGTCGCCATTATTATCCCATCAATATTTGCCCTATTGCTTGTATTACCTGCACCACCGTATTTAACGATCAAACTACCCACCATCTCAAACGTACGATACCTTGACACATGAAGTATAGCTCGCAACATCGTTCGCATTGTTGAAATTAATCCGTTTGTACGAAAAAGGGATTTAGTAGTTTGAAATTATTCCTGATTAGGTAAATTGTGTGTGCAGGCATGTAACGAATGTCCATGTTGCTCTGCAAACTGAACACTAGTTCAGAAAGGTTTACACAAACTTCCTGCGTGCAGCATACGGGAATCTGTTAGCTGCAAACAAGTATTTTTCTCAGTGAATCATTTAGCAGTCTTCCATATCCTTACTTATCACAACCCTTGCCGCCACCACCACCTCCTTCGTCGCTGGCGCCATTTCCATCTTCATTGCGCCTCCCCTCCCCCCCCGCTGCCTCAGCGTCCTGAGAGGCAATCGCTGGGACGACCGCAACGCACGAGCGCTGGGATGTTCAGGGGGCAAGCAATATCCCCGAGCAATCCAGACTTGATCATAACTCACGTGAGCAAGCGCATATCATCATCAAACTAATTTGCCCGAGGCGCTCAAACGGGCTACGGTGGCGGCGGTGGCGGTAAGGGTAGTGGCGCGCAAACTGAGTACTACGCTCAGGTGGAAATGGGGTGGCGGCAGATGTTGAAAAACGAGTGTTGATAAAACCACAATGATACGTGTAAGTACATTAAGACACATTTTACAATTTAATTTCAGTCATTTGTCCGTTTATTGTGTGTGTGTTTTAAAGGGAGCTTCACAAAACAGCTCTAACCAACAAAAAACATTTCAATTCTAATTAGTGTTTTTGTAGTTGTAATGGAATTGTAGATGTAATTGTGCGTGGAACTATCGTGTTTAGAAAACGTAGTCAATAATATTACTTTACATTGTGTTTTTATACAGTTGTTATCAGGGAAAGTGCCAAGCATTCTTGATATATTCATTGTTTGAGAAATTAGAATATCTTAGTTTCATTTTTTCTCGCACATATTTTTAAAGAGTAAAGTTGTAAATTTGTTAATAATTATGCTCAGTCACAAAACGAATCAATGAGAAACGAAACGGGTTAAAAGTTGCAAAATGAACATATATCGTGGTTTCATTCCAAGCTCGTTTGGAAAGGAAATATTGAATACAGGAATGGAAAAGTAATAAATTATATTGGGATTTTTAAAATTCTCCTTTGAGAGGCTGTATGACAAGAGTAGTTGTACTCATTTTGTATCCGTCCAACAAATTTCTTTACTTCATCGCGGAAAATAGTTATTAAATTAATTAAGAATTTTATACTTTTCTCTCAGAGCCTTGTATGAGTGGTTTTCTCCAAAAAAATCCAAATGAATGCCGACACATTACTTTAAACAATAGATCAGGAATCGCTCACGAGCAGATATCCTTGCTCCTCCTGTCCTTAAATTTAACATTGGTTTGGACTATGACCTGATCCCCCCACATTTCGTGCCTCCTTCATCATCAGGCTTTATTTTTGTAAATGTGTTTGGGACAGCGTCCAGGTCGCGGACCGACGTGTTTCCATCAGAACCATTCAAGTATAATTGCGAAGATAAGGGTGTCTCCACCGATAGTCCAACGTGTTGGGTTTGTGTCATTGCTCTCTAAGTTTTCAACGAAAAGAACACTTCACTCTTGTTTTAGCATAATTACGGGATAATGCACGCAAGATAATAGAGTTTTTATTCAATGAAGGCTTTCTCTCCTTTTCTGCTTGTTCCGTTGGTATGATTTTCAGTACAATCTCTTTCAGCTTGTTCTTGGGAACATAAACGAAAGCTCGTCGAACCGCAACTGGAGTGATGAGATTTTAGAGCGCGTCAGTGGGCCACCAGCAGAGGGGGCGGGGAAAGAGAGAGAGGATGTGGCCCCTTGCGATGTTCCGGGCATTTCTCGAGAACGATGCCCTGAATTCAGCTCGTTCAGCAAGGCTCTTTTAGATGGACTGCGGTCAGAAGGCGGATGTAAGATTCATTGTAATGAGCCGGTGTGGAAAGGAATAGGGGGGTGTATTGGCAGTTTTTGACTTTATGTATTCCGGAAAACTTCGTCGTCCTTTTTTTCAACTGATTTTAACCTTGACCCCAGGTATCATGTCTAAAGAAGCCTGATTTGCTCACTGAAGGCAATGGAGTTGATAGATACTCGATACACAGATTGGAAATTGAAGACTTCTAGCGTAAATTAAGATAACCATCAAAATGAGGATTCTCACTTTTAGCGTTTAAACAATTATATTCAATAAGCTCTTTCTTGGAGTCCAATTAGTTCAAGAATATTCTAAGAGGTAAAAACACAACATAAGTTTTAATTCAACAATAAACCATATACCTCTGCGTAAATAAATTCAACCCTCATTTTCAAGATGGAGGTTCAGAAATACAGAATTATGGGTTATCATTATTTACTCCCGCGGTCTTCAATTATGACCTGATACTGGGCGGGAAATGTGAGGCAAGGTTAGTTCAGAAAGGGTGCACCAGGAACTGAAAAGACTTCGACACCGTTGCCGAGCTAGCCGTATACCACTCCAATACTTGAATTGGACTGGAGTGCCAAAGGACGAACAAGAAATTGAGCCCGGAGGTTACTCAGAATGAAAGTGAACAGTTTGTGTGGCGAGCTCAAACGAAATCCCGCCTGGAAATAATTACGTTTCGATACGCCGGCCGCCGGGAAAAGTGATGCTGCAGCGCCAGCGGGTGCAGAAAGGGCTGGCCAGGTGTCCAAGGGGAAGCGCTGGTAATCCCGCCACCTCATTTCCGGCGACTAATGGAAGCCGAGATTAGACGGAGAGGGCAGGACGCTGCCCAGGCGCGGGTCGGCGGTGTAGCCCTGGCCACCGCAGTGGCGCCGCGCTCGGGCAACTTCTGGCAATTACGCGCGAACGCCGCGCCGCCGCCGGTGCGACGTGTGAACTGTGGGGCAGGCCGAGGTGGGCGTTGTGCGGTTGCGGGTTCGCGGGGAAGTTTTTCTTTTTGGACAGGTGGGCGTGTGCGGGTGGGGGAGGAGGGATGGTTAGCGTCGGCGCCACACGCTAAGCGTTTGCATCCGAAATGCAGTGTTTGGTGTGGTGATAGAAGCTACTTGTAGTGTTAAGGGTTAACTAAAATTTTGGCGTTCCCTTACAAATTGTTCCTAGTTATGTTTTTATTTGGCGAGAATTAAAAAGATCTTGTTATTGTTTCGACGGGCTGAGGTAACTTACTGACACAGTCGTGTTACTACATCGTCTCAGATTAGCAGGTCCAAGGTTCGAGTCCCGACGTTCGCGGATTTTTAATGTAAATATTACCGACGTGAGGGACAAGTCAAAAAAGTACATTTTTGTAAAGTTTTAAAACATAAGAGTAGAGAAATATGGCGTTAATGTCATCTCATAGAGTACATTTAGCACTATACCTACCAAAAGTTTAAAGAAAAAGTTTTGAGCCGGTATTGAGAAAATCTTGTTTTGTAATTTTTTATAATTGCAAATTTTTCGCACAATATTGCCAGAAAACTACTTAAATTTTCGAAAAATGTGCATGACGTTAATGAAAAACTCACTTTGGAGTACAAATTTTATTTGAAGGAAAAATCTCTATTTTCAATATTGTAGTTGTAGGAAGATGCCAAAAAACTTCAAACTTTTGCAATTTTCGAAAATTCCGAGTTAACCGTGAAAATCGGACATATGCCTCCTTTAATAAGTGTATTTTACTCTATTCTTACAAGAAATTCTTCTTCTTCTTCTACACTTCACGGGTTAGGCTTACGCCTGTTCCGTGTCCACTGTATCTTTCCATCTTTTCGTGGGTCTTCCCACATCTCTTTTCCCTCTCGGTTTGTAGAAATATGCTAATCTTGGCAGTCTTGTTTCTTCCATAAGTGCTGCAGCCACTTTTTCCTGTTTAATTCCATTATGTTGTTTGCGCTATTCACTTTCAATTCTCTCCTGATTTCTTCATTTCTTATCTGGTCTTCTAAGATGCAGCCTTTTGTTCTTCGAAGGAACTTCATATCTGAGCTCTGAATTTTGCTTATTCTTTTCTGTGTTAGAACCCAGCATTCACTGCCATAAATCAATATCGGGAGAGCTAATGTTTTGTAAAATTTTATTCTGGTATCTTTTCGGGTCTTGTTTTTAAGAGTTCTGTGTATGGTCCCACAGATGGATTGAAATCTTGCTAATTTTTTATCAATGTCTTTTTGTCCTTCTGTGTCACATCCTAGGTAATTAAAATTTGCAAGAAATTTAAAGACTAAATTTGGAGCCTTTTTGAGCAAATTTTGAAAATGTCCGGGGGAATTCTTGCAAAGTACTCCCAAATTTTGAAGAAAGTTTTTCAAAATGTCAAAGCTTCGACTAGAGCCAGATGAACGGGGGTTTCTTCAATTTGGAAAAAATCTACGAGTGTTTTTTTTCTGAAACGACATTGAGCATTTAAAATTCTTACTTTGTACTAAAAGTTTTAACTATGAAAGTCACATGAAAGAAGAAAATTACAAAAAACTAATAAGTACGTCACTGGTTGTTTAGGCGCTAGTGGTGTTGATGGACGGACGGACGTTTTCCTTTCAAATGGTTTTTCGGTATCAAGGACTTACCAAACAGGGATTCTGGCTACACCACATGTTATGGTATTTTTTTCTTAATTTAGCAACTTGTTTTATCCACTTTTTTGTTGTCAGGGCCAGGCAGCGATTTTTTTCCTGCCGAAAATTTGCTTTCTTTCGCGCCGCATTACATAACTTCCCCTATACTACTTATATTACTCCGTATATACGTATGCATATGGGAAAGTAAAAAAAGAATCACAGAATATTGTTTTACCAATGTGGAATTTTGAAGTGGACTCGCCATTTTTCAACTTAATTTTGAGGTAATTATTAGAACAATGAAGATCTTCCAGGTGGTGAGGGCTCCCCCAAGTAATGCTAACTTCCCTCCTAAAATTTCCAAACTTGTCCTATCAGCTGTTTTTTTCTCCTTTTGTCTTTTTAATTATTGAATGACTCTCGTACGTACGTATACGAAAACAATATTGCAGTGTTTACATGCATGTGCCGGTTTTAAGACTGACAATTCTGGACATGACAGTTAAAAGGTGGATTCCTATTTGCAGCTATTTTCCACTTTTAAAACAATGATTGGCAAAATGCAGAATGTTACCATTGGCTGGACTACTGTATTTTATTTTGCAGAATTAACAAGCGGAAACTTTCACTGAGGAGTTTCCGAAGGGCTTATTTGCGTTTCAATTTCACATTTCTCATCACAATTTAGAAGCTTCATATAAGCCGAGTAAATAAAGTTGTTGTTTCAATACACCACTTTTATGATTAATTTTATTATACAGAACTAAGGCAATAAATATTTTAGTGTAAATGGTTATATGTCCGGAAACGTGCAATTGCATGTTTTCATGTTTTTTTCCTAGTAAAATTTTAATTTGTTGCAATTGTTTTCTACTAGAAATATTTGTCCATCAATAATTTACACGAGTTATTTCCGTATTAATTTATTCCATTTCATTATTTGTATTCTGCTTTTCATTTGTCCTCTTGTGGCAATGTGTAGTAATTACGCCTGTATGCCGGTACGCAGGGGCCGGAGGAGGTTAGGGTGGGAGTGGTGTGGGTGCTGTGGTTGCGGTGAAGTTTGCTTTTGAACTGGTCTTGCGAAGGGGTGCGTGCCGTGCAAAGTAATCACTTACTACCGAAACTCTGCAGTTAAGCCTACAGTTCGTGTCAGTTAACCACATGCTGTTCTCTGTGTTATCTCTAGCTATTAGTTTCTCCAGTCCTTTATACATTTTCTTTCTATTTTGTTTGAGCATATAGCAACTGAGTATATTTCAAGAAAACGTTGCAAATGTGCTTTTGTTTTATTTCATTTGTAGATGCATTCATTCATGCACATTTTTGGTTCTATATTGTATGTTACATTGAGTTTTCTTGTATGTAGATCTTGTACACTTTTGTATATCGCAGCTGAATTAACCATGTAATATGTTCATAATTTCCCGTATGTTAATCCAGACAATTATTTTATTGAAAGTGAAACAGTATTCAATTTTTGGAAAAACAATTTCACTATTATGCAAAACATCAGTAGATATATTGCATCCATTGTGTACACATTCGGTCAGAATGTCTATTACAGGTGATAACGTCTTCCTTTGAACTCGCAGAGTACCATTTCCTAATTGAAGAAGCCACTCATTAAATCAAGGATTTCAATTAATTCTCATATTTGTTCTAAGATATATATGGCAATATCTGCCTAAAATTCTCGTCAAATAACACACGGAGCAGTATAGAATGGAGCCGTGTGGAAACTTACTTGCTTCTTATATTTAATTAAATTGTCGAAAGTCAAGCGGGTTTACTTTGAACATAACGTTAACAACTTCAATTGCAATGAAACTACAATATTATAATAATATACATCGAATTATTATTATTTTTAATCATCTGTTAACTATGGCACAGCTCCTGTTCAAAAAATTGTTTTTTATTCATTTTACTGTATCACTTCTGGAGTTTACTTGCCTAACTAATATTTAATTATATATGATAAATATATTGTGTATTCTTAACAAAAGGGCTTGATTTGGGACAATAAACTTATAGTTGCAGCACTCGTACCAATAAACTACTGCTTAACTTCACTGTTTGGTAATCGTTACTTTGCGGGATGCGTTTGAGAAAATAGCACTAATTTTCTGGACTAGTTTCGTAAATAACAATTGCTTCTTGAATAAATCTTTTTTCATTTTCAAATAAAGTACACAGAGAGTTTCGTATATTTTGTTTCTTTTTAATCTCGGCAGAAGTTTGTTATTTGACACCGTCTAAACGTTTGAATACATTTTGGAAGTGATTAGATATGGTGTATCTCATTACATTGTGATTTTTATTTCAACAATTTCTCTGCTCTAGTTGTAAAATATTGTAGATACATATACATAATTTGCCTCCTGCAACAAGTGCTATAAAGTCTAATGAACCGTTATTTTAACGGTAATATTTCGAGTAATTTTCAGAGCATGCACATTTGAGTGGTTGCGAGATGATAGAAATTTTAATGAGTTTTTAATTAGGCATAAAAAGTACGTATTTTGATTATGATTTAATTTTGATAATTTATTACATGTATGAAATGTTAAATGTGATTACAGATATTGGGTGCACAGGAAGTTAGAAACCTTTTATGTAAATTTCAATTTCCGAATCAAAAGCACACAATTAAAAATTGCGAACTAATACAAAACATGAATATAATACATTTAAGCCCTGCGTGCAGTTTTTCTATCTTTAAAGGCGGAAAAGGATATAGAAAAAACAGAAGAAAACTTCGATAACTCTTGGTCTTACCATTGCCCAATTATATTTCATGAAACACGTGAGAACTGGCTTATTTGGCGCAAGGTAAAAATTATGTTACCTCAGTGCCTCTGACCGGAGGTGACTACAGACATGAACTGCCAATAACGAGAAAACGTGGGTTCAGTTTTCATTTTTCTTCAAAAATTTTCCAAGATATGTGTTCAGTAACTGCTTGTCATACGTACAGCAATCTTAAGTCATTTGTTCAGTTGAAGAAAAGAAAATTAAACATCTTCGTAGTTCTCGTAGATTGATGGATATTGACGGATGTGAATTTGCACTTCCGAAAGATTTTCTAGCAAGGTTTTTTGAAAACAACAAGAGGAACGCAAAATTCTGAGCTTTTCGGAAGAAAAGAATAGAAATTGAATAATTTTTGTTCCATGCACAGTACGCCACTCGGGGTGCCTGCGTCGTCTTAGGAGGATAACGGGCGGGCGTGAGCGGGGGAGAATTGATGGTTTCAGAAGACTTCGTAGAGAAAACGAACATCGGAAAGAAACAAAATTGTGGGGTCGCTGCGCCAAAAAGGACTGAATCCAAATAACTTGTGGGCTTGGGAGGATTGGCAGCTGAAAGAGCCTTCGCGAAGAAAACGATATAGAAAAAACAGAAGAAAACTTCGATAACTCTTGGTCTTACCATTGCCCAATTATATTTCATGAAACACGTGAGAACTGGCTTATTTGGCGCAAGGTAAAATTATGTTACCTCAGTGCCTCTGACCGGAAAGTCCGAGGGGTGAGTCTTGATGGTGGCTTTCAACACTAGCGATCGGCTGCTCTGATCGGGAGCTTTCCGTAGATTCCCTGATCAGTGCCAGGCAAATGCTGGAGCAGTTCCGTAAATAACGTGCCGTGGACCGCGCGCGATCGTTCCTTCCTTTTCCTTGTTCTCTCCTCACCCTTACACACACATACTAACATGCACAACGCTACCATACATGCCAGGAGACTGGTCGGGGCCTTAGAACTTGTCCCGGCCGGGACGGTGCCCCCTGGTGGGAGATACCTGGTTTGGGAAAACCCGGTAAACCGACGTGTAGATCTGCGACGGATCTGGCCACCCACCGGGGGATGATTACCACCACCACCACCACCACCATCACCGTAAAAACAACATGCACTACCCTTCCGGAACAAATCAGCATAGCGGTTGACCCGACCAGAAACCCGAAATAATAAACCAGAAGTTGAAACGCTATACACTAATATGTGTTTGCTGCCGGAGGAAAAGAAGAGAAAGCGAAGAATTTTGGTTCCAGTCGGTTGACCGCAAAGCGCTCTCGTCGTCCTCGGGGCGTGGGCGAGGGCGAGGGCGGGGTCAGGGGAAAGGGTGCGGACGGGGGAGGATTGGCAGCCCGGAGAGACTTGGCGGCGCGCGGGTGGCGCTGGGGAACGGGGCCCAGGAGGGCCGCCTTACGACTTGCGAGCCGTCGATTACTCTTAGGTCTTGCGGACGAAGCAGCGAGCGCGGCCGGCGCACAGTGGAGCGCCTCGGCGAGGAGAAAGCCCAAACTGCTTACAATGCTCGTTTTGACAGTCGAGGGCAGGGTATGTTGCAAATGTGGTTGTAGATCAGTGTTGTCAAGATCGGTGCCACGAGCGGGAGTCTGTGGTAGGAGTGCCACGACTAAATCACCCCTCCGTGCAGTTCATTTCTCCACCACCAGAGACAACGCCATCCCTATTGTAAAACGGGTTGGCTAACAGTTCCCTTTCCCGACGCTAGTTGCGCATAGAATCTCGTGGCATGCTACGGTGCCACGACGCGTGCTACAGCCACCAGTAGAACACCTTGACACCACTGTTGTAGAAGATAACTGCATTCGTGTTAAGTTGCATTTTTGGTTCGAACATGATGTGAGGTATATGAGCACATAGAAGGTTCTACTCCATTATTATGAAGTACGCACACCGTGAACAATGAACCTTTTTAGTGCTGTTATACACATACATTGTACTGACTTCGTTTCATTTAATTAATAAGAATTGAACACTATTTCAAATCTATAGAAATGATACAAGAAGTTGGAGCTACAAGCGGCAAGAAGCTAAGAGCGGACGCTCTCTGGCGTAAATCCAGTTTCCAGTCCTTTAGGTCCTGCACTGTGGAGGTAGTTTTGGATAGAGATAAAACCATAGTCCAACCATGGAGCTTGACAATCTTGAGATCAATAAGTATCGACCTGGCGAAACTACGGCGAAAACCACCCCAACTGAATGTGTCTTCTTTTTGCCGAATACATGGCCACCATTGTAGCTTTCCTATTGCGCACCTCGTTCGCGCGCCAGGGAGCACTGTGTGGGGGCAAGGCGCGCGGGTGGGTCGGTGGGGCGCAGGCGTCTCAGTTACGGGCGGCAGCGGCAGTTAAAGCGCCGCACGACGAGCGCCTTCCGTCCGCCGCCGCGACGCGCTGGGAACCAATGAGCAGCGCTCAGAAGGGGCGAGAACGGAACGAGAGGGGAAGGAGGACGAGGCGAGGTCGAAACGAGAGTGGGGGGAGGATTGACCGAGGTCGGAACGAGAGTGGAAGGGAGGATTGGCCGAGGTCGGAACGAGAGTGGGGGAGGATGAGGTGAGGTCGGAACGAGAGTAATAGGAGGATGGAGCGAGGGCGGTACGAAAGTAGGATGGGGCGAGGTCAAAAGACAATGGGTGGAGGATGGGGCGAGGTCAGAACGAGAATGGGTGGAGGATGGAGCGAGGTCAGAACGAGAGTGGGAGGAGGATGGGGCGAGGTCGGAATGAAAGTGGGGGAGGATGGGCAAGGTCGGAACGCGAGAGGGAGGAGGACGAGATGAGAGTGATAGGAGGATGAGCGGAGGTCGGAACGAGAGTGATATGAGGATAGAGCGAGGGCGATACGAGAGTAAGAGGATAGAGCGAGGGCGGTACGAGAGTAAGAGGATGGGGCGAGGTCAGAACGAGAATGGGTGGAGGATGGGGCGAGGTCACAACGAGAGTGGGAGGAGGACAGGATGAGAGTGGCAGGAGGATGGGACGAGGTCGGAACGAGAGTGGGAGGAAGACCGGGCAAGGACGGATCGGAAAAGGGGCGGTGCGAATCTGGGGTGAGCGTATGGGAGGGACGAGGCAAAAGAAGGTGCGGGGATGAGACGAAGAACGGGGCGAGGAACTTGCGAGTACGCAGTGAAGTCCATCAAATGATAAAAATTAAGTTGTTTCTACGTCGTTGTTTCGATCAAAGCTACTATTTCGAGAAGAGGAAGACTCCAAACACAATTTCCAACTTGTGATCAAAGTTGAAACGCTTTTCACCGTACCAATAGGCACCTGCACGTGCTTCATCATTATTTCGAAATAATTGCAGCATAAGTAACCCATAATGTTCAAATCTCATCGTGAAATGTAAATATTTAACATCATGAAATAATGAAAAACTAAATAATTACTACGATTCTGATACCGTTGCTGAAATAATAATACGTGAACGGGCAAAAACACTGACAGTATGCTTCTAAAATGAAAATTCGAAATAAAACAACACGGACAATTCCATATAAAATTCACATACCAAAGACGTTTTCAGTTCTTGGGCTTAATAATATTCCTAAAATAAATTGTACACTGTGTACGGGATAAACGTTCTTTCATAAATTCTCATCATTACTTTGTCAATTCCAGACACCTTTGGCCACTCACAAATTAAATGAATCCTTGTTTTCTTAATACATGTTCTTGAACAGTGAAATTCCCTTATTTAGTTCCACTTATTGTATTAAAACCTTATTTTAAAACGTAATAAACAACATAACTTTATTAATATTGGAGAGGTGATAGGAAATAAATTCGCGAAAAAGAAGTTCAAATCATTATTTCGGTTTAGGTTATGTCTTGTGCTCGTAACGAACGCTGTTTTAAGACACGTCCTACATTCTCAAGGAAAGCCTATTCAAAATTCCAGACTAGATACTCATCACGGATGGCCACAAAATCTAAAACTCTTTGCAGAATGTAGATTTGTTATACTCTTGACTCGTATTGTGATTGAAATGTCTCACCACTAGCCTACTCTTTGATGTATTATGCAACTTCTTTGTTCAACGCTTGAAATGATTCATTTGTCATAATGCATAACGCAATGACGCTGTTGCTAAAACTCTTCTGAACGTTGTTCATTGCGACAGTATAAAAGTCGTTACTCACGTGATCAATAGAGTTTAAGGATGTCTCCTTACTCCTGGCGCTAAAACTCCCTATTGTCAGTGAGTCATTTTTCATTTTTGAGGGATTAGATCACTATGGCGTCCAGCCCTTATTATTTACATTTGAACCTCGGCGCTTCTGGTTTAGGTACCGCGGAAATGTCATTATTCTTAAAAATATTCTACCATCTTCCAAGGATCTTTTGATGGATGATTATTTGATTTGACTTTCAAAAATTCTCGGTAACTCATTTTTCTTAGAATATCCAAATTAAAAGTAAAGGTAAAGGTATCCCTTGTGCATTGTACACAGGCCGATGTGGCCCTAAGGGGAGGTGACGGCAGGGCTCCACCTTTTCGTCGCCGTCGGCACAAGGAGGAGGTTGTGTGGCGACCACAACGCTGCGGCGACCTTTACCCCCTGGAAAGATCCTGGGACTCACGTGGAAAGGAGACTGAGTCGACCCCAGAGATATCCAAATTAATCTAGTATAAATAAACCGAAAAATCACCCCTATACATTAAACCTGACGCGATCAGGAAGGAAAATACTAACGTCATTTTTTCTACGAAATGAAAAGGTGTTTCAAGTCACGTTTTGAAATTGAGTATTATTTTCTAACAGATCTTTTGAGAAAATCTTGTTTATCAGTTTTTACACTCTTGCATACTACATTCTTCGTTTCAAAAGATATACTGCAACAAAAAAGGGCTATTTTTGGCAGAATATTGCGTATTGAAAAGCAGAAAACATGAATAATGCTTCTGTGTATATATGGTAAATTATTTCTTCTAACACGTTGTGTGGTCCGAATTCACATTTGGTGGGTCCTTCATACCGAAAACTTGTTCACGGCAACACGTCTGTCCGTCTGTGAATAACGATAAAGATTAATTTTTTTAAATTTTCGAATATTAAAAAAGGTTAAAATGCTTTCGACGTCTTTCTGCGACTTCAGTATTGATGATAATTTCTTCTAAATGAAATCTGTTCGCAAAATTAGATATTTAAATAGGTTTATGTATTTTTTCAAAAGTACTTTTTGCGTTCTTTTGCGAGAAATAAAGGTAATTTTAAAACAGATTATCAAAAACGGCTCTATTTTTGAAACTTATAAAAACGGTGCACTTTCGATTTGCCTTGAACTCTGAAATTTCAAAAATTGTAAAAGTTACAAATAATGAGAGAAAGTATTTGCAGTTGTACCATTACCAGATTGAAGTGTTTTAGGAGCTTCATGTAAAACCCCCCTCTCCAATATAAAGCATCCATTTGGAATTTGAGGGGCAGAGACAACGGCCACATTGAATGGAGAACATCCTTTTAAGACCTTTTAAGTCCTGTTGAGGGGACACGGAGGGTCAGGCAGTGGATTTATGAGAAAAACTCTTCTTCCATAAACTGTAGACGTATTCGCAAACGCGAAGAAAAAGTATTCGAGAAAGTAGGAAGGGAAAATTCCAGTTTTGATCTTAGGGGCTCTCAAAACGTGTTTCTTTCTGAAGAAAACTTGGTGCTTTTTCCTATAGTTTTTGAACACATTTCTCTATACGTGAAGGAGAAACTAAGTTATGAGAAAAAAGTTAATTAAAATTAAAACTCCATGTATCAAAATAAATTGAGAAAACAGAACAAAAACAAGGACATTCATAATTAAAAAGGAAGAGGGAGAAGCTTTTTTAATGATTCAGGTAAAACGAAAAAAGTAGCAAGGAGGAAGAGGAAACATGAATGTGAATTTCTATAGGAACGCAACGAGCACGCACAGAAAGTCATCAACCGGCTCAGAAAGCTACGCAAACTTAAAAAAAATCAACGACAAAGCTGCGTGTGGAAACTGTCGGCATCCGGTGCGAAGGCAGCGGTGCGAAATCACAAGCAGGGAAACGGGGCCTGAGGCGGGTCATTGGCGGCGGCTGGGGCGTAACGTTCGCGACTCGGGCAGGGCGTCGTTTGGTCGGGCGTTTACGCTCCATAAGCGGCGTATCGCGCGTTCGGCTACGGCCCCCGGGCCCTCGGTCGTTCCCACGAAGCCATACGCCCGGCGCCTGGCCACCGCCGCCCACCCTTGCCCTTTGCCCCGTGGACCGGTCGAAACCTTATTCTCCCTTCCTCTGCTCCGTGCCTCTCCATTTGCGCTTCCTAATTTCACTCGACGCCGCTCTCGCTGACTCAAAGCCCTTCTGTTGGTTCACAGAGAGCCGCCTTAATCAATGAAACGCAAGGTCTTTTGAAATTCTTCCAAGATTATTCAACTTCGGTTTTAATATTTATTTTAGAAAATCATTACGATAGAAAATACATTGGTAAAATCTTAAAACTATTATAGAAGTATATTATAAAAAGGAGTATATTATAAGAAACTATTGTAGAAAATGTGATGTTTCATGAGTTACGTAAGCACTTTTTAATTAAACGATTTTTGCTGATTTTTTAAATTTTTATTGAGTCTCAATAACGGCTGCTTTTCTCAATATTTCTCCGTCCATTCGTTCTCCATTTTACACTATACACAAACATAAATGGGTACTGTCGGTAGGACAATTATCTTTCTTAATTTAGCGAAATAATTTAGATATATTTAGTACGTTGCTCTTTTTGTCCAGTATTGTTCTAGTTCAAATTTGTAGTACTGAGTGCATTCAGTATACTCCTTCAATATTATAACATTGATGGAAATTTGAAAAATGGTGTAATGTGTAAGATTCGATTTTAAAGTGCTCACAAAATGTTTAAAAATAGTTATTTACGTAACTGGTTCAGAAAATGAATCTTTGGCATACGAATGGCATACAAATGAAATGCCGACAAACGAGGTGACAGTGGAGGCAGAGTCCAGCATTTTCAAGTGTGTACATGAATTTTCGCTGGAGTTGCATCCATTACTTCCTCTTTAACACGAATTTATGGAAACAGAAGTATATAATCTTGGGACGGTTCTCGATATGCGAGGTGGCAGCCATGTTTATTCAGTTCCCCAGAATTTTGTTTACTTTGCAGTCTTCATTTGTTGTGTACGACCAAGTAGACTTTGCCATATGAGTACCGAAAAGCAACACTTTCCAATTAATGAACAGTGAAGGGAAGTACCAGCTGGAGTGCTGAAAATGTTTTATTTGATCATTGTAAATAAATGAATATCAATGCTCCTTGAGCGGCGTATAGCTCGATCGGCTACGGCTTCCGAACCTTTGATCGTTCACATAAACCCGTATTTCGCCTGGCCAGTTCCGACCGCCGAGCTCATTGGCCTTTGCTTTGTATTTGTAACAAAGCTTCACACTTCTGCTAGGTCTTGG
Organism: Acheta domesticus; assembly: GCA_031308135.1. NCBI lineage: Eukaryota > Metazoa > Arthropoda > Insecta > Orthoptera > Gryllidae > Acheta > Acheta domesticus. The sequence continues at coordinate 69,143,616 of JAHLJT010000631.1, forward strand.
AGCCGTGTTGTTCTTAACACCTGCTCGAGACCTTCATCTCGGTTGAGTCTCAACCATTGTGATCGTACATTCTAGATAATCTGTCGATTTGATCCAACTCCAGTTTCAGACCTCTCTTCCAAGTGTGCCTGTCTGCCACTCGATCCTTCGCGTTCCATCGCTGTGGAAACCATTAGTTTATAACAAACTTAATGCCTCCCATATCACCTCCATTATCTCTCTTATCTAAAAAGTGTTACCATTTTATTTCTGCTATTCTTTTATTTCAAAGCTCATCGTGAAAATTCTTCCTCATTGTTATCGTTCCTTAAAATTATCCATCACTCGAAAATAACTTCTCCACTACGTCTCCTTATTCGAAACTTTGCAAAAATATGTTGACATAATTTCCTTTCCATTCAGCTCCAATGTTGAAGTTTCTATCACTTCTTATACGAGTACAATCACTAGAATATTGACCCTGTTTCTTTCCCGATGCCATCAGAACTCCGATCTTTTGTTACAGGACTTTCTAGCTTTGCTCCAAACTCTCTTATTTAGAATTTCCTCTGAGAAGATATCCCTGTCGGCCGTCATCACCCATCTAACTATAACATTCATTACCCTTTTCTTTTTCCGAATTCGCTTCTATTCTCTGCCGGGGACTTCCACATGGTCAGGAAACCCTTCTTTCTCTGAGCTATTGTTCACGCACATCTATAAGGGCCTCTTTTTCTCGTTATTCAGCGGGGACGACCCGTGGTGTAGCGTTCTGCTTGCTGAACTTCACCGCTGAGACCGTGGTTCAAATCATGGTCGATCCATGTGGAGTTTGATGCAGACGACACGAGCTGGCGGGAGGTTTTCTCGTCCTTTTCCGTTGCCTCTCATTTCCCTACAGCTGTCATTACACATTTTGATTATCACATACACAACAATTTCATTCCCTCATTGCCAAATATTGGTATAAGGCTTTGTAAGAACTGGTTTATTAATAATTTTTATCATTCACCACTATCATGCCCTTGGTAGGAGGTTTTGAGGCCCCATTGCTAATCCTGGAGCAAAAATCCCTTGTATCAATAAGTGGTGTGTAACAAACCGCGGAACAAAAACCCATAAATTGCATTACAATGCACTTAAAATATATCTATGACCTTCGAAAGGTTTTTATTACTTTTTATTGCTCTTTTTTATTGTAACTCATCTTACCTTACGACCACCACCGCAAAACTCGCAACAATCTGACGCGTGTCTTCCATCTGGCTACACTTCATCTCACCTATTTCTATTGCCACCTCACTCTCCGATGCTTTAGTACATAAAATAAAAAATAATTAAATGTTGATGTCTTTGTAAACAATGTTTATGCTTTCGCATGTTTGGATATGGCGCCCGGCCTCCGCTTCACGAATATAAGCCATACTTGGATTGAAATTTTAAAAAATGAAACAAAAGGGCGCATGTACCGGAAACTTTTTATGCACTCGGGGTAAGTAACGATCTAAACTGAATTTTAGAATATCACAAGAAAAAAATTCTTTCATACATTTTCACAATCATTAATCAAATGAAGAACGTCACATATCTTTGGGAACTGGCGTGTTGAAGTTTCACTCGCGTCTCATTTCCTCCCAGTTGACTGTCTCCGAATCCCTTCCTCCATTTACTCTGGTCTCTGCGAATGAAGACTCGCCCTCTTAAGTTTTCCCTTCTCTCAAACGTTCACGTGTGCAAATCTTGCTTGTTTAGTGACCTAGGGTTTGAGTCTCGATGGTGGTAGGGTTTTTCGACACTAGCTACAAGAGCTAGTACACAGCTAGGCCGAGCTTTCTGGAGGAGAATTCTAGTGGCGGACTGCTCTGATCGGTACTTTTCCGTGGTTTCTTCAATCAACACCAGGCAAATGACGAAGCAGAACTCTTATCAAAAGAATCATGGACCGCGCGTGATCTTTCTTCCTTCTATCCTCACCCCTTATTTACACACACACTTACATGCACTACTCTAACACGTCGGGAGGCCGGTTGGGAGCTTGTATCTTCTCCCGACTGGGGTGGTGCTCTGCTGGGGGGAGATACCGGGAATCCTCCGCATGCCGACGTGTAGAATGGCGCCGGATCTGGTCGTTCAAAGAGAAAAGAACATCGCTACCTCCCATGATAAAGCACGCACTACACTTACGAGACTAATGAACAATGCAGTTGACGCGCCCGGAAGCATCAAATAATCAATCAGTCAATCTTGTTTATTCTCTTCTTGGATTTTTATTTACCTCGTTTTGTTTGTGACAAGTATTGCGCTCATTTCCTTCTCTTAAATATTTCCCCCCTCTTTTTTGAACTTATAATGTCTTCACTTTATGACATATATTTTATTCCAATGTTCTGGTCTTGTTTTCCGTATTCATTCGCACCTTGTCTGATTATAACTCATTTCTTAGCGGCTGTATTTCTAAGCCATTCTCTTGCTCTGACTTCTATTCACTAACATCCCTCCCTCAACTCTCTCGTTCAAAATCCCTTAATGTTGCTCTCAATTGCTCCCAATGATCCGGACTATTCGTGCACGTCTCATACCCTCCCTTCTCGCCAGCCTATTTCCTTACTATCGCATAACAAGGTTCCGACCGTTTGGTCTTTTTCCACGCACTCCCCTACTGCCCATCTCGTCCTATCGCCCCCAGATCCGCTTCACTCCTCTCCGGTGTCCCTGAATGGAGACGCGCGGCGGAGCTCTCTAAGGGCCGCAGTGAAGTTTTTTCTGCTCTCGAAAGTTCTGGCGTTCCTCGCTTGCTCATTCTCGTCGACGCCCTCGGTTTCAACACCCATATCCATTGCGCTCGCTCGACCGCTTCAGTCGCTCTTCCTTTTTTGGAACCTCAACTCCATTATTCTCTGCTTCTTCACTCTCTATCCCCATACATATACTTTTCTACGAAACTCGTCTCATTTTTTTTGCCTCGTGTTCATCATTGTGGTTCTTCTCCATTTCCATGTAATGTATGTAAATATGTATTTTATGTAACAAATAGCCGAGAAGGCTAAATAAAATATATCTATCCATCTACTTTCCATTAAATTTCTTCCCTCTTTTAATCGTTCAGTAGAATGTTCGTACATTTTATTCCCTTTCAATACCCATTTCATTTCTCCACGGGACATGGAGTACAAACTTTGATTCTTCACGCTACTTTGTTGGACCACTCTTTTTTATCAATCGGTAGCGCTTTGTTTTCTGGCCTCGTTCTCTCTCCTCTCTCCAATCGTCGCCCTGAATGAGAAGCCGTCGAGGGTAGCGCGGCGCTCTAAGTATCTCAGCGAAGGCTTTTCTCCTCTCAAAAGTTCTCGCGTGTCCTTGTTTATTTTCTTCGACACCCAGCGTTTTTCCCGTTTGAGCATCCACGTCCACCGCGTTCATCTAGTTCACTTCCGAATCTCTCATTCGTTGCAATTCAAACCGTCTGTTATTTTAAGTTTTCTTTAGTCATATTCTTCCTGAAATATCTATCGATTGACACTCTCAACTCGTCTAGTTTCTTTTTTTCTCTTCCCCACTGTATATAAAATTGAGTCGTTCAGACTTCTCATCTAATGACATACAAACTTCTTCCACTTCAGTTTCCAGACATCTCGTGTCATTTTGTCATTTCCTATTTAATTTTTTTCCGAGTCTTTCGTCTCACCAATCTCTCCATTGACATGTAGATACTCGCCTTTGCTGAACCAACCCCTGCATTTCTTTGGTGGTGCACATTTCTCTGTCCATTCAACCGTTCTCTTTCATGCATTAGATCGTACCCGCGTATTGCATTCTCGTCCCCCTTGCCACAGTCTTCGATTCGCACCCCTCCCCCTCTGTCCGCTCCCCTTAAATGGGTTTGCGCCCGGCGCCGCACTCCAACGGCCTCCACGAAGCGCGAAATTTCGATGGCGACGGGGGTGGGGTTTGGGGGTGTGGCTCTGTCGGAATGCGATGTGGCCGGCGCGGTCAAAGGCGCAGTAGAACCGTTCAGGGCAGTTAAGACGGAGAGCGGCTCTCAGTGAATGGAATGTAGGATGTTGTCGTTTCGCCCGACCGCTGCTTGCTTGCTTCAGGCCGTCCCCGTGCGTTCGGGATATCCCACATTTGAATTTAAACACTAAGGGGATTAACTGGCATGTTGCCATTCTTGGATGTGAACAAGTCACGAAACCAAGTAAATAAGACGAAAATATCATCATGAGATGTAGTATTGATATCCGATTAGTAGGCGTCGTTGTACAGTTGCCGACACATAGAATGGGTAACGGCCAAATTCAGAAGTGCCCGTCTGTATGCGCATTCTGGCACACTGTACGAACGATAACGCCATCTGGTTCTTTCATAGTTAACTATTACAAAAGAACATTCGGAACCAACTGCCAACGACTGAGAAGCTGATAGGCTAGATTTCCCGCAATCATGATCTCTAGTTTGAACGTTCTCTATGATACGCGTGTTTATCCGAATGATTGAGAGTTTTAGCGTAGAAGGCACAGGGGGCGGGGATAGTCTCCATCGCGTCGTCATGCAAGCCATTCGATCGTCTACAAGAAATATAAGATAATATCAATAAAGATAATATCATACAATACGACATAAAAAGTTCAGAACATGCAGTAGAATTAGTGGATTTGAAAAGGAAATTTGGAAATTTTTAATTCTGATTTACTTGCAAAAAAATCAATTGAATATCCCCTCTTTTAACACAAAACAACTTAAGTACGTGAATGAATATTACGGATCCGAGACGAAGAAATGAAGTGTGCGAAGGCGGCTCCAGGATCGGAAAAATAATTGGGAGTGGGAAGTTTTGGCAAAGTAAATAGTGTTCAAATATCAGTGTTTACGAAATTTAAGGTTTTTGCAATAATTAAACTAAGTATTCAGTAATAATTTTGCATTGCTTGTCAAAATTGTTAGTTTGCAATATTCACCTCAAAGACAATTTGAGGCCACTTCCTCCGTGCAGCGCACGTTGCGGAATTGTTTATAAAATTGTTAATTGTTGAAAAATTGTTAATTTGCAGTTTTCGGTTCTGGAATATAAGGGACCCCTTTCCTCTTCAGAACTGCAAAATTTGGAAATTGTTCATAAATTTACAAATTTTGTGAAATTATTTTATTGTCTTTTCTAAACTGCCTTTGAAGGAGATGCAAAATTCCGCAATCCAATCGGCGCTACCGCCTTTCGTTTTCGAGATATGTAATTGTTTCTAAGAATTTAGCATGTCATGACAACTCCCATTTCTTTGGAAGACAATGGCAGTTCTCTCACAAATCTACCCCTTCAAGCCGTTTTCCAAATGCAACGTGTATTGAGCGACACTCTTTTCTCATGCGACCCTGACACCAGAATGGTATACCTTCAGAACGCAAGTCGATTGCTTTGCAAGTGAAAATCATGGAAACATGAGTTGTTACAAATGTTCCCTAAATACGTAAATGCCAAGAAGGTCATCTTTTGGCAGGCCTCTCCAAGATTTCTGCTCCGCTCATGCTCAGGAGCACCAAGTTCGCTTCGACAGATGACGAAGCGCGCTTCGGTCCGGTTGTTTACGCCACCGCCCAACGGGAGTCCCCCGGCTGCCAATTACTCACTCCTACCGTAAAACTTTTCTCGCGGACCGGCCACACTAGCTCGTTTCGAATAGATCAAACACGACAATGTTTTATTTCGGGCCTAGTTCATGTAAAATCAAATAGGATTTTAATTTAATTTTATTTCAGTAAGTTTCCTTGCTATTTTCTAGTTTGAAACATAATTAAGGAGCAAAAAGAAATATTCTGGATAAGTATGTTCAGTTAAAACAAATAAAAGCAATTTCATTGTAACAATTTTAATTGTGGATTTTTTGTTTACAATTCGTTCGCTGTGGGTCACAAAATTCCTTGTCGCCATCAAACGCAAGGAATTGCGAAGTCTCTCGTCGCTCAAACACCCTCGAAACTTCGATTTTGTTAACAGCTTATGAAAAGAAGCTCTCATTTACACACGTGGACCCAAACATAGAAATTACTTTGGCTGCTTTCATATGTAGTTTTGAGAACTTATATGTGGAAAATATTCATAATAGTCCAAAGAGTTCGCCGTTCGAAATCTTTCTGTCTTTTAGATAGATGGTCAGAAAATAAGTCCTGTAGAACCACTATGAAAGAAAATGTCAATACTCTTCGATGTCGCTATTGACATAAAGCGCAGCAGCTAGCCAGCAGCAGGTTGTCCGTTTTCTTATCGCACAGACTGAAGGAATGCCCCACTCCCCCGGTGACTAACTTGCGCCGGCGCGCTGCGTGGGGCACGGGCGGAGCAAAATTGCACCGAAGCACGGTTTTGGACAGGCCTGTCTTATGGGAACGCACAAATTCTCAGAGCATATGAAAGAATCAGTCATTTCAACAGCGAAGCTACTACCTTATAATAGTAATAACATCCACAATTTCTTTAATTTATTGTTATTTAGATGCAGCCCGTGTCTCATAAAAGCTAACATTAATACTGTTATTTAAACTAATAATATCCATATTTAGGATAAATAAGTTTCTTTTTAAATTTGTTTTGCGTTCGTAACGCATCTACAAGCCCTTCTGGGGCATTGAGCGCTTGGTATGATCCTCCTTAAAATCCTGTTTTTAATGTAGTCATTCATCGTCAGTCATTTTCATGTATCCTTTCGGCCACGGCATTTTCACATCTCTTTTTAATCGTTTGTAGAAGTATTATTATATTATTGAATTGAGTTTTATTGAATTTGAAATGACTGCTTGGATATTTTGGAGTTTAATGAACGAAATATAGCGACCTGAATTTATCGCTATGAAAAGTAAACGAAAAATGTGACAAATATCAGTATATCATCAACATTTGTGAAAAATATTACGAATATCAGAATTAAATGAAGTTCTACCCATGCATTGAAAATAATTCACATATAAAATGTATAGTGACGACTTCTACTTCCACTCAAACAATACCATTTTTAAACTCAGAAAATTCCCCAACGTAAAGAAGCACACTCATTCACAGAAAAATATCATTTATTGCCCACCTTTTCACATATTCAATAATCCGATACACCCCACTTCCGTATAGTCTCATTTCTGTCCAAATAGACATGTGTCAAGAAATCGAAAATTCCTTCCGAAGATATCAAACATTCTAAAACAGAAATTGTAACAAATAGAATCGCTGTTAAGTATAAAATTATACTATGGAACGCGAATGGATTAATACGACACCACAGAGAAGTAATAACTACTCGTATATTGAATATTTTTCGTAGATTCAAAACTAAAACATAGTTCGTGACAAACAGGACTTTATACAGAGACGTTGGCATAATTCCACTGGATGACCATATCACCACAAGAAGCCAAATATATTAGAAGAAATTGTGCCAGCACACGAATCACCATCCAATTAATCTACTAGTACGTCAACGCATACGCAGGCGCACACGAAAAAAAATACTTATGAAACCTACAAAAAATGTAATAGTAGTGATTTATTTCTGATACTTTGTTGTACAGTATACCATTTGATGAATGTTCAAAAATGAACTGATTATAAATTTGCAGACGAGAAATAATTTTAAAATACAAAAATTAATTTGAGATTTCCCCTATGAGACGTCTTTCATCGTTCCTATTCATTCGCTCAGAATATTACAATCAATTTCGAGATTCCAATGGAAGTGCACGTTTTGGGGTCATCTGATACGAAAACTGTTTTTTCTGGAAACGTCCGTCCATCGGTCCACTTGTCGTTCTGTGAACACATTAGTGCCTAAACTATTCGTAGAATGTTTGCTAAAAACATTGCATTATTGATGTAGCCCGACTCGAGATCCTGCAATTTGAAAATAATTCTTTAAATATTGTAGTGATTTAGTTGACGCGATTTTTTCTTCACGTGAAATTAGTTCTTGACAATCAGTTCTTTATAAAATATCATGTAAACTTTTCTGAATATATTACTTGTTTTTGCACAATTTTGATTGAAATATGAGCGACATTAAATAATATTAAATTTAAGATTTTCTCAAAACTGCATCAATATTGTGTTCTTTAATGTTTTCCATGGATAGTGCTATATTCACTGAGTAAAATGAAATGAACTTAATTTTAATTTAATATTCTTCACTTAGGCGTTCTTTACGCTATTCGAGGCCAAAGTTTAATCAAAATTTTGGGAGTCATTTTGAGAAAATTTTAAAATATTTACAAAGAACTTCCAAAATCAAAATGTTTCTGGCAAACTCAGAGGGCCTCGAAATCATTTAAATCGATCGAGGAATATCAATTTTGAAGAAAATCGGAAGTACAGTTTAGGCGCTAGTATGAACCAAGATGGACGAACGGACAGACACACAGACAGACTGACATTTTGCCGTCGAAATTAATTTTTATTGTTATATGTGTTAATATTTTAATGTTTTAATACATGACTCAAAAAAGGAATCATTTCAGCAAATATTGAAAAATTAAAAAAAATTATGTTACGTAACAATTAATATCCCCTTACCCCCATGTAGCGCAGAGTAACACAGGCTCAGACCCCCTCCTCCTTTACCGTTTCGTAATTTATGGACGTTCCCTTACACAACGTGTTAGAAGAAATAATTTGCTATATTCTCGTAAACAAACACGATTTACTCAGATTTTCGTTAACAGGACTTGGCAATAAGAGTTTTTTGATGAAAATTCACCGGCATACGATTACAAAACTTTCTCTTGCAACGAAGTAAGTATGAAAAAGTAAAAATATGTTACAGGCACCAATAAATAGTTGCTGTGAAGAGGGTGAAAAAAAAACAAACGAAAAGCTAATTCAGACTAAAAGTATTAAGAGACTAACAAATACGAGAAAATCGTGCTATTTTGGAGTATAACTAGAAAAGTTAGCTTTTACCTCAAAAATAGGAATTTATATAACAAGTAAAGCTGGAAAAAATAGCGAGTTGCTGTAATTTCAAACTGCGATACTGCGAGTATTAAACTTTTTTATTTCTAAAAAGCAAAATTTTAGCGTCTCTGAAGTAGACAGGTCATTCACTAATGAGATAATTAACACTTATGTGGCTTTGCTATTCTGAGAATGAATAAATAGAAGAATGAATAGGAAATACGAATATTTCAGTTTGCTTTGGCGTGAGTGAAAATATTGATTTTTCCTTGGCAACGCTGTATAGCCCCTTATCTGATTTCACCCGGAGTCGAAAGTGCTTCACCAGGAAAATTGGCAAGTCAGTGCTAGCTTGAAGCTTATGAGAGAAAATCGATAATCCCTCTAAAGAAAGATGATTTTATTCAACTCTTTTCTGAACTATAATATCGAATCAAGCAAAGATATATCACTAACATTGTCGCCCGGTGTATACGTGGAAGCAGTCATTTCTGCGTTAATTTTTGGTAAAAATATTTTCTGGATATCAAAAAAATTTCTATTCATTTTTTTACTCAAAATTTGTATTATCTTTGTTGTCTTTTAAAAAATAGAAGACACAAAATATATTTCTGCATACATTTGAAATCAATGTCCAAAAACATTTCCACCTTCAAAAATTTTTCGACAAATTGAATTTTGAAATTTATTTTATTTTACTTTAAAGCTATGAAATTTCAACACACAACTAAAAGACGTCCCATAAATATTCATCAGAACTACCTTCTGGAAAACTTGTTAATTTCAAAGTAGAGATTGCAAATTCGAAGTATTGACACAGTAAGAATAATTGTAATTGCTGATCACCAGCAATTCCTATCATCTTTATTCACATTCTCTATGAAAAGCGTTTGTGAGACAGTGCATGCATTATATAGAAATTATTTTGAAATTAATAGAAATTATTTTGTTTCTTTCTAAGTAAAGGAGACAAACAATATACATAGTAGGAATATAACTCATATCAAGGCAAAAGAGGAAAAGTCAAGACGGGTTTTAGTGAATTACTCACAGACACAAAAAACGTCCTATTTCTTGTCGATATATCGCTAAAATTCTGCAAGATTTCTTACGACGTACGATTACAAGATTACTAAAAGACTCTCTTTCCGAAGTATGTAACTTCGAGGTATCCGAAGTATTAAGACCGCAATTCCATTGTCCTTTTTGTATTCTAAGACATACAAACAGTTTTGTTTGTGGAAAAATGAAAATAACAGTACAATATTTTAAAATTCATTATGTTTCCGATTAAAAATCGTGTTATTTATTTTACTACAATAAAATCGTGTTATTTCAATGCCGCCGTTTTTTTTAGAATTCCTTGTGCGCTATCACGAATTTTGCCCGTTTCATGCATAACATTGTCAAGACAAAAGTATAATTTTGTAAATTAGTGGATTTTTACTTTCCCGTATACATACGTATATACGAAGCGTGAATGAGTTCCATTTTTCTCTCCCCACACAGCAATGTCCTGACATTGCTATTGTAATACATATCTTTGATTGCTTCTTTTTTGTTTTTTTCACGTATTGTTCTTTATTATATGGTGTCTTGGATGCAGTCGTGTGTTGTTTAGCGGTGATGCTTTTTGTCCATGAACTTTTTCTTAGTTTTTTGAGTTTTTTTTTCATGGTGTTGTCCCAATACTCCCATTTTAAATTTATTTCTATTTTTTATAGCCGATCTTCATTATTTCCCCCTCTTCTCTTTCTTGTATTGCTACTTGCCAGAGTGCAGCATAGATCACTCTTTCCTGTCTTGTGAGAACATTTTCTATATAAGTGTCTTTATCTTTTAATTTATTCTTGTTCTCCGTGATTGACATTTTATCTCATTATTCTTCCTGTTTTTATTTTCTCCAATAAAGAATGCATCAACAAAGTTTATATTCCCAACTACGGTTTCCAGGATGTTTTTTGTTTTTTCTCTTTGTATGTGGCTGGGTTTCCTTGTCGTGAATCCTTTTCATTTTCATCACTATGTTATTTCTTTTCTCCTTTTTTTATTATTTTTACTTTCCCGTATACGTACGTATATACAAATTATATATGTAGTGTAGGGAAAGTTATGTAATGCTTCACGAGGGGAAAACGGCGGATTTTCTGGAAAAAAAGTCATTTTTAGGCCACGATCACGAAAAAGTGGATAAATCCTGAGCTAAATTAAGAAAAAATCCTCTAACACGTAGTTTATCCAGAATACATGTGTTGTGGGTCCTTGATACCGAAAAACCAGTTGACGGCAAAACGTCCGTCTGTCCGGTGTATGTGAACAACACTAGCGCCTAAGCCATGCGTAGGATTTTTCCAAATTGAAGAAACCCCTGACCATTTGGCTTGCGTTGCCCTGCGATTTTGAAAAGCATTCATTAATTTTTGGGGGTACTTTACATGAAGCCTCCGAACATTTTCAAATTTTCTCAAAAACGGATCAAAATTTTTAATAGAAAATGATGAGATAGGATTAGGTTTAAGTTATGTAATATTCTTAATATCACATTTTTCTATTTTAAATGACCTGAAAAATTGAGAAAATGTTAAATAAAATAATGTCAGCCATGGATGACAGCTGGAAAGTAGGTGATGTAAAACCAAAAAACTAGTCTAGATTAAAGAAATCAGAAGAGATCTAGTACGAGAAACTCTGTGACATTCTGTTGCAACACTAGTTTCTTTTTATGTGACAACGAAAACGCTCCAAAACTGCGAGGTTTGGCATACAGGCAGTCCCACCAACTATGGGCCTCCCCCGTAACTTCTAAACGGTTCCCGATATAGAAATGTAGTTTTCGCCCAACAATGCGGAATCATGGGGCAAGTAATGTACCGTAAGTATATTGTCCGAAAAATTTTTAGTTTTCGAGAAAATTAATCATCTTTCATTTTTTAAATGGAACCATGATTTTTTCTCACTAGCGAGAGGTAGATCATAAGTAGACGAGTGCAATGACGTAACATGTTATTGTTTTAATAGTATTTTGAGCAGAAAATTATACTTTCTGACAAGTGATTTTAAATTAAATGCACGAGATTTCCTGTGTCAATTCTTGCAACTGTTGCCATTCAGGAAGGTTGCATTCCCGGCGCCGGCTCTTTTCGAGGAGAGGCCGCGAAGGCCTTTACCAAAAGTGACAATAGCGACAAGCAGCTACAGCAAAAAGTGCAGGTTTCATTTACAATCTCTTGCCAGAAAGTATAATTTATTACACAAAATACTATCAAAATATGAACATATGTTACATCATTGCATTCCCCTTTTTATGATTTATCTATTGCTAGTAAGAAAAATATATGGTTCGATTTAAAAAAATCAAAGTTGATTTAATTTCTCCAAAACTAAAAGTATTTCAAACAATATCTGTACACCATTTCACTTGCTCCATGACTCCACATTGTTGAGCGAAAACTGTATTTTGATATCGGAAGTCGTTTAGGAGTTATAGGGGTGGCCCACAGTTTGTGAGACTACTTGTAGTAAATCACCAGCTGGATTATGTAATGAAATCTCGAAACCTATGCTCTCAAATTCAAATCTCAGTTCGGAGAGTGATTTCGCGGGTGCTAAACACTACCAAAACGACGTTTTTGGATCAATGCCGCGATTTTTAATTAAGAGATGAGACATCATTGGCCGCGACAATATATGCAATCCAGTTGGAATTGTGAAATTTTTGCTGGGGGTTAACTGGAATTTTTATATTACGTAATTGTTATAAAGAAATCGAGAGAGTATGTCCACCACTAGTTTTTCAATTTAGAGGGGAGACAATATTACACAAGAACTACAAATATATAGTAACACTCGAATGAAACATAGCTTTGCTCGAAATATTCAAATTACGGAAAAATATAAATATTCTGAAAAACTATAAACTATAAAATAGAAAGTTCTAAAGTTGAAGAATAGATTTCATTAAAAAATATGGTTTGAATTTTGGTGGTGTAGGTCAGGATCACAAAAAATCAAATCAGATTTTCGATTTCGAGAGGATTTACTAATTATCGAACATAAATCATAATTGCAAAAGCATTTTACTAAAATTTAGGTAACAATTAAAAAAATTGGAGCAGATTTTGAATAGATTTTAAAGATCTTATGCGTGAAGTGACAGCCACAATTTTGTTATGAGAATCAAATTCGGCTCCCAACGAGTTAGGTTATGCATTTTCCTCAAAATGTCGACATCAATATATAGAATATTTATTTCCTTTTAATCACATTCTCCGCCGTCCTCTATCCGGTGTTTCAGTCAAATGGTAGAGAACGTAAGATTCTGGTCGTTCAATTATTCAGAAAGTAATCATCCTAACAATGGTTATATTTAGTTTAAATGATACTATTAATGTTTGCTTTTCTGCATGGGTTGAACACGGGCTGCATTTAAATAACACAATTAATTAACGAAATTGTGGATGTTATTACTATTATAACGTAGTGGCTCCGCTGTTGAAATGACTGATTCATTCATATGCTCAGAGAATTTGTGTGTTCTCATAAGATGACCTTCTTGGCATTTACGTATTTAGAGAACATTTGTAACAACCCATGTTTCCATTCCGCAAAGCAATCGACTTGCGTTCTGAAGGTAGTTTCAAATACCATTCTGGTGTCAGGGTCGCATGAGAAAAGAGTGTCGCTCAATGCACGTTGCATTTGGGAAACAGCTTGAAGGGTAGATTTGTGAGAGAACTGCCACTGACTTCCAAAGAAATGGGAGTTGTCATGACATGCTAAATTCTTAGAAACAATTACATATCTCGAAAACGAAAGGCGGTAGCGCCGATTGGATTGCGGAATTTTGCATCTCCTTCAAAGGCAGTTTAGAAAAGACAAAATAATTTCGCAAAATTTGTAAATTTATGAATAACTTCCAAATTTTGCAGTTCTGAAGAGGGAAGGGGTCTCTTATATTCCAGAACCGAAAATTGCAAATTAACAATTTTTCAACAATTAACAATTTTATAAACAATTCCGAAATTTGCGCTATACGGAGGAAGGGTCCTCAAATTGTCTTTGAGGTGAATATTGCAAACTAACAATTTTGACAAGCAATGCAAAATTATTACTGAATACCTAGTTTAATTATTGCAAAAACCTTAAATTTCGTAAACACTGATATTTGAACACTATTACTTCGCCAAAACTTCCAACTCCCAATTATTTTTCCGATTCTGCAGCCGCCTTCGCACACTTCATTTCTTCGTCTCGGATCCGTAATATTCATACACGTACGTAAGTTGTTTTGCGTTAAAAGAGGGGATATTCAATTGATTTTTTTGCAAGTAAATCAGAATTAAAAATTTCCAAATTTCCTTTTCAAATCCACTAATTCTATTGCATGTGTTGAACTTTTTATGTCATTTTGTATGATATTATCTTTATTGATATATTTCTTGTAGACGATCGAATGGCTTGCATGACGACGCGATGGAGACTATCCCCGCCCCCCAGTGCCTTCTACGCCAATACTCTCAATCATTCGGATAAACACGCGTATCATAGAGAACGTTCAAACTAGAGATCATGATTGCGGGAAATCTAGCCTATCAGCTTCTCAGTCGTTGGCAGTTGGTTCCGAGTGTTCTTTTGTAATAGTTAACTATGAAAGAACCAGATGGCGTTATCGTCCGTACAGTGTGTCTGAATGCGCGGAAAGACGGGCACTTCTGAATTTGGCCGTTACCCATTTTATGTGTCGAGAACGGTACTTGTTACTGATGCCGTTATGAAACTACCTCACAAATTACGAAGCCTCAAAAAGTCTAATTTATTAAATGTTCGAATTTCGAAAAAAACTATGTACATATTTTGCACATTTACATATAAGAGTCTGCTTAAAGGACCAATAGGCCCAATTGGCACTGAAAAGTGCCCACGAACCAAATCGATAATCGCAATATTGATGTGGAAGAGAATAAACTAGTGATGCTACAGAATGGCACAGACTTTTCCGTATTCGTTTTCTATTTCCTTGGGTCTGGGCTAACTATTTGGAATTTCCCACATACTCTTGCCATCTGCCATCTACCGCCGCCCAAAGTAAATTTGTTTGTAATTTTTCTTAATTTTTTCTGTTACGAAATGGTAGAATGGAAATATATTAATTTTAGAATATTAAAGAACACAAAAACCTAGGCCTAAATGGCAATTTTCTTTTAAAATGTTGTATACCAAATGAAAACAACCCTCTTCTGTCTGTAACAACAATTTATTATTAACCAAAATCCCAAATGAATATTCCAATAAACGCTGCCAGGAGTCACAATATCAAGGAGATGTTTCGTAGCCGGGTCGTTATACAAATTACAGAAAGCCGTTAACCAAGAATCACAAGTGAGTATGCCAGGTACAATGTTCAAGTCCAGTTGATGCTCTACAAAATGCGGCCGGTGATGGAATGCCGGGGCCTTCGCCCCGCGGCTGCCTCGTCGTCTTCCACCCCTTCGCAGGGGAAGGGAGTCGGCTGCGTGCCCCCTCTTCTGCAGGAGGAGGGAGGGGGGGCCCTTCCACGCCCTGGCCGCTCTCCTGGGGCGGTGAGGCGTATCGCTTCTGCAGGCGCTCTCTGCGGCGCCTGTGCTGGCCTCTGGCGTTGCTGGCGGACTTTTGTAGTGCCGGCACAGGCGGACACTACACCCTCCCCACCTAATTGTGGGAGTATGGGGCGAGGTGCTTCTGCAGGCGCGCTCTACGGCGCCTGTGCTGGCCTGTGGCGCTGCTGGCGGACTTTTGTAGTTCCGGCGCAGGCGGACACTACATCCTCCCCACCTAATTGTGGGAGTAGGGGGTGATGCGCTTCTGCAAGCACGGGCTGCAGCGGCTGGGTGCTGCCTTCTGCTGCTGCTACCGATCAGGCAACTGCACCGGTCGCGCCTCTTTCTCAGAGGCTGCGTTCTGCATTGCGGCGTCGCTGCATGCAGGCGGGCCCGCCCGATCAGCCGCGGCCCCGTTTCCCGCTGTTCAACTGCTGGTTGGCCACCCGGTGCTGCTGTTGCGACTGGTGCTGACTGCCCGTCGGGCTGCTCGTTCTGCGGCGGCAATTCAACTTCGAGTCCGCCGTTCTGAAAACTAAACAGCCTGTCTGAGTTTTCGTCCTGTTCACTTTGCCTTACCGATTGTGGTTTATCAATGCCGGGTATGTAATACGTCCGGTGCCTAACATATTCCTGATACCGCCCTGGCGGGGGCTGCTGTAGCTGCAGCTGATTGATGCTGATGAAATCACGGCTCTGATTGTCGCCGCTGCACATCCGTCTCTGATGTGGCTTCGTGCCTCCCCACCTAACTGTGGGAGTGGGGGGCGATGCGCTTCCGTAGGCGCGCTCTGCGGCGCCTGGGCGCCGTCTTCTGCTACTTCTCCTGCTGCCCACGCAGGGGCTACTGCATCTGCTGCCGATGATGGTGCCACCGCTTCGGTTGCTGCTATGGCGCCTCCGTCCCCGAGGCTGTGTGCTTTCTCCCGGCCTCGCTGCTGTGCGGTTGCCGCTGCTGCGGCGGCTGCTCCGGGTACAGATTCTGCTCCTCTTCCCCGGGGACCATGTTCTGCGTTTCGGCGTCCGTTTCGCTTGGCTGCTGCCGTTGCTGCGACTGCTGCTCCTGCGGGTGTTATCTCTAAACAATTTCAAAACTGAAAATACAACCAAAATTGTGCTTCTTGAGGACAACCCTGTCATGTCTCTTAGTTGTCGCCCGACTAGTTTCCACAAAAACAGCCTAACAGCTACTTTCTTCAGTTTTTTCTTTCTCTTAACAGCCCGCCTGTCAGTACAATAATTACTAATGTTCGTCACTTGAACTACCACATTACGCTTCAAAGATACTGCTTTGCTGCCTAGGCTTCCTAAGTTCACCCGTGGGCTTACACTCGCCCATCGCTTACACTCGTACCCGTTTGGTAGCTTGCACTCTAACTTGCCGCCCGTGGCCCTGGCGCCATCGCCTTGAGCCAGGCGTCTACTTCTACGGTGCACTACGCGACATCTAACCTTGCATTGCTGACCACCATTATGTGTGAACTTCATACCTCTACTTCGGGCTTTCGCCAACTCTTTCATACCAAACTTTATTCGAATTGCTTTCTTTCGTGTTGCTGACACCTCTACTTCTAACTCCAAATGCATTGGCGCTTTACCGTTCTGGTCACTGTCTATACTTTTGGAAACGAGCTCTGTCTTATCATCACAACTGCCACCGTCTAACTCTTTGCTACTAACCGCGGCAGTCCTGTTGTCGCTATCCAGCCTGTATTGCCCCGTCTTCTGCTCTTTACAGCACTGTCCGTTGCGCTCTTGCCTACAACTTACAATATGATCGTTGTGTGATTCTATTTCCCTACTCTCAGCGCTTACGCTTTCATCTGCACCACTATTTACTCTACCATTACTACCAGTTTTACCCATATTAACAATTACTTTACCATTACTTTCAATTTCATACATATTTACATTTCTAATCAATAGCTTCTCACTAGCAACTACGTTATCTGTTACCGAGCCTTCACTAGTCTTCCTTTCGTGTAAACTTCGCTTTAACGTTGTAAGCTCGCTCACCGACACGCTCAAAATTTCCCTCATGTTACTATGACCGTTCATACTACGCTCACTCTCCGATCTGTTCACTTTCTTACTCTTGCTCTGAGCTTTCTCAACGTTTTGCCTATTTCTACTACTGTCAGTTTCAAAGTCACAATACATTTTTCTACATAATTCTTCCTGATCTACAACTGTATATTTCCATTCATTGCTAATGAATATTTCACGAAAATTCTGCATTCCTATCTGCATCTTGCTACAATTCACTTCACATCTAAGGCTTTCTGCTGCTCTATCTTGCTCCTGATTACTACTACTCTTTTGAAGTCTGTTTCTCTTCACAGACCAGTTGCCGCTACAAAGATTCCTACCTGGCTTACTTGTGCACACTTGATCCTCGCCGAGCGTGTTCACCTTCGCTGAGGGGTCACCGTTGTGGTAGCTCACTGCAGCCTCGTCTCCTACCGGGAACGTGGCGACCTTTCCTCGTCTGCCACGCGTCACTCTAGCGCCGAGTCTAGCGACTACCTTGCTGCTTGGCGTCACTTGGTCCACGACCTCTCTGGAGGTGGCAATGTCCCTCTCGCCAGCCTCGCTAGAAGCCGGGAACGTGGCGACCTTTCCTCGTCTGCCACGTCTCACTCTGGCGCCGAGTCCAGCGACCGCCTTACTGCTTGGCGTCGCCTGGCTCGCGACCTCTCTGGAGGCGGCAATGTCCCTCACGCCAACCTCGCTAGAAGCCGCCGCTACCACTCCCTTGGCCTCGTACACGCTCCGTGATGGCGCCGGCTGCGGCGCATCCTTCAAAAAAGCTTGATTAAGCTGCACTCTACTCTGGAACTCACGTTGCCGTTCTTTCTGCCCGACCACTCGCTGCTCCCTGTGCTCCTTGTGCAAGGCCAGCTGCTGTTGACATTGATTCTCCTTAAATTTTAAACTTTCTACTGGTTCGTGCGGGCTGCGCTGTTGCAATAACTCGTCAGGCTCGCTACTAGGAATGCTTAGAAACAATGCGCGCTTGCTATCTTCGTCCGTTACCTTATGGAAAACGAGGTGTTGCTGCAACCTCGCCGCGTACGAACACCATTTCTCCTTGCGCGCGTCGAAGCAGGGAAAGGACGGTACTACCTGCCGCTGAGCCGCTGGCGTGGCCATGGCCGTGATCGCTTGCAGTAAGGCCGCGTGCCGCTGTAGCTGGCGCTCCTCCAGTCTTTCCTGCCATTCTTCGTGTCGTTGTAACTGCTGTAGTAGCCCGATGAGTTGTGCCGTCTGGTCGCCTGTTGCCATCTTCTTTTACCTCGTCGCCAAATAAATTGTTGTATACCAAATGAAAACAACCCTCTTCTGTCTGTAACAACAATTTATTTATTAACCAAAATCCCAAATGAATATTCCAATAAACGCTGCCAGGAGTCACAATATCAAGGAGATGTTTCGTAGCCGGGTCGTTATACAAATTACAGAAAGCCGTTAACCAAGAATCACAAGTGAGTATGCCAGGTACAATGTTCAAGTCCAGTTGATGCTCTACAAAATGCGGCCGGTGATGGAATGCCGGGGCCTTCGCCCCGCGGCTGCCTCGTCGTCTTCCACCCCTTCGCAGGGGAAGGGAGTCGGCTGCGTGCCCCCTCTTCTGCAGGAGGAGGGAGGGGGGGCCCTTCCACGCCCTGGCCGCTCTCCTGGGGCGGTGAGGCGTATCGCTTCTGCAGGCGCTCTCTGCGGCGCCTGTGCTGGCCTCTGGCGTTGCTGGCGGACTTTTGTAGTGCCGGCACAGGCGGACACTACACCCTCCCCACCTAATTGTGGGAGTATGGGGCGAGGTGCTTCTGCAGGCGCGCTCTACGGCGCCTGTGCTGGCCTGTGGCGCTGCTGGCGGACTTTTGTAGTTCCGGCGCAGGCGGACACTACATAAAAATGTGTACCTGGTTTTAAGAAAATGGCGATTCAGCGCTACTAAAAATGCGAAATGTGAAGCTCTTTTTCCCTGACAATTTTTGAGTTTTCAAAAATCTTCATTTGAAGTCATTTTAAGCACGTACTCTCACAAATATTATAATATTTACAAATTGCATTTAATGTACATATTAAAAATATGAGAGATCTTTAAAAAAATTACATTTGTGTAATTTTTGAAAAAACGAAAAAATAACTCAAAAGAAACTTTACGTCATATTAAAGACTGCAATTAGCACTATCTGTTCCAAAAGTTTGAAGAAAAAAATTGGAGCCATTTATGTGAACATGGCGTTGGAACACGTATAAAAATGCGTAATTTTGAGGTAGTTTTCACAGAAAATGGTTGAGGTTTCGAGAAACTTTACTTCATATAATTTAAAGCACATGCACTCATTAATATAAAAATGTCAACAAATCGCCGCTAATATAAATATTAACGACTTGAGAGACAAGTTGAAGAAACAAACGAATAGAGTAATATGGTGTTGATGTCATCTCTTAGTGTGAATTAGGTACCATTCTTACCAAACGTTTAAAGAGAAAATTTGGAGCGGTTTTCGAGAAAATCTTGCTTTTGTATTTTGTTAAAATTGCACATATTGCACGCAATATTGCGCGATAAGTACTAATATTTTGAAAAAAAATGTACATGACCTTAAAGAAAGAACCATAAAGAACAAATTTTATTTGAAGGAAAAATCTCTATCTGCAATTTTGTTTTTAGAGGAAGACGCGGAATAAAAATCAAGCTTTTGCAATTTTCAAAAATTCAGAGTTAACCGTGAATATCAGACCTATGCCATCTTTATACGTTTATTATACTGTATTCTTACAAGAAATTTAGAGAAAAATGTGGAGCCGTTTTTGAGAAAATTTCGAAAATGTCCGGGGGGCTTCACGTAAAGTATCCCCAAAAATTAATGAATGCTTTTGAAAATCGCAGATTCGACTAAGGCCAGTGGACAGGTGTTTGTTTGGAAAGAATCCTACGCATGGTTTTGGCGCTAGTGTTTTTCTCATATACCGGGCAGACATTGTGCCGTCAATTGGTTTTTCGGTATCAAGGTCGCATCAAACAGGGATTCTGGCTACACCATGTGTTAGAGGATTTATTTTCTTAATTTAGCAAATTGATTTATCTACATTTTCGTTATTAGGGCAGGGCAATGAATTTTTTTCTTCCGGAAATCTGCCTTTTTTCGCGCAGCATTACGTAACTTTCCCTATATTTCGTATATTTCCCCTATATACGTATGTAGATGGGAAAGTAAAAAGAGCTAAAATCAAATTGAAGCTCTGTAAATTCTATAGTTTCACAAAATTTCAACGTTTTACCTTATACCTAGTTGAATGTGGCTTCGCCGACGCCGTAAACTGTTTTAATAGTAGTTTATGCAATTAGTTTGTAATGTTAAGCTTTATTGCATGAGTACGTTTTAAAAATGAGCGACGTTAGGTGCGGGTTTTCAAATGTGTACTAAAGCAATAAAGCCATATTATGAACGAGTTTCCTACGCTATTTTTTTGTATAACAGCATTATAAATTTATAAGAGAATCAAACTTAATTTTGCGAAACAACTTTTTTTGTGATGCCTCGGGAATTTGACATCTGAGTGAGAAAACGGTGGTCGGATTTGCTGTTTACTTCCACCGCCATCCCCATGGTTCTCTCGAAGCGATTGGCTGAATGTGAGTTGACGCAATCATTCGTGATTTAAATCTAATATGTCATTATTTGTGCCGTAAAATGCCGATTACGAATGATTTCTTGCAACAGAAAATGTCATTTATAATGCTGGTATACCAAAGAAATATTCCGATGAGTGGAAAATGTATTTCATGACTTGCTGGAACGTAGACACATGGGAGGGTATAGATTGTTTACATCTACTTTTGTGTGGCAAGATATAGAAAGCTGTAAGAGACAGAAATGTCTGTCGAAACTGTCGGAATCTCTATCGATACCATTATCTCAATCAAGTTACGATGATCCATCTTACACAGTACAGGCTAAAGAGATCGGGGAATGGAATTAATTGGAATGCCTTTCCAGAGAACCGTTGCTACATAAAAATATTGTTTCTTGTGCTTTTCGAACATTGAAACATCTAATAAGTGTTCCTTCCGAAGATTGTATTCCTTTTGTAGTGAGGCGCGCTTTTATATCGAAAGTAATCGCAGTTGCAAAATACTGATAATTCGAAAACTGTTGTTTATAGAAAATTTGCATAATTTCAGAGCAATTTCGTACAAGTGCCAAGTAGAGTTAGCGTTATTATTTAATAATCAAAGCAATGAAAGCATACTGGTAAGGTGTATAAAGTATTAAAAAAGATTATTTTCAGTTAACTCGTTGCGGTCCTCATATTTACTCCTGATGATCCTCGGGTCCAAACGGACCCATATAATTTCTATTGCATATTATTTACTTGTTTAACAATTATATTTAGTATACGTAATTGGAAATTAAAATTATACACGGACATTTTAATTATATGCATTTATTT
Source organism: Acheta domesticus (assembly GCA_031308135.1). Classification (NCBI taxonomy): domain Eukaryota; kingdom Metazoa; phylum Arthropoda; class Insecta; order Orthoptera; family Gryllidae; genus Acheta; species Acheta domesticus. The sequence continues at coordinate 69,165,558 of JAHLJT010000631.1, forward strand.
TATTTTTAAGATTGTGCAATAATGTAAAACAGTGGTCACCTGCACAAAATACATGGTAGCATAACAAAAGTAGAAAAAGTTTACTACACACACGTACTACAAATGTCATTGACTTTTTTTACCTGTAAATGTTTTTATTTAGAGCAGTGCAAAGCAATTTTGTCTGTTTTGCAACACAGAAGCCATCTTCCCATTTTTTCGAGAAGAATATTATTCATCGGATCTCTTGTTCTGGATAAGAGTTCACTTGAAGTTCTTAACAGCTTTAAAAAAAGATTCCCCTCAGATTTTTGAAAAAAAGTTTTATTTCATGATATTTGTTTTGCAATCTGGATTTACCTTTGTGAACAAAATTTATGTATTGATGCCAATGTCTACTTTATTAGATAAAACAATGATCCACCGCATGTTTTTTCGATGAATAAGAACTGATAATCGTAATGAATCAACAGCTCCTTGAGTAGAATTATAAGTGATCATTTCTGGTTTCTTTTCTTCACACTCGCAGTCTTTTGCAATATTGTAATGTGTGCTTTGAAGAACACTTGTTATTTCTTGGCACATACGACACTAATGTCGGATCATTCGCAAAAGCAAAAGTAGAATAGTACCATTCTATGCCCTTTATCTGGAGAAGTTTCAGCGGTATAGTTTTTTTTTTGCGCATTGTTCCAAAGATAGCAACGTGTGAAAACCACCAAAAGAGAACTTGTGTGAAAATAGTTATTTACGATATTAGTGTCGTCAGTGGCGGCTCTACCATAAGGTCACATGGTCACGTGCCCTCCCACTTGTAAAGGAAAATATTAATAGTGGACTGTAATAAAATATTAATAGTAAATGCGTGTCATATTATCAAGTAATAATTCTAGAGAATTTACGTTTCGGTTTTCACGGGCGATATCGATACTATTCCACAGCGCTGATAACGAGGTAGTTGTGGCAACAGGGCGAAGTCCGCAAGCTTCGTGTGACCAGCTCCCTCCCGTTCAGCAAAGCTTCATAGTGCGAGGAAAAAAGGGAGGGGGTAATCTCCCTTAAGGCCCTTCACGGTCACAAGTTTTTTGTGACTGCCACTGCAAGCGCCACTTTACTGATGTACAAACAACGCTCGTAGCACGAAGTGGCTCGTAGTGTCTGAGAAATGAAATGCTGATTAGCTCAGGGCCCGCGTAATCTTGATAATATCAGCAGCTATGAATTCTGTGCGAGTTATTTTTTCTTGAGCATTTGTTGTTTCAATTTAATTATTTTCTCTTTTCATTCAGCCGAGTTAATATGTGAGAAACCAGTGAGGAATTTCAAGTGTTTTTCAGTTACAGCCCTTTAACATCAAAATAAAATTTTTATTAGTTATTTTCTAGCTTTTTTTCGTGCCCTACCTGGCCTGAAGTTTAGGAGCCGCCACTGAGTGTCGGAATACTTTTGATTACAATACGAGATTGGAAAATTGCCAAACGAGTACGTTAGGACGAGAAAGACACGAATATCGTACAACGTTTTATCCACGCTGTAAAAATTTATTAGATTTAAGATTAAAATTTTCATTTAGTATTCACATTTTTCCCCTTTAAGTGGCGACACTGTTCTTAACAAGAACAATTGAAACGCGCATGGTGTACACCATGGAGCTAAGAATACATGGAGGTGGCATGACGTCATCAACTTGAAGCCACCTCCGCCTTATTGGCTAGTCCAGAAAGGTTGTAGCATAAACAAACCGCGTGAGTGCTCTGTCGCTTGTTTAACAGTGTTCGTGTTCAGTTGTGTTGTTTGGCATCGTTTCTAATATTTAGATACCTTATTCAGAATAGCTAGTTTGCATCCAGAATTTACAGTAGTTTGTTTCCTCCTAATAATAGAAAGCAATAAAATGAATTGCGTATAAATAGCATTTCTTTCTGTACAATCCATTCTGTGTTCGAGGGAGCGAAAACAAGCAAGAAGTGGGTGTTCAAATGTGCATGCCATTACTTATTAAAATGATTACTGATGAATATTACTTACTTACAAATTCCAGTATTAAGAAAGTTAAATTAATATCTCTTTCCCAATGTCGTAATATAAATATTCAAAAGTGTGGATTGAGAAAGAGATATGGAAACACATTAACAAATAAACCACAACACAACCACAAGGAACCCAAAAAGTCGTTTCACCAGTTTCTTATATATTTAAAACAAACAATAATTTACAGTATAAAATTTATTTTTCTTGTAACATTAATCAAAATGTGGCACTTCACTCTTCAATGCAATGAATTGTCACAATGTCACACACTGATCACATTCTGAAAATTTTCAAGACAAAATTTGTTCTTGCATTCGCTTTCAATGAAAGGCCGTCATTAATTACATGTTGCAGATTTTGATATTTAAAACACTCTCTCTTGATGTGGCTACTGACGATAAATATTTAGCACAATTCGAAAATATTGATGGCATTGTACCATATTTTAATTTCTATTTTCCTACTGCTGTTTGTTGTTTCTTTGCGTTCTCGTCATAGTACCCAGAAATTCGTTGGATATCTTCAGGACGAAAATGTGCTTCACAAACCTATAAAAATTTAATGTACGTTGGAAATAATGAAAATTGTTAAAGCATTTTCGTTAAAAATTTGTAATATAATTATTAATCCTAACAGTATTTAATAACATCATTTAATAAACCTGGGTCATTCCTATTTTCCTTGCATTCATCATATTTTCAGCGTATATTGAAATCATAACAGTAAAATAACAAACATAACCTCATAACCTTCAATCACGCAGAGATTTAATCTTACGATGTATTTATTTAATATAAAAAATGACCGTTTAATCTGATCATCACTCTGGGGGAGAAAACTACATTTATTTTCTAGACGCAGAACAAAGGATAGTATCAGCATTTGCTCAGTAAGTCAAGAGAAACTGGACGAAACGTATTCGACTGATAAGAAAGTCTTTTGCTGTTTACAATTCATAAATGAGATTTGTGTACTATAATTTCCAACGCCTAGTCATTTATTTTAAATTACTTCCACATTATTGCTCTCAAATCAATTATAAACGTTTCCCTACCGTGGAATGATGATTTCGTAGAAACTTTCGTCTTCTTTTGGCGCATGTCCATTTCTTTCACAGCCAGAAACGAAAACACTGATACTCGGTTTCCCGTTTCGAGTCATAGTTTCCCCGTCATTTGGATAACACCATTAAACATCCATATTCTGGATTTTATTTACAGTAATTATTTAAATATGAAGTTGTCGTTAATAGCGGTGCAGAATGAAACTCTAACACAATCCTAGCGTAAACTAAAGCAAGATGGCTGTCGTACATGGTCATAGTCGGCCTGCATCATAGAGGAGAGATATACTAGAGTGCGCACCGGGCTGCGCAGAAGGCCCGGCCGGGTATCAACCATAGAGGAGAGATATTTGTATCTCTCCTCTATGGCCTGCATACTCCTACGTCACAAGCAGCTAATGACGTATTGACGTGACGTGTGGGGTCTAAGCAATATGGCGGACTGGCTTCACTTTCTTAACATTGCAGAGATAGGAAAGGGCACCTCCATGTATTCTTAGCTCCATGGTGTACACATTTCGACAACATGAGCAAATGCAGTTCAGACTCAGAAATAGAAATAGCAGCAAATGCTGCTGTAGATTCTTTGTTACCATACAAATCAAAGAAGAAATATGAGCGTGAGTACTCCATTTTTTAGGATTGGTGTGAAAAAAAAAACTACTATGAATACTAATATGAATTGTCAGGCTTCAACATCATCAAGAATTACAATTTCTAATTGCAAGAAATTTGTTGTTAATGTATACTATAAGTAATTAAAAAATGATATTATTTGAGAAATTGTTAACAAAGTTATTTTCATAATAAATTATTTGAATAATTATTGTTATTCCCAATAGTAGCCCATGAAATAGTGCTCGTCTCAGAATAACCCTACTCGTATGCCATTGCCGCACTAGTGTGGTAATGAAGTTCATTACACTGGAGCGGTAAAGTACTTCATTACGAAACTGATTACAATAGCATAATGTTTCACATTACCTAACCAAAGTGGATAAAAATCATAACTCCTTTCATATTGAAAATAAATTGTAAACATTTTTTACACGGACAGATAACAGCCAAACAATAATAGTCATGGATTAAGAGAACAAACGCACAATTTTCTTAAGCTATAAAAGAAATTAAAATTTCATTTTTGTGTAAATGGACTCGAGGATCACAGCAGTGTTGGTGATTGGTTTAATATTCAAATTACAAAAAAAAACTTTTAGAATTTTGTTTTTCATTATCTTTTCTATTTAACAAAAAACAGTTCACGCTACATTTTACACATTTCAGTTTCAAATGTATGTGCAGAGTCAAACCGCAGATAAACTAAATATTACTCCTGACACTTTTACAACACTACATGAATCATAACAACGCAATGTTGAACTAGAAATGCATTTCACTGTTTCTATGGTGAACTTGAATAGTTTTTTCGTGTTTCTACGGTGTGCTTACCGCCAATAATACGTTCAATGCATATTAATTTGTAGTTATGGTGCAAATATTTGGTTGCTAAGGTGTATCATACGATAATTTACCTTGTGTTTTTCGTGTATGTCGCATTACTAAATGTCTGTAATTTGTAACACTAAAGTCAACAAGAATTTTCGAAAGGTATTTACAGAGAACTCAATGTATAATGGTAGATTTTTAAATTAAACTATTGGAAATGTGTACATATGCAAATAAAGTAAATAATATTTCGGAGACCTCAACAACCCTTAACATGAACCAGAACAACGCAATATTATGAATAAGAAATGTACTCCGGTCTTTCAGTCACCGTAGAAATATCACTGATGATGGACGCTCTTACTTACGTATAGCTGCGAACGGAAGTACACCCGCAGAATACTATACTTTGTAAAATAAATTAAACAAATGTCAAAATTCAATTATTTCAAAGATACAATTAATCAAAAAGAAATGTCAGAAATATAAAAACATTTGACGATAACAAACGTGTTGCAAAAATCATTTATTTTACATTTGATTGCATACTGATAAGTCCTTGAGATACTAAATTCCGATTTTTTGGAGTCAAGAATCTGACATAAAGTGTATTATAGTATGCAGTTTGTGTAAGTGCTTTAGGGGTGTAAATAGGATAAAAAAAAGCAACTGATACGTTAAATCTTTTGGTTATTGGAGTAACCAGTAAAATCGAAATTATTTCCTATTTTCTATTTCCGAGTCCCATATCTCCCAAAGTTTTGGCTTATAGGTGAAATAGTGTTTGGGATACAGAGGTCCTTTTACCTCATGCACTGACGTCCGAGTACGCAATTTTCGGAACATGGGCAGTTTCTCCATTATTGCAGTACAAATGAAACTGGACGTTTTGAAAAGAAAAAAAACAAGTTTTTCGGTATCTCAACAGAAATCGCACATTTTGAAGCTTCTGAAATAGTGGATTTATTTGTGAACACTGGCTTACAATCATCATTATTACCCGCCTCTCTTGAATTGTCTTCCAACATCGTTACGAACTTCGTTGCATTGTATGCTACAGATGGCAAAAAATCCGTTATTCTCAGGACTTCAAAATAATCTATGTCTATTACGTTTTTATTGATTGTCTATTCTTCTTTGTATCAAGAAAAGTTCCATTAATTAAAGACAATCATATCATGTGAAATTAAATATATTTAATACAATATTGAAGAACGAAGTTGAAGTTTCACAACGTTTCGGAGATATTTTGTCTCCATCATCAGGTACATATTGACTAAAATCAAATTTATTCCATAAATATGAGTAAATAAAATGAAACATTTTAGATATAATGTAAGCAGAAAACATGAAATAATGGAAGCTTACATTTCAAATCAATGTGTTCTATAAATTGTGGTAAAATGTTATCTTTTATTGAATATAAGTTTTACGTTCGTGAATATTACGTAAAACAAACGAATAGAAAAAAGACAAGGGATCAGGTAACCATAGGCAGGGGTCAATAATAAAAGAAAATAATAAATATTATTTTATTTTGCTTAATATGTTATCATACGCATTGGTGAAGTTATTGTATTCAATTATCGAATTCATTGAGTCATTTAATTTAATATGAATAGTTTCTGAAATGATTCTTGGGAATCTCCTGGTTTCCTGATCAAGTATTTTAACATTATCAAAGTCTAACCCATGACCAGTTTCTATTCTGTGAGTCGTTACGGAGTTCTGTCTGTTAAATGGCTCCCTAATATTCCTCTTATGTTCTTTAATCCTCATTTGTAATTTTCTTTTCGTTTGACCAATATACTTTTTGTCTCACATTTGACATGTTACAAATCGCGCTGAGAAACTCAAAGCGGCAACACCGAACCAACGCCACGCCGAGCCGACACCGCTCCGGCAACAGCGTGCAGGAGGGTGGCGTAAAAATCCGTTACTGTGTTCGCATGCAGTGTTTGGCAGGCAACCGCCGAGGCCACATGTTTCAAGCGAGCCCGTGCGCTCACAATTTACGTAAACCATTGTTCTCATCGGTATTTTGTACAAAACGTGTCATAGTCAGTCAAACGTGTCAAACTTCAACTACAGTAAATGTTCAATCATATCCAAATTGTGTTGTGACCACATACTAAGTACTGTGCGTGTGCATCAACTTCAAAACGAAGCAGAACGGAAAGAACAACTGAAAACTTCTCATCTTGAAATCAAGAATCACGATTGTATGTTAATTTTAAGTATCATAACATGTTGTACATCAAAGAAAAGTAAGTGTTATTTTTGTAATTTATATGTTCATTTGCCATTCAGATTCATGTAGTAAAGTCAATTTAAACTGCAAATATCACTTATTTAGTTATTACCATTCACTTCCTCATTTCTTTACAAAGTCATTATGTTTTTTATCTGAAAACTCACTGTATCAGAACTACCAGAGATGAAACCCAGTAACCAAATTCAATTCCTATCATTGGTCACATGGCCACAATTGCAATTTAAGCAAAACAAACATCATTAATCCTACTATTCAAATAAGAGTATTATTGTTCCAAAACAAATGCATTTTAGATAAAAAACATTGGTCCTCCTGGCATCGGATGTGAATCAGATATCATTATATTCAGTGAATGGCAGTAATCATAACGAAATAATTCCACTGAGATTTCACATCAGAGTGTTTTACAATGTGCATGTAGTATTCAAGACAACAGTACAGTGTTCATTACTATTCATGAAACTATTCAGTTAACATGTTAAAAGTGTTACAACTCACATGCATACAATACCAAATCATAATCAGTGTTCAGTAACATTTATTTGTGATAATAATTTCATGTCAAGGTGTTTCTATAATTTATGTATGTACATTTTTCAATCCAGCAGTATAGTATTCATTAGTATTCTTTAAAAGTGGCAAGTAACATTTATTGGTAAATGAAGGGTCATGTCAAAGTGTTTTTATAATTTATGCATGTATAATCTTCAAGTCAGCAATATAGTGTTCATCACCATTCATTAAACTAATCAGTCAACATTTAAAGTTGCAATTCACATGCATACAATATCAAAGTACATGAACAGTGTTTACTAACTTTATTTATGACTGAGGTTTCATGTCAAATGTTCATTTATAAGTTATACATGTACAGTTTCAATTCAGCAGCATAGTGTTCATTAGTATTTAGTAAACTTCAGCATGTAACATTGATTTGTAAGTGAGGTGATGTTAGATTAAGGCAAGTTATTTGAACGTGTTATCAGTGTTATAAGGTATCAGACTAACAGTTATCAGTGTTATCAGAGGTAAAGTGTCAACAAGGTGTCCCCTGATAGACAAGCAGTAATTCAACTTATTAACAAACATTATTAAACATCAGACATTATTTACATTCAGTACTTCTTCGGGGGCAGTACAGAAGGTGATTTAAATCATTAAAACAATTAGTGTAGAAATACTAAAAACACTGTGGTCAAAATGTCGAAGGCAGAAAGACTAGCTAGGAAAAATCTTGTTGATAGGCGAAACGTAGCACTTCAGATTTTCAAAAGTAAATGCACGTGGTTGCATAACTTTACCATCATAGATGAAAACTCACATTACAAGTTAATCAATCTATTAACTAATCTCAAAGAATCGTGGAACGAACTCAAAGTGGCTCAAGAATCTCTTGTTAGTGATGATGAACTTACCATAGAACAGTTTCTACAACTAGAAAATGAACATATTGACCTTATAACAGAAGTTGAACTACGCATAAAAAACTCACCATTCGATAGGCAGACATCAAACACTCCACCCCCAACTGTGCCAACTAATTCAAGCATGCTTCCACTCAATGAAGTTCATTTAGGATTACGACTTCCAGCATTGCAAGCACCAACTTTCAACGGTGAATTTTCACAGTGGACAAAATTTAGAGATATATTCAATAAACTAATCCATGAAAATGTACATTTGACCAATGTAGAAAAATTTCATTACTTGGAAAATGCTCTCACAGGCGAAGCTCAATCAATCATTAGCAATCTAACCAACACTTCAGAAAATTACCAAGTAGCATGGCAACTAGTGAATGAAAGATACAACAATCCTCGTAGATTAGCCTCTTCGTACATAGCTAATTTTGAATGTCCTCCAGCAATTAATTTAAAGGAACCCCATTCAGTTCAGAGATTCTCAGATCATTACATGGCCAATTACAAGGCATTGCAAGCATTAACGTTACAAGTACCGGCAATCGAACTTATGGTCATCCACCGTATGTTAGCTCATTGCCCACCAGAAATAGCTAGAGAATGGGAGAAACAGGTAGCAACTAACGCCAATCCAGCAATTCAGGACATGCATAACTTTCTTGAAAGATTGTTCCGAATCGAAGAAAATTCCTTATCAAACCCGGGAATCATCCAACGACATCCAAACAGTGGGTCAGGAACCAAGATTACCGGCGAACTTTCAAAATTCGCAAAATGCCCATATTGCAAGGAATCACATTCAATTTTTCAATGTCAATCATTTAAATTACTAAATCCAGTGGACAGGCTAGCGCACATGAAAAAGAATCGACTTTGCTACAATTGCCTAAGAGCTAATATTGTAAATCATACCTGCAGTACAGCGAAATGCAAAACGTGTAACAAAAATCATCACACTTTGTTGCATGACTCATTTATAAAGAATTCTATCTTTCTTAACGTAGCAAAAACGTGCTACTGTACATCCAACAATCCAGACTCAGAGAAATTACCAGTCTCTCCTTCAGAAGGTTCAATGTCTTTAGGAGGAACAATTAGTCAAAATCATCAGCAACCACAACAAATCATGGCATGTCAAGCAGGATCATCAATCAAACCAACAATATTGCCAACTGTTAGGTTGCTTGTTTTAGATCAAAACAATGAGGCTCACGAGGTGTGCGCTTTGTTAGATAGCGGAAGCAATTGTAATTTGATAACGCAACAATTAGCCAACCAGCTCAAGCTAGCAACAAAACCAACAAAGCTTACTATCCAAACGATTACAGACAATGAAACTGAAGCATCATCCATAGTTAACGCAAAAATTCGATCAAAATTCTCATCATGGTCCTCAGAAAATACATATGTTGTAGTCAACAAGATCGCAAAACAGCTACCTTCAACCAACATCAACATTTCAAGATGGATAATACCCGAAAACATACTGATTGCAAATCCAACGTTTCACAAACCAAACAATGTAGATATGTTGTTAGGAGCAGACATCACGGCACATGTCTTCATTCCCGGCAAGTGGACGCATCCCAAGCTACCATCATTAATCAACACAGTATTCGGCTGGACGTTCATGGGAAGCTATCAACCAGAAGAACAACAAAGGGAACCATTAATTTCCAACTTTATTGATTCACAACAAGTAAAAGATGAATTAACGCGGTTCTGGGAATTGGAAGAACTATCATCTGAAGCCATGCATTCTCCGGAAGAAATTTTCTGCGAAGAACATTTCAAAGCTACCACAAGCAGAGATGAAACGGGCAGATACATCGTTTCACTTCCAATCAAGCCAACAGCTCCAGAATTAGGTGATTCGCGGAAACAAGCTTTACAACGATACGAAGCATTAGAGAGAAAATTTGAGCACAATGCTCAATTCGCAACAATGTACAAAGATTTCATGAATGAATATAAAGAGCTTGGACACATGCAGCCAGCTCCTCCAATCAACACAAATGAACGGAATTTCTTCTTACCTCATCACGGAGTCATAAAGGAACAATCAAGCAGCACAAAATTGAGAACTGTCTTCGATGCCTCCGCAAAAACGTCAAATAAGGTTAGCCTCAATGACATCTTGGCAGTAGGACCAGTGGTACAACCAGACCTATTAAATATTCTGCTGAACTTTCGAATGTGGCCGGTTGGATATTCCGCGGACATCATCAAAATGTATCGACAAATAATAATGAATCCATCTGATAGAAATCTTCTGAGAATATTTTGGAGACCGAATCCTCAAACTGCAATTCAAGAATTTCAATTATCCACGGTGACATATGGTACCGCATGTGCACCATACCAAGCAACTAAAACATTAAATCAATTAGCCGACGATGAAGCAGCTGACAATCCAATCATTCATGAAAAAATCCAAAACTGTTTCTACGTAGATAACATACTCACAGGAGCCAACTCACCTGAGGAAGCAATTGAACATTATCAAGAATTAACCAAAGTTCTAGACAAAGGTGGTTTTCATTTGCACAAATGGCTATCAAATTCTCAACAATTGATGGATATCATTCCAAACGAAAGTAAAGAAGTTCAAACGTCAACAATTCTCACAGAAGGTGTAAGTACATTGGGATTAACGTGGAACATCGCTGATGACGAAATTGCATTTAGTTGCAGCAACCAACAAATCTCAAATTCTCACCAGTTCACAAAACGAATGGTACTTTCCTGCATTGCAAAATGTTATGATCCTATTGGTCTTGCAGCACCAGTAATCATTCAAGCAAAAATGTTATTGCAAAAAATATGGAAAACGAAGATTGAATGGGACGACTTATTAACGCCAGAATTACTCATCGAATGGAAACATATATTCAATGATCTACAAAACATGAATCAACTAACAGCTCCAAGAAGTGTACGAAAGGATCAAGACACAACAGAAATTCAAATCCATGGATTTGCAGACGCCAGTTTATCAGCATACGGAGCTTGTTTGTACGTACGAACAACCACTGAGAAGGGAAAGGTACAATGCAATCTGCTCGTCGCCAAATCAAGAGTCACTCCAGTACGAGAACGAGCAATATCACATTTGGAATTGTGCGCAGCACTACTATTAGCGCGACTAGTCAAAAAGGTAGTGCCAAGATTACCAATAGTCGTCAATCGAATACATCTTTATTCAGACTCTACTACAGTTTGTGCATGGATAAAGTCACCTCATAAAAAACGAATACCGTTTGTGACTATAAGAACGTCAGAAATTCAAGAACTCACCAATCATTGTAAGTGGCATCACATCACATCTAATCATAATCCAGCTGATCTCATTTCACGAGGAACTCAACTATCTCAACTAAGAGACAACCAACTGTGGTGGCAAGGACCGTCCTTTCTTTTGCAGAATTCTCACCCAAAGATCATCACTACGCTTCTAATAGCAAATCTTACTGTCTGCACCCATGATTCGGGGGCAGCAGACTTCTTAATCAGGGAAACATCGAATCAATTACTGCAACTGATTGAAAATTGCTCAAGCTACAACAAGGTTCTAAGAAGCATCGCACTGTGTGTACGCTTCATTCACAACTTAAGGTACCCAAAGGCTCGCATCAATCCACCCATATTGCCGGCACAATTGCAAGAAGCGGAAGAAATTATCTGTAAGATAGTTCAAAATCAAATTTACAAACAAGAATTGACAGCACTAAAGGCTAACAAGCCCATCCATCATCAAAGTAAAATCAAGTCATTAGCTCCAGAACTACATACTGATGGATTATTAAGAGTAGGAGGAAGACTAGACAACACCTATCTTCCATTCAATACCAAACATCAAATCATTCTCCCATCAACTCACCGACTATCAAAATTATTGATTCGACAAGTGCATCTACAACTACTTCATGCAGGAACGCAATCAATTATGTCACAGATTCGTCAAAAATTTTGGATCCCATCTCTTAGACGCACTACAAAAGGTGTCATCAGATCATGCATACCATGTTTCAAACAATCTAAACTGAAACCACAACAATTAATGGGCCAGCTTCCAGCTCCAAGAGTAACTGTTTCACCAGCCTTCTCGCATTGTGGAATAGACTACGCAGGTCCAATTACTACTAGATTGGGAACACCCAGATCGAGAAAATTTACCAAAAGTTACATTGCTGTTTTCATTTGTCTAGCAACAAAGGGAGTACATCTAGAAGTAGTATCGGATCTAACTTCAGAAGCATTCTTAGCTGCATTCTTTCGAATGACAAATCGACGAGGCATTCCGTCTCACATGTATTCTGACAATGCAACGACATTCAAGGGAGCGTCAAAGCAATTAAAAGAGCTACTGTGCTTCCTGGAAAACAAAATAATACAACATCAAATACAAGACGCTACTGCGCATTTAAAGGTCACGTGGAACTTCATTCCCCCACGCAGTCCTCATTTTGGAGGAATATGGGAAGCAGCAGTCAAAAGTTTCAAAAGAATATTCATACCTACAGTGGGTAATCGAATTCTTAATTACGAGGAACTAACTTCATTAGCATGTGGAATAGAAGCAATACTAAATTCACGACCGTTGGTTCCACTAACTGAGGATCATCAAGATTTCAATTATTTATCACCAGCCATCCTATTAAATCAAAGGCCATCTCTACTTGTATCATCAAAAGATTCAGAAATCAAATTAGACCACATTTCAAGATGGAAAAAAATACAAAACTTAACACAAATATTTTGGAAACAGTGGTCCCAAGATTACATCTTAACCTTACAAAGGAGGAATAAGTGGCATTCATCTCATCCCAATCTCACGGAAGACACAATAGTACTCCTTAAAGAAGACAATTTACCACCAGCAACATGGAAGTTAGGAAGAATAAGCAAAACGTACCCAGGAAGAGACGGAAAAGTAAGAGTAGTCGACGTCACTACAACATCAGGAATCTACAAGCGCAGCATTAGCAACATTTGTCCTTTACCACAAGAAACCCAAGACAGCCATTTGTAACACGCGATTCGTAACAATAATCGATTTTTTCAGCGCTACGCACTGACGGGGGCAGCATGTTACAAATCGCGCTGAGAAACTCAAAGCGGCAACACCGAACCAACGCCACGCCGAGCCGACACCGCTCCGGCAACAGCGTGCAGGAGGGTGGCGTAAAAATCCGTTACTGTGTTCGCATGCAGTGTTTGGCAGGCAACCGCCGAGGCCACATGTTTCAAGCGAGCCCGTGCGCTCACAATTTACGTAAACCATTGTTCTCATCGGTATTTTGTACAAAACGTGTCATAGTCAGTCAAACGTGTCAAACTTCAACTACAGTAAATGTTCAATCATATCCAAATTGTGTTGTGACCACATACTAAGTACTGTGCGTGTGCATCAACTTCAAAACGAAGCAGAACGGAAAGAACAACTGAAAACTTCTCATCTTGAAATCAAGAATCACGATTGTATGTTAATTTTAAGTATCATAACATGTTGTACATCAAAGAAAAGTAAGTGTTATTTTTGTAATTTATATGTTCATTTGCCATTCAGATTCATGTAGTAAAGTCAATTTAAACTGCAAATATCACTTATTTAGTTATTACCATTCACTTCCTCATTTCTTTACAAAGTCATTATGTTTTTTATCTGAAAACTCACTGTATCAGAACTACCAGAGATGAAACCCAGTAACCAAATTCAATTCCTATCATTGGTCACATGGCCACAATTGCAATTTAAGCAAAACAAACATCATTAATCCTACTATTCAAATAAGAGTATTATTGTTCCAAAACAAATGCATTTTAGATAAAAAACAGACAAGAAATCTGATATACAGTATTTTCTGTTTCTTTATACGGTATGATGTCTTTAACATTCTTAATTATATTAATCGTATTGAGAATTTTATTTCGAACATTGTATTTCCCAATGTGAAACTGTTCCTAACAAATTTCTGAATTTTATTACTAATACCATGAATATGTGGAATGACTAAATTTAACGTGTTATCATTTACGTCTTCAATATCAGACTTATTCTGAATCTTACATTTTTGTGGAACATTAATATTTTTCGAATAAATTTCTTAATAAATTTTAAAGGATAGTCATTGGCAATTAAAAATTTCAAATTTATTTACATTATATTTGTAATTTTCATTATCCGATACGCTAACCATTCTATCTACCATACCATAAATCACTCCAATTTTCATTGACGTTGGATGTTTAGATTGGTAATTTAGTGTACGACCAGTGGCAACAGGTTTTTGGTACCAATCAGTTGTTATCAGGTTGTTATTTCGTATGATTTTTATATCAAGGTAATTCAAACAGCAATTATTTTCTATTTCAATTGTAAATTGAATTTTAGGTTCGTAATTATTAAAAGTTTCTAAAATATGGTTGGTTTTATCTCTAATATAATTATAACATCATCGACATACCTTTTGTAGAAATATATATTTAATGCAGGTAAAATTTTTCTTTCAAGTCTTCTCATAACAAGCTCAGAGAATAAAAAACTAAGAGAACCTCCAATAGGAGTTCCATCTATTTGTTGATACATTCGATTATCAAATGAAAATTCAATATTAGCTAAAATGCATCTAATCAACATAATAATTTCAGAATTAGGAATCGGGATCGAATCATCAAGGTCAAGGGCTTCATTTAAGCTCTCAATAATACGGTGATGTGGAATGTTTGGAAACATTCCAATAACATCTAGGGAAGCCAAAATATGATTGTCAGAAATTAATATTTCTTTCAATTGGTTCACTAATTCCTGACTATTACGAATAATATTTTGAGAATCTTGTTTAAGTAGAGGTTTCAAAATTTGGTTTAAATATTTACATATTTGTATTTCATATTGGGGCGTCCCAATACTGGAAACCACAGGCCTCATCTATATTGATATAATCTATGTCTAGTTGCAAGAGTTTCAAATAGATACTAGTTTTCAATAATTGAGCTTAAACTGTTGCATGTATTGGAAAGAAAATAAGATACAATTTTCTTCGTTGTGGCAGAAGTCGCGAACGTGTCAGCAGGTGCTGCGCACTAAATGTGTATAGGGGGAGGGAGATGCGCAAGAATTCCCGATCTTTGGAACTAAGTATTCGCAGGTGAGGTTTGACTTTTACTGGCTCGCAACAAATTTAGTTAAGCAAGAATTTATTATTTGCTGGAATAAAATTTCAAAATAAATGTAAATTAAATTCGGGGTGGTTCTTTAAAATTAATTGAATAGTAATTTTTCTAGCGTTCTGTTAGAAACTTTTTCAGGGACTCAAAAGGTTATCAACTTCTTGAATGTGTTCACTTACATTATGTCAGTTAAATAGCTAGTGTTGTGTAACAGCACACATGATATAAATTCCATGATTAAGAATAAATGGAAGCATAATAAACAACTCTAGTGTTCATTTGTAAACTTTTTTCAGATGAGGGAATTTTGACTGAAATTATTTGACAGGTGCAGTTGCAATGATCACATAATTACAATTATGTGATTTTTACATTCAGAAATTTTCTCTATCCTTGACCTTGGGCACTTTAGGTTTTTTAAGACCCGCGAAACGGCTCAACTCTTGAATAATCTCTGGTGTCTTGCTCACGTGGATATTGATGCCTGGCCAATGCAAAGCAGGATGAGGAAGTGAAGGAGAAACGACAAAAATTCTAGTGATGTGACGTGAGTTTGGTTGGAACATTTTCACACCACTGTAACAAGTAATTTCTTGTAGGCTGTAGTCCCATTGGCGTGTTATTCCTTTATTTAAAGTGGCGAATTCCCCATGAATACAAAATATATTTAACAATATAAAAATATAAAAAATAATAAAATAAATAAATTATTAAATCTGGAAAGAAAATATGTTCATAATTCATTCTAATAAGTTAAAATCAAAGAGTCTAGGAAATCAACTTTAAAATTTCAATGGCCTTAAACTTCGCGTCATCTGCTCCGCGCCGGGAGTGTATCACATGCTCATCCGCCCTGCTGCGCCGGGTCTGGCGGTCGTGTGGGCGGCTGAACCTCTCTTCCCGGCGGTAGGAACGGCGTGAGGGCAAAGCATGCTCCGAACGTACGCGCCGCGGGTCTGGCAAGGGACGTTCCATGGGCTCTCTCCATGCCCGAAGGGCTGCTCGATTAGCGGCACGTGCGACTTTAAGTCTTGGTTGCTCTTCAGCCTCTGCGGTTGAACAAGAACAAGAGGCTAAGCCATTTCAGCTGTCCAACACAGTCCCAAAGAGTCTTTTAGATCCTGAGTATCCCGAGTCGTGGCGCGGTCCGAGCTAGGGCTCGGTAGACTCGGTACTGCGCTAGTCAATTACACTAGGTGGTCGCTGCTCACCATGAAGGTGTCTGCCGGGTGCGGCGTCTGCCTACCTATGATGAGAATTTCCAGCTCCGAGGCAGCATCATGGTGGACACAGAAGGCAGTGGGGGCATTTGACTAAGGTGCAGTGGAGGCGGCACTGGCGGAGGTCTGCGGCTGAGCGACCGCGTCGCGCCGAGGCCTGCGGGGCCTGCAGGGCGACTCACTGCTGCACAGGTGCATCCTGCAGGCACACCACAAGCAAAACACATCCCCTAACATAGATATCTCAAAATAAATGTTACAGGCTTCTGCGGTATTTTAGGAGGAATACGATTATCACTTTTTTGACAATGAACAGGTGAGACGTTTTATATAACTGGTTACTCAAATGTACTTGTGACATTTGCCTGTAATAGAAGGCAACTTGTTGTGTATTGGTGTTGGCAGGCACACTAATGATTGAGTCAGAAGATTAACAGTTGTCGACACATAAAATGGGTAACGGCCAAATTCAGAAGTCCCAGTCTTTCCGCGCATTCTGGCACACTGTTCGGACTCACTCGCCAGCCAGCTTAAATTCCATAAAAACTGACAAATCGGACTTGGTCGACACTTACACAATACTCTTACCTTTTCGTATTGAGGAATTAGTCCCTTTTTTGAGACGGCTATTGAAATGAATTATAAAACATTAAGTAAAATTCATATCTATTAGCATCTACGTTTCGATAAGTGCTTCTTGCCATCTTTAGGGTTTGTAGTTACATCTAGAAAGAATTTTATTGAACATTGTTACATCTAGAAAGAATTTTATACATTGTTTTAAAAAATTATATACAATAAGTAACTAGTGGTGCTACAGAATGGCACACTTTGCCGTATTCATTTTCTATTTCACATCTGGTAACCCTGGCTCTAGTTGTCTGTAACAATCAGACCTGCTCTTCCGACTGACCAAGCTAATTTCGCTACGCTCCTTTCACCACGAAGCGGAAAAGGAAGGTATCTCTTGGGTGTCGGAACAGGCGAAATTAATTTTGCTAAGCGGCTTCTTTTAGGATTGAGGATCTTTAAAATGCAGTACATTTACATGAGACAACCGTATTTTTTTCTCCTTCGAAGGATTTATCCTTGTTTAAAAGCTCACGGCTTCTGTTGGGTTTGAACCCGCAAACTCGGTCCGATACGGTAACCGTTACACCACTGAAGCCACAGCATTGTAATTCATTAAACAGTTAAATGTTATCCTTAACGGTTTTAGTTAAACGGTGTCTGAAAACAGTTCAATCCTATCTGGAACTATGAGCATGAACTACTTCATCATATAAGGCTGAATGAGAATAATATTGTTGTTTTTGAAAAAAGTATATCTTGGAGAGCTGTCAGTTTGAAAATATGCTCTTTAATTTCTATTAGGGCGGCCTTCAAACGAGTGAAAATTTTTTTTGACCACTTACCTGGCATAAGCAGCACACTTAAGGAATCGGCTCCTTGTGCCAGTCCATATGCAGCAACAGCCCTGCGAGGCTGGGGAACCACCGTGGGCAGCCTTGAAAAGGGCACATGCGGCCAGGGCCCCGCGTTTGCAGGTCGCGCCTCTTCCGGAGCAACACGTTCTCTGGCTGCACAATCACCACACACACAAGAATTATAGCTGCAATCATAGCGGCCACTGAAAGGGGGTGTCCTTAGTTGCATCACATGGGTCCAAGAAGCCCAGGAGATTTTTTTGTTTGCGAATAGGCCGCTTTGGACCACGCGTGCATGCTCCCTGCGTATACCGCGGCTCGGCTCCGTATTATCTCGGTGACAGGTGCATGAAATTTCTCAAGAGAGCAGCATTTAGCTGGATCCGATTTTTATCCCCCAGAGTTGTTAGCCCTCGGGGAATGGAAGATGAAATGATTATAAAGAGGGGTGAAAGGAAGACGCACACAAACTAAGACGAGCTCAGATATACGCTTCCACACCCACTAAAACACTCCGCAAGAAAAAAGTCTTATGAAGGTGTTGAGCTACAACGCGAGCATTCGAACCTGGCGCGCCCAGGACGTAATGACGTGACGTTAGGAGGCGAGCAGCCGAGCGAATACTGCGCGGGCCAATGATGAAAATAGAGATATCAGATAAGAAACGCGAGTTCGCCATTGGTCGAGTCCTCCAAAAACGGGGGAATCGGCAATCGAGACTCAGTTTCCAACTGAAAACTCTTCTTGTGTGAGCAGCGGACAGTCAAGTTGTGAGGTGCGTTCGTCGCCGTGAAAGTTCATGTGTCGTTTTTCAAAGGCCGACGTTCTAGCGGACCGCCACGTAATCCAAGAACAGATTTTCTCACTGCTAGTTATTGTGTGTAGAGGCGCCGGAAAAAAGCCTTCGCGCGAAGCACAGAGATGTAATTCGCGAATAGTCACGCTGCGCGTGTTACGGAATCTAAATAGAACTGTGTAAACCGAACTAAACAGACGCCAGCCTTCTTGGGGGGCGAAAGAGCAGCAAATTTTCGACAAGCTACAAACGCCCTCCAGAAATTCTTCTTAACTACTCAATCTGCTGAAATTTGCAACAAAAATGGCTATATTTATAAAATAATAAAATACCCTGTTGTATATCAGTTAAATCGTTTTACGCAAACCGTACTACTACAAAACCACTTACACCGAACTATTGCAAGGTGCCTCGAGTACACACACTAAAATAAATTACTCAAAAAAACCCAATCTGCAAAAATATGCTCCTGAAACTTTGAATTTGTAAAATAATGAAATGCTCTATTGGCAGTTATCAGATAAAGAGTCGTTATGCGCAATACTTAATACGAACTCACATGAACCGAATACTTCATTTCATTTCAGTTCCGCGATGATATACATATGCAAGTAGTAAATTATTCACAAAAAATAAAACTGAAGCAATTTTCACCGAATTATTACTTTATTTGTATCATCAAATACTCGAATAGTTGAAATTGGTTATAAGTTTTTATACTTACTCGCAATTGATAAAAAATCCACATGAAAAAATGCTTATTAACTTCACTAATGCAAAGTGATGCGAAATACACACGCTAAAAAGAAATTATTCACAATCTGCAGAAATATGCATTGAAACGTTGAATTATTTGTAAAATAACGAATTGCATTGTTGGCTGATATCAGTTCTAAGTCGTTATGCGCAATACTTAATACAAACTCCCATGAACCGAATGCTTCGTTTCATTTCAGTTCCGCGATGAAATACACACGCCCGTAGTAAATTATTCACAAAAACTAAAACTGAAGAAATTTTCATCAAATGATTACTTTATTTATAACGTAATGAAATACTCTAATAGTTGAAATTTAGATTCAGTAATAAGACGTTATACTTACTCGCAATTGATAAAAAAATGCATATGAACTAGTGGTGCTACAGAATGGCACAGACTTTCGTGTTAGTTTTATTTTTCATTTAGTCCTTGGTACTACTCTTGACAGATGCCACCTATCGCCGCCCAAGTACAGTTTTTTGACATTTTATTAATTTTTCGGTTTCCTAATGAAAAAAGAAACAGAAATATTATTTTAAGAGTATTAAAAAACAGTAAAACCTTGTCCTAAATGGCAATTTTCGTTCAAACATTTGGAGCCGTTTTTAAGAAAATGGCGTTTAAGCGCTACTGTAAATGCGAAATTTGAAGCACTTTTTCACAAAAATTTTTGAGTTCTCGAAAAACTGCATTTGAACTACAAATACAATAGTGTTTACAAATTACTGGAAATGTGCATATTAACGTGCAGACCGTGTATGTGCGACTTTTGGCTTTGATACTTCTAGTTTGGGATCTTCAAGTTTCTGTACAGGAACTGTAGGAGAATCTGCGCGAAAACTGTACCGTGTATATCGGCCTTCTAACATGAATTCAGAACCACCTTATGCTTCATCTACTTCTTATCAAAATGTTTCGATTATACCAGCACAAATTCATTTACTAATGAAGCAAGAAATCAGCCTCAACCTGCAGAGACAACACCAAGACTTCAGTATAACTAAATCTCTTCCAACGTATACTTCTTACACAATACCAACGCAGAAGAGATTTGAAAATCTATCATCTGCTCCTCAAGAACCATCAGAAAACAATCCAACTGCAACCGACACTCTATTCCGCCGTTATTAGTTCACAATAGTGATAACCATTCCGTCTTAATCTCTACAATAACAGAAATTTTGGATCATTCTAACTTCAAGGTCAGTACATTAAAATAATAGTTTATTCAATAGAAGATTACGCTTTGGCATGAGTTATCTAAGAAAAATATTTCTTATTGTGGATTTTGTAGGGCCATTATGTATGTTATATGTTATAAGAAATGTACCAACATCCTACACTGATGATGAAATAACTTAAGAACTACTCCGTCAAAATTTCCGTTTTAACAGTGATTCAACTACCTGATTCGTCTAAAAACCTTGGCCATTAATAGCGGTCATTTAAAAAAAAGGCAAAGTCTGCGAATAAAATATTTGAACTATCTACATTATTTAATTCAATAATCGATCAGAATAACGAAGACTACGAACCGGTCGAGTGAGGTGCAGAAACTCAACGCTGTGGACACACTTACGAACTAGTGGTGCTACAGAATGGGACCGAGTTTCCCTTATTGGTTTTGTTTCGTTTGGTCTCGGCTAGCTTTTCGGACTTGCCAATACTCTTGACAGCTGCCATCTATCGCCACCCAAACTACATTTTTCGACGTTTTCTTAACTTTTCGGTTTTCTAACAGTATAACAAAACTATTATTTTAAGAATATAAAGAAACAATTAAACCTTGCTCTAAATGGCAATTTTCGTTGAAAAATTTGGAGCCGTTTCAAGAAAATGGCGTTTAAGCGCTACTGTAAATGTGAAATTTGAAGCTCTTTTTTTACAGAAAAATTTTGAGTTTTCGAAAAAACTTCATTTGAAACAATTACACTCACAAATTCAATAGTGTTTACAAATTGCTGGAAATGCGCATTTTAACCGTATGAGAGAACTTACAAAAAAATTACATTTTTGTAATTAAAAAATATCTCAAATTGAACTTAGCACTATGCGTAGCAATTGCAATTAGCACTATCCGTTCAAATAGTTTGAACAAAAACAATTTTTGAGAAAATGGCGTTTGAGCGTTTCTAAAAATACGCAATTTTGAGCTGTTTTCACTATTCAATTTCCGAGAAACTTCATTTGACATTATTTAAAGCACATGTACTCATTAATATAATAATGTGAACAAATCGCCGCTAGTGTAAATATTAACAACGTGAGAGACAAGTAAAAAAAACTAAATTTTTGAAAAAAAAACAGAAGAAAGAGGAATATGGCGTTAATGTCATCGCATAGAGAACATTTAGCATTATCTTTACCAAAAGTTTAGAGAAAATTTGGAGCCGTTTTTGAGAAAATCTGGTTTTTGTAATTTTTTAAAATTTCAAATATATCACACAAAAACTGTACATGAACTTACACTTTCGTGACCGGTGGGACATACATGTCCCACTAAAGATATTCCTCGAGAAGTTCGCTGGGATACTATCCATTGGGGCATTCTGCAATCCTGTAGTGTGTGTGTGCACTGCGTTCAAATGCTCAGTCACGAGTGATTCCAAGAATTGTTTGATTTATTGTCATTGTTACAAGAAGGTGCGTACTGCGTTCCTCATTTTGAACATTAATTTTTTCTGGGCATTTTATTTGGTTGTAAGGTTTATTTTTGTTTGTTTTGAATTATTTAGTTAATTATATTGCTGCTAAAATTATTTTCTTTTCAAATGCGGGGTTACAGTGATTTTGCGACTTTTTTGTCTTGTCGCTGTTTCAAAACGTTTCCTCCATTTGAAAAGTTTTCTTCCTACCTGCGATTTTTATGTCGTTTTAATATTTCTTTTTCATTATTTAATTCATGATATTACATCCTAAATTAATTTGAAATTTTTCCACATTTACGACGATGCGTATTTTTTGCAGTTACAAGGCACCAGTAAAAGTGTAGCAAAGTGAGAAAACAACAGATACAATGTGCCAAGAATGCAATGTAACCCAATGTATTGATCCTCCATTTCTTTTTTTTAAATAAATGTAATTATTATTACTTCTTGATTTTTGTGTTGTTTTATAATTAAAATTCTAGAAAAAAAATCATTATCTTCTCATTGTTATGTTCCATCGTACCCATAGGGTTCAATGGGACATATATGTCCCACTAAGAGTTTCTAAAAAGCTAAACATTAACAACTATTTTCAGTAATCAATATTAAAGTAGTAACTAAAAAGTAACTTAAATACAAAGTTTTGTTTCAAAACTTTGTTTTAAAAACCACTCAACCACTAAGTATACTTCCTCTGAAGAAAATTGTCCAAACTGTGAGTTTCCAAATGCAGCTCGTGCATCCTCTGGTAAAAACTGTCCGACATTCATTAACTTTCTGTGTCAAAAACTAATAACTTCACACATCAAAATTCTTTACACTCTCGTACTGATGAAACTCAACAAACTGTCCAACACGGACACACTCCTTTACGACAACATTCTAACTTCCATTACCCTTCTTCTCAATCTTTATACTCAGGAAAAGTTGTAAATACTCCCTCATTTTAACACTTCTTAAACACACAAAATTAATACTTTAACCACATCACTCATGTCTCAGATACCAACACTAATAACATCTTTATTAACTTATATATTACCCACATTAATATAAAACATTGTTCAAACACTCTCACACTTTACTCCTTAATTATTACTTATTATGGAACCAAATAATATACCCTCTTGGAATGCAGAAGGAAACAAAAACAAAATATCGTTACTATGCTACTACTTGAAAGTACTAAAAGTAGACATATTCTGTCTGCAGGAAACCAATCTATCTCCTTCCCGTAAATTTTATATATCTGGATATTTTGTATATCAATCTGACCGAATAACCACTCATTTCTTTGGAAGAAAAGGTGGAGTTAATAATTATTTTAGAAAAATAAAAATATTTGAAAAATGTTTGTTCCCGAATTATAGAAAATCAATTTCAACGGTAAATGAACTGCTGAACAAAAGGAGTGCTAAACAAAACGTGGGCACAGTGAAGCTACATTTACGTCCAGAAGCAAAACAAGGGGCCATCTCAGCCTTTGCTCAATGGATCAGGGAAACTGAACAAAAACCTGATCGAGGTGGGGGTCATGAAGGAAGCTAAAGTACATTACTTGTTACAGGCGTATTAAATATTTTTTAAAAATGTATACAATGCAAACGTAAACTACTTCATTACATATCTTGGTTTTGTTACAATAAACATCATTTTTCTTTTTCAAGATCAGTATAGTCTCTAATTGCATAGAAACAGTTTTGCAGCAGAAAATATTTTACAACAAATAAGTCCATTGAGTATTACCAACTGAATAATCTTCAATCTAACGCATTTGAAAATGTTCGTATTGTTGTCAAACCAAAATAAGGTCCATATTTACAAATTTCTTAAGTATACAAAAAACCAAATATCCCTTACATATCTTTATCTTAATAATTTTCAATTCAAATCAACCCTCTTTCATCTCTGGTCACTTCAAAACAAAACACAGGGGAAGCAGATTAAATAATTCGAATGGACAATTATTACTTCAAGATGTTACAAATTTTAACTTAATTATTCACTCCCAAGATTCACAAACACATTTCTCGTACATAAAAAAATATACTACCAGATATAATAGATTTTGCAATTTCTTAAAACATACCTGAGTATATTACAACCAATGTTTTAAATTTACTTGCTTCTTATCATCGCCTTCTATCTATCACATTCTCCATTTCTCCAACGCATTCTAAACCAGAATATCCATGTCACATTCAAAAAATAAATTGGCATTTTTTTCAAGATTTAGTTACTCATCTTCTTCTCCCAATTCCTAAACTTCAAACATAATGTCAAATATATCAATACATCTCACTCATACGTCATACAATTTTGGATGCTATAGATTTGACTGCATCCTCTCCTAATATTGATACACGCCCACCAATCCCACTTTATATTCGTAGATTAACTCTACATAAACGTAGAGTTAGAAACTACTATGCTTGCACTTTTTCTTGATCCTCCAGCCCCGTAGTTCTCGCTCAGCCCGGTACAGCACGGCCCGGTAGAGAATATAATATGAGCTCTACTCGGAACGTCACGGCTCAGATTGCAGTGATGCCCACCTTCTTCCTTTACTATTCGGATTTCTCAGTTTTCACTCTTTCTAACGGCCTCTGCGTACCGTGCTCCTTCTTGTTACTCAATAATTTCTACAATTATAAATTATTTCTTCAGAATAAAAAAACTTGCATTGTTTCTTATTGCTATCTAGTCAAAGACGCGCTTTTACGCTGTTTTCTGTTTATGACATTGACAGAACTGCACTGCCGTGACGTAGACAGAACCCGCCTCACCCCGCACCCCCCGCTGTCGAGTATCAAGAAAAAGTGCGCGTATAGTACTGGTTACGGCATAGATCTATTTATCATAAAACTTATTTTAAGTTCGCCGACTTCTATATTTATATCAATCTAATCACATTCTTTGTCAGTCATATTACACTAACATACATTATTCACGTCTATGGAAATCGTAAAATACTTAAAAAAACACAACCATTCCTCCTCTCCTTGATTAAAATAAATATATATCACACCCCCAAAAAATGTGAAACTTTTTTAAGTATCTATCGCAAACATTTATTCCTCATTCTTCTACTAATAATTAACATGTCACTTTCGTTTTATCAGATAGAAAATACATTCTCATTTAATCCTCTTGATATATATTTTATTTCGCCTTTTCAGGCACTTAACTTTATTAATAAAGTAAAATCAAAATTTTCTTTTGAACCTGACCTAATTTCTCCTTGTATCATTAAACAACTCCCTTTTGTGATAATCATTGGCTTCACTGCTATTTTCAATTCCTGTCTAAGACTTTCTTACTTACCTGACGCATTAAAAATAGCACATGTAATTCCCATTGTCAAACCTAACAAATCTACTGAAAATCCTTTAAATTATAGACCAATTAGTTTACTATCTTCAATTGGTAAAATATTTAAAAAATGCATTAATTACAGACTAAATACTTTCTTAAATTCAGTTAATGTTATACCACATTTCCAATTCTTTTGTCTACTAACCACCAAATGCTTCGTGTAACAGAAGACATTTTATTAGCATTTCGTAACTGTCAGTATTTTTAGATATTGAAAAAGCGTTTAATGCAGTATGGCATCCTGACCTTTTAAATAAACTTTCTCTTCTAAAAGTTCCCAACTATTTATAAAATTTAATTAAAAGCTTTTTAGAAAATCGTGTATTTCATATACGCGTAAAACATCGTTCACTTGCTAAATCAATCCATGCCGAGGTCCCTCAGGGAGCAATACTATCTCAATCTCTTTTCAACTTATTTCTTAATAATTTTCAAACTACTATGAACACTTCTATAGCTTTATTTGATGACATTTCTTTATAGCACTAGTTCAAATTTACAAATCGCAATATTATTCTTTCAAACACATCTAAATCTCGTAGACAATTGGGTTCGCAAGTCGCAAATTCAACGTTTCAAAATGTAACGCAAACATTTGTTTCATTAAGACGCTACAATATTTTACCTCCTTCAGTTTTTCATATTGTTAATACACCATGGCTTTCTGCTAATGAAGATGTAAAATATTTAGGCATTTTGATGGAGAGAAGACTTCATTGGAAAAAAATATTTTGCATAGAATCTCTTTGGCTACGTTGGCACATACTTCTTCCATTAGTGAAATACTCAGATTTCCTTTACGTCAAATGCAAAATTCGAATTTATCTAAAAATGATCGTCCCATTCTCACATAAGCGTGTCCAATCTCCACTTCAAAATCATCGATTAACAAAATTCAATTTCAAAATTTGCTTCAGAACTTGTTTAAAAGCTCCATGGTTTATTCTCCACGAACAAATACATAACGAATAATGTATTCTTCCTATCAAAAATTATTTTCTGCATCTCTCCACTAAATTTTATTCTGAATGTTTACCATCAATACTCCATTTTCAGCTACGAAAACATAACACACACCAAAATAGAAGAAAACGAAAACTTCCGAAAAAAATCTTTCATCCTCCAAAGCCTTTCTTATCAATCATAAAACAATCAATTTAATTTATTTTTGAATGATGCATTAGCTACATTTTGTTTCTCCTTCAACTTTTCTAGTATTCTCAAAAGAATTGTATTTCTTAGCCATCTGCCAAAAGTCTCACAGGCTAACGCATGTAAATATTCAGAACATCTTAAATGAATCTGGCCACAGATTGTTTAGAATTGGCCCGATTTATTAAAGATGTTGCCAATAGAAACAATAGACAGTTTTTCTTTGAAGTGTTAATGCATGTAAATATTCAATAAAAAGTAAAAATAAGTTCTCACTACAAGAAGATTTGGCCCACCTGTTGTTATATGTAACGTTGAATAACAAATTTAATTTGTGTTGTACAGGCATTTTATGTTATTTCATTTCATTTGAAAGACGTCCGTTCAAATGATAATCAAACTTCTTACCTTGGTGTGATGCCAGTTGGTGCCAGACTGAGATTACGGTTGGTTCGTGGAGAAATGAAAAACGGGAGGGGAGGGAGATGGCGGTTTGAAACTTTCCTTGGAGGAGGGATTTTTTTGAAAGGAAAAGCTATTGTTTGAACTGAGAAAGTATCGTATCATGTGTATTTGTAAATTTATTGCATTCCAAAAGGATGTTTTTAAAAAAAAATATTTATAGTCGCATCCACTGCTGGGTCATTAGCGACCAAAAGAGTTATTTATATGCGAGATATTCCCTAGTCCATATGGAATCCGTATTACGTTCAAAAATATTTATTTGCGTGGTAATTGGGTATTGTGAGACCTACGTAAACAAATACAGACTCTTTTGCTGAGTTTCATTTAATTATACGAATTAATTTTGTTTCATATATGGAAAATAAAATTATTTTAATGCCATATAAACACCTACCGTTGACTAGTTTCTTCACTAGTACTACAGATCGGAATGAAAAATTGAGGCATAAACTTGTAAGGAAAAAAGCACTATTACACAATTCGTAAGAGAAAAATCATAAAAAGTAAATCTTAGACATATCTGTTTATTTTTGTACAGTGATTGCTAATAATGGGGGAAATTGAACGTTTGAGTGGACCGAAAAGTCTTAGTAAATTGGGCAACGCTGTAATGAGGGTTGCCACGTGTCCTACTTTCGGTAGAATAGTCCTACAATCACAATGAAAGTCCTATGCCCTACAATGAAGCCTAATGTGTCCTACTTTGAAAATGAAATATTAAGTTGGTTTTTAAAGATTGTACAATTATTTCTAAACGCCCGGATATGATTTTATGAACACAATAACATTCATTTACCAGCTCAACAAATCCACGATTTTGCGATTGTAAAGCACTACATGTGCAGTTTTAATTCAATTATTTAAATTATTTGAACAAATATATGCAAACAATTGGTAAGCTACAAGTTATTGTATTATATTATACTTGTTAATTTTATAATAATAATAATAATAGATATTATATAATTATTGAAAGAAAATAAACGCTGATATTAAAAATGATATTTTTAATAATCTAAAACTAGCTCGTCGTCCACTTGTCGTACTCGACAAAATATAAGTTCAGATAATAGTGACAACTTGTTCAAAATTATGTCTTACATACTAAGTATGCCTGCATTATTATTTATAGAGCGAGTGTTTTCTATAATGATTAGACAATGGACCGATGAAAGAAAGAAATGTTCAGTAGAGTCAATCAAAGCGGAATTGCTTGTAAGCATTAATTGTCCTACACTGATCATCATAGTTTGTGGCCACCCTGGCTGTAATGCTCTTGAGATTGGTATGTCTGCTGAGGACTCATTATTCTTCAAAATTTCTTTGTTTATAATCATTTAACTGGTCGACCTGTGGTAAATATTACTATCTGAGGGAAATGGTTGAAGATTTGCTTCCAAAGAGGAATTTCATCGCCACATCATCATAACCCCATCGTGTGCATATTTCAACGTGACGCCTTACCGGGAAGAAATTAGGAAGGAATACCTTACCTAGAAGAAGTTAGGCCCCTGTAAAGTTTGGTTGCAGAATTATGTAGTAGGTTCTTTCACCGACAATTCACGCCATACGAGAGCGATAAAAATATGAATAATTATTCACCAAATTTTCTGTTACATAAAAATGAGCTCAGACATCTTATTTTTGTATAAAACTTCTAGAAATGCTATATATACTTCGGAATCAATGCAGTTAAACCATCAATTTACTAAACTAAGTCACTCGATTCAAAACAAATCTCTGATCGCCATACATAGGAGAATAGAAGCATCCCGAGGTCAACTTTTACTATGCCTTTCACCTATCTCCTCAGAAAGACAGCCCGATTGCATCCCGTTCTTTTTTCCTCATGAAGAGTTTGCCCAGGTATACGTGCTTCGAATATAGTCCTTTACTTTCGTAGTATTCAAAGTGAAGTTGTTTGTAATACACCCAAATAATCTGATTTCAAGAAACGTGTCTTTCTGGAGCAGGACCAAGGTTGAAGACTGCCACTTAAACGTTTTTGAAAACAAAACTTGAAACCTATCGCTAGCATCTTCTAAAACCGCTTACTAACATCAACATTTTCGAAGATTCTGCCTTGTACACCAGTGTTAGAGAACTGGGCCCCAAACATCTATTTAATTTTATCAAAAACTTAACTACATTGTTTCCATCTTCCCCCTCCAAAAACAACGGCTGGGATGCAATCGGGCTCTGCCTTTTTTAAGATACCCAAAAACGAAAGGGGATTAACTGAAAAGCGGATTGAGGGAAACATAATGTGGGATTCAATCGGGTCCCTCCGAACAGAACGGTAGTGGGATGCCCATCCACTTTCCCCTCGTTCTCATCCACCTCTCATGGACATCGAGGGTGACAGCGGCCATCTCTACCCATAATATAGGGTAGGACAAACTCTTTCCCCTTACCCCACTACACCACCACACTTTCTCTCCGCGGCCATGGTTGTTCTAAGTACTTCTGTACTCAGCAAAAATGTTCACACAAACACCAATGAATCCTATTTTGTTAACCTTCCTCAAATAATAGAAAACAATAGTAAGAGAGATTCCACTTAACGGCGGACTTTTTCATTGTAAGACCAAATTTCCACGCCACCTTTTGATTAAGGATTGTTGAATTTTAACGAACGCGCGAAATGCAGAGTGGTTTCAGGGCGACAGAACCGCTCTGCGCTTGCGCGAGTTCGCTCGAACTCCGAAAATTGTTCGTGGAAAGGAAGCCTGGAAATAGGGTCTAAGGTAGTGGTGTCAAGGTCTTCTACTGGTGACAGTGGCACGCGTCGTGGCTCGTAGCATGCCACGAGCTACTCTGCGCAACTAGCGTCGGTAAAGGAAACTATTAGTTTTACAATAGGGATGGCGTTGTCTCTGGTGGCGGGGTGACGAACTGTGTGAAAGGGCGATTTCGTCGTGTCACTTGTGTCACGGACTCCCCACTCGTGGCATCGACCTTAACAACATTGGTCTAAGGGAATAAACCCAATGCAAATTCAACCGGCTGCTCTGGCAAGGAGGGGAGGAACTCTGTTACCTCTCTAACGAACTTCCATTCCGCAACAGTGTATGTCCCCAAATGCGCGCGCGATCGTGGGTTTTTCCAATAATAGGGAGTTTTAGTGTCAGGCGTAAGGAAACATCCTTAAACTCCAATGATCACTTGACTAACGACTTTATACGGTCGTAATGAACAACGTTCAGAAGAGTTTTAGCAATAGCGTCATTGCGTTATGCATTATGACATAAGAAGCATTTCAAGCCCGAAGTCTAGACTTCGTGATTTCAAGCGTTGAACAAAGAAGTTGCATAATACAACAAAGAGTGTAGGGTAGTGGTGAGATGTTTCAACCGCGATGCGAAACAGGTGTATAATAAATCTACATTGTGCTCGGAGTTTTAGATTTTGTGGCCCTCCGCGATGAGTATGCAGTCTGGAATTCTGAATCGGCTTTTATTGAGAATGTAGGAAGTATCTTAAACAGCGTTCGTTATGAGCATAAGTCAACCTAATCCAAAAATATGTCTTCATTTTCTTTTTCGCTCATTTATTTCCTGTTACTTCTCCAATCATTCCCGTTAATTCTTGCCAGCGTTGGTAAGGTTGGACTTAGTAAGCAATATCTGTTACTGCCTCATATACGAGAATCTCTTTAACAGAGTTGGAAGAACGCAAACTTTCCTCTTTCTCGGCGACCATTTTGCCTCTTGTAAGGTACCGTAGAGACTCCTACAGGCGTGTACTATTTATGAAGGTATAATGTTGTACCATGGTCCTAGGCCTAAGATAAGACGTTATGACTTCAAGGTCCGTCACGTGACTGTTAGTGCATTACGCTGCTACCTTATGAGTGGCGCTAAAACCCCAAAATTTTAGCTGCCGCTGCTTTCCACTTGCCCAACGTCGCTGTCCGTTCACCTCTCTCCTGAGGTAATTTCAAACAAGAACAGATAAAGTTCGTCGATCTTCTAAACTATTTAAAACGCTACTAGTTGGGTTTTTAAACATGAATATCACTTCAAATATCAGAGCCTCCTTTCACGCGTTATTTGTTACGAACTCTTGTTAGCCTCTCCAAAAAAAAACTATTACATTACTCAATTGTTTCTTCTCTTACAACTTGATACAGTCGTACCAAGTTATGTTTTCATTTAGCAACAACCTATGTGGGTAAACAGGTGAAAAAAAAAGTCAAGGGGAAAGACGGTTCTTACAAGACATGATGAATCACACTGACTTCAATAACTTCCTCACATTTATCTATCGGCTACATATTATCTCACTACTGCAAAAGTGCAATCCGCAGGGGCTGCTTGCTTCCAGATTCGGTTTCTGTGCAGTTGGGTCGTTCAACGATTCCACGCAGACGAGATCTGCGTCTGCCACACGCAGCTGAGGCTGTCTCTCCTCCTCCTCCTCTTCCTTCCCCTGGGACCTCGGAGGCGACCGCGGCCACCGCCAGGAAGGGCGACGACCGCGGCCCCAACCCCACCCCCGCGTCCCGTCTTGGCTCGGGAAGTTCTCGCGGTGGCGTCCGGGGGCAGGGGCGATCTCCTGGGGCGCGCAAAGCGACGCCCAACTGGCTGCTCCGCATGGGACGGACTCTTGAGGACGAGAGGGCGAGGGCGAAGGGCGGAGGGCCCGGGAGGTCGGATTGCGAGAGATATGAACTGGAATTAATTTTCACTATATCGAGGTTCGTTATCGATCTGAGTCCCCGAGATCGCCAACCCGGAAGCGCCTCCGAGTACTCGGATCGAAGGGCCGAGGGTTCGAATTGCTCGGAAAGCAGTGGGAGTGTTTAAATTGGGTGCATTTTTATTTTCCGTACACGTACATATGCACGGAGTGATATACGTAGTGTAGGAAAAGTTATGTAATGCTGCGCGAAAAAATGGCCAATTTTCGGCGGAAAAAAATTAATTGCCGGGCCGTGAAAACGAAGAAGTGGATAAAACCAATTGCTAAATTAAGAAAAAAAAATCCCCTAACAAATGAACTAGCCAGAAATCCTGTTTTCTAGGTCCTTGATACTGAAAAACCAATTGAAAGGAAAACGTCTCTCTGTCCGTCCGTCCGTCTGTGAACACTGCTAGCGCCTAAACCATACGTACGATTTCTTCCGAAATGGATATTGCCCGGTCGATCTACTTCTAGTCAAAGCTTTGAGATTTTGAAAAAGATTCTTCAAAATTTGGGGGTACTTTACATGAAGCCCCCCGGGGATTTTCAAAATTCTCTCAAAAACGGCTCCAAATTTTTTCTTCAAATTTCTTGCATGAATCAAGTAAAATACACTTATTAACATGGCATAGGTCCGATTATCACGGATAACTCTGAATTTTCGAAAATTGTGAAGGTTTGAATTTTTTTTCGGCGTCTTTCTCCCACTACAAAATTGAAGATAGAGATTTTTTTCTTCAAATAAAATTTGTTCTATTTATTAAGTTCTTTCATAAAGGTCTTGTAAATGTTCTTCAAAATTTTAGTAGTTTTCGTGCAATATTGCGTGCAATATTGCGTGCAATATGTGCAATTTTAAAAATTTACAAAAACAAGATTTTCTCAGAAAAGGCTCCAAATTTTTTTTTAAACTTTTGTTAGGGATAGTGGTAAATGTACTCTATCAGATGACATAAAAGCCATATTACTCTCTTCTTTTGTTTTTTCAAAAATCGGAAAAATGTAATTTTTTTGACTTGTCTGTCACTTCGTTAATATTTACGGTAGCGGCGATTTTTTCACATTATTATATTTCCGAGTACATGTACTATAAATAATATCGAGTAAAGTTTCTCGAAAACACAACCGTTTTCTGTGAAAAGTAGCTCAAAATTCCACATTTTCAGAAACGCTCAAACACCATTTTCTCATATATGGCTGCAAATTCTTTTCTTGAAACTTTTGTAACAGATAATGCTAATTGCACTATTTAATATGACGTAAAGTTTATTTTGAGTTTTTTTTGTTTTTTAAAAAATTACATAAATGTAATTTTTTTGAAAGATCTCTCACATCTTTAATATGCACATTACCAGCAATTTGTAAAGATTATTATATTTGTTAGTGTAGGTACATCAAATAATTTCAATTAAAGTATTTTGAAAACTGAAAATTTTTCTGTGAAAATGAGCTTTAGATTTCGCAATTTTAGTAGCGCTAAAACGCAATTTTCTTTTCAACGGCACATAATTTGTAAAAGAAAATTGCTATTTATGACTAGGTTTCTGTGTTCTTGAATATTCTAAAATTAATGTTTCCGTTCTACCAATAGAAAACCGAACGATTAAGAAAATGAGAAAAAAATGTACTATTGGAGATGATGGATAGGAGGTGACAAGAAAGAGTATGTGGCAATTCCAAATAGCTAGCGAAGACCCAAGGAAATAGAAAACTAATACGGGAAAGTCTGTGCCATTCTGTAGCACCACTAGTTAAGTTTGCCACCAAGTCCTCGGAATGAAGCTGATTTGTTTTCGTAACGTGTTAGATACATTTTATTTGAAACATACGGCTTGACCTGAAATGGGAGGACAAAGTCATCTGTCAATTAGATCTTACTACTAAAGAGAACCAGAATCGCTGGTCTTGTAACTGATTAACTTTTCTCTTGAAGATTATTATCTGAAAAGATGAGTGATCTGCAGAAGCACAAATGCCGCTGGACAAAACACACAAAATGGTTTTCCAAGGTGTCCCATGTGCACGGCTCAAGAAGAACATCAAATAAAATACTTCGTTTACCACTGCAATAAATTAAATATTTTAATATAAACAATCTTCAAGAATAACATAATACAGTATAACCGAGTTCATTACATGCAAAGAATATCAAAAATGTTGCTGTTCCATTACGCAACCCGTGAATAGCAAATACTTAATGGTGGATAGCCTCTTCCTTGGGGACTTACTTTTGCATGATACCTTCTGCGACGTAAGCAGTCGCTCACTGAGTATGAAAATTCAGCCGGGACGCGCATTACAAAAATTGGCAGGATAACACAATCGAGCATTTGTAAGTATCCCTGTTTAGAACGTCTACTACCTTGTAATGTTGAAGTTGATTTAAAAAGCTTGATTAAAATATATTATTAATATTCATTTTGGAATATGTTTTGCAATTAAAAAGTTTGTTACCACAGCCATTAACAAATGCGTCCTTTACAGTCGTCCTAGCCGCGTATTCGAGTGCTCTCCAAACCGCTGCGAGTGTGCATTTAAAAGCGAGACCGCAAACGTTCGGCAGCAAACACCTAATCCTTTCGGGCACATATTACATGACAGTACTGCTTAGTGATCGCAAATGGAGAGCTCTGAGGAGAAATCAGCAGGTCTGATTGGTCGGGTTCAATGGAGTTCCAACGTCGACGCATATTGACCATGAATTTCAGTGAATGCATAAAATATAATAAAAGTTATTTACTTATAAAGTTAAAGGTTGTTGATTGTTAACAACCTCCTTTGATAAGTTGTATGATAAGCAGTTTATATAGACCTACTAGGAAAACCCGTCAGACGTTGTTCTGCCATTCATCTCCCTCTTTCCCCTCCCATCGTCCTCTCACTGTCTCTCCCTCCCTCACCCTGTCTCTGTCGCTCTGTCCTTCACATTCACATTTAATTGCAGATTCTTCACATCATTGAGCAGGTGAGGTAATATCGGGAAGCGCCGGACCAGCAAAAATGTAACAATGTTCAAGTAAGTTTCATCCTTAAGAGGTATCTGCGAAAATCGGACCTATGCCACCTTAATAAGTTTATTTTACTCTATTCTTACAAGAAATTTAAAGAAAAAAATTGGGAGCCATTTCTGAGAAAATTTTTAAAATGTCCGGGGAGCTTCACGTAAAGTACCCCCAAATTTTCCAGAACCTTTTTCAAAATCTCAAAGCTTTGACTAGATCCAGATCGATCGATGAATATCCATTTTGGAAGAAATCGTGCGTATGGTTTAGGTGCTAGCAGTGTTCACAGACGGACGGACAGACAGACGGACGTTTTCCTTTCAATTGGTTTTTCGGTATCAAGGACCTACAAAAGAGGGGTTCTGGCTACACCACGTGTTAGGGGATTTTTTCCTTAATTTAGCAACTGGTTTTATCCCCTTTTTCGTTATCAGCGCCCGGCAACGATTTTTTTTCTGGCGAAAATTGGCCATTTTTTCGCGCAGCATTACATAACTTTTCTTATACTACGTATATCATTCCGTGATACGTACGTATACGGGAAAGTAAATATGCGCGACGTAAGAGAGAATGTTTTCACATTTTCAATCCGCAAGAGATGTACTAACCGCCGTGTCTACTTTAAGATGATTTGCCTATAGAAATAACTATCTAAACCAATCCGTACTCAAGATTTTCATAGAAATATATATTCCCCGATAGATTTGACAGAAATCGCTGCCCTGAGAATTGTAAATGACTTTTTATATTGCTTCAGTGTTTTATGTTTGCCAGAGCAAAGTACACTTATAAAAATGGCACATTTTTAAGTTTCATTAAACCCCTAATATTAGTACTTACAAGAAACTAAAAGTGAAAAGCTTTTTCACTTCACTTAATTTGATGGCTCAGCGATAAATTACTCATTAGCTTTAAAATTGCAATAATTAATTCTTAAAGTACGAATAATTTTATTAATTTGTATAATTGTGAAACATTTTCGTCATTATCCTTCTGTTTATCAACCTGTTCTATTGCTGTGCTATTTCGTTTTCCGACTCCTGCGTGTTTGCGCTCAAAACACATTGGGCGCCAGAGCCGGAGTTGAGTAAGAAAATGATTGGGAATGAACTGCAAGATCAGCAGCTTTCTTATTGCTTCCTTTTCTCCTCAGGGAATTCTCTTACATAGAGAACCTCGGATGCTCTGCTCTCTCATCGGACTAGTGATATTGCTGATTCCAAAGATGGAGCAAGTTGAGTTCTACTGAGTTTTTTCTGCCTTAGCTTCTCATTTAATTTTCAAATCTCGCGAATAAAACTGTACGTAACTGGGCAGCTTTAGAAATATACATTGCATTGCGACCTAGACAGTCACATATTCACATATTCACTATGGTTTTGGAGTATATTACAAATTCACTTTAATAATATTGATTATATTATATTGATTAACACTGATGGAATATTGAATGTTATTGAGTGCATTGTGAATTTTTTAGCTAAAAATCAGAATCAAAATTCAACCATTCAAGAACTGATTTACGCACTTCTTGGCTTCTTGGCAATATTTCTCTGGTAGCACCTATATAAAGCAAATTTAGATAACGATGTATTCGTAATGTTTGGAAATAAATTACGAATAACTGTCAAAATATTCAGTCACATTCAAATCATAATTTTCATAACAATAAAATAATTAAATAAAACTGAAATAATGTAATTTTTGTAGAATTATTTTCAAAGAATGCATCATACTTGTTGAAAATTCTGTGACATTTTATCGATGAAATATTTCTTGATTACATCAAAGCCCGTTTCTCTCAGACTTTGTTGGAGATGAATTACATGATGCATTACATGACGTAATTCCATGATGCATCTAGCAATACATGATGTAATTCCATATTGATTATCTGCCCTTACCTGGCCCGCTAATCTAATTCGACAAAATTACAATGCTGAGTTTCCCTTTAAATTCATTCTCAATATCTCTGCTTCGCAATATGCATCAATGATTACATGTTCGTTGAAAGCGAATTAGTACCGTGTTAGATGGCACGTGTAAACGTGCAGTTTTGAAATCGTACATGAAGGTAGTTTTTAAATCGCGTATAATTCGTGATTAACCATTGAGAGAATTGTAATTGGGAAGAATATACTTTTTCTCACGTCTTAATTTTCTTATATACTTTAAAATTATTAATTGAAATATCAAAAAACAGTCAAGGAATCAAGCTATTTATTTAGGAAATATTTGTTTATAAACACTGGCTATAAAGAATTTTCACACAAACTTCGAGTTGGTAACAGTCTATGCAAAACTCTAAGACAAAGTGACCTTGAATGTTCACGCTGGTTCCATCTCCTAGAATATGGATAATCGGAAAGGACTAAGTATATTTTTGAAAGA
This sequence comes from Acheta domesticus, assembly GCA_031308135.1. Taxonomy (NCBI): domain Eukaryota; kingdom Metazoa; phylum Arthropoda; class Insecta; order Orthoptera; family Gryllidae; genus Acheta; species Acheta domesticus. The sequence continues at coordinate 69,202,868 of JAHLJT010000631.1, forward strand.
TGTGATCGTTGATCTAGCCCTTACAAGTAATTCAAAAAGAAATATAGGACAAATGGTAAATAAAATACACTCAAAGGTGCCATTTGTTTAAAAAAATGAATCTAACGGTTCAACAAAGAATTTGCTTCGAAAAAGCAAGAGGGAAAGGTTGGACGCAAGGGAAGAGAGCCTAGCAGTAAGGGAAATCAAGGCAAATGCTAAATTAAGTGTACCAAAATTGCGTATTTTGATGAAACGTGCCACAGGTTTAGGAGATTCCACCCTCAGACAAATTCTCTACAGCCATGGATACCATGGAAGAATTCCTAGAAAGAGGTAGTTTGTAAGTAAGAATAGCCATGATCTGAAACTCAAATTTACAACAAAAATAAAGATTAGGAATTATGAAATTCTGTTCTTTGGTCTGACGAAATAAAAATAATTTTTGGCTTTGATGGTGTCCTTAGGGTATGGAGAAAAGCCAACACGTAATAACGTCGCTAATACTCTGCCTACAGTAAAATAAGGAGACGGATCAATCCTGCTTTGGGACTGTAAGTCATCGTACGGTATAAGAAACTTGCATTTTATCGATGGCGTAATGGACAAAACAGTTTATAATCATATTTTGAAAGCAAATATCATACAAAGTGCACATAAATTAGAAATGGTATCTGTTTATATCTTTCAGAAAGATAGCGACAGGAAACATACGACAGTACTTTAAAAGGAATGGCTAATTTTGAACTTACTCAAACAGTTGCATACTTCTCCATAATCAGCTGATTTAAATCCAATCAAACATATGTGAGCCTTATTGAAAATCAGAACAAAAAAATACAATATTTCGATGGGAAAGACATAAAGAAATTGTTTTGGAAGATATTAGTGGCAAAACATTAGTGCGGAAGTTTGCTAGAGCACCTTTAATTCAATGCATCGAAGATGCAAAGCACATATCAAGGTTTACACGTTTACTAGTGATACTAAAGTATTCAACTAAATATTAGAACTTTGTGTATTGAATTTTAAAACATTTTTCAATATTTATTACAAGTATTTTTGTTATTTTTGATTTGGGTACGAACAGAAATGTTTCAAAGAAATGTGATATGTTTTTGTTTATTGCAATATTTTTTCTGTTTTGTCTAATTGTCACGCTTTCGATTGTTCAGTCTGTGAAATGAAGGAAATTAATAACTAGATACATTATTACAAAGAATGTTAATCCAAAGAAGTGTTAATTGTTTTCTTTGGGGATGAGTAAGATCTGTTTAACACTCTAAAGTAACTTCAATTTTCCAGAACAATTAATTTCTTTACATTAGGAAATGTTTGACTTAAGATATGACTTCGATGAAATCTATAGACGCATTTCTACATGTTACTGAAAACCTGTATGCAGTGATAAATAATTGAAATTGAAATAACGGGAATTTATCTATCATGGAGGCTCGATAAATCTGTATATCAGAAAAAGGTAAAGACCGATTTCTATCTTTTGGATTTCATTACCAGACGAAGCAATGTTCTGCATGAATTCATCTCGATTTCTCATTTCAATTCAATCAACATCAAAGTGAATTGTAATCGGCCGAGAGTTCACATTTTCCTATCCTCTCTCCATGAGAACGATGAAATGAATAAAGTATGCGCAAATCTCGAAAAATGAGATGAGCTTTTGAAAACGAGCGTCTGGTGAACGTTGGGAAAGAATCAAGACTAAAATGAAAGAATGAAGCGAGAAGCTGCTAATATTCTAATTGGTTGGGAAAATAATACCTGCTTGTTCATCGTAATGGACGATAGGTTTCGTTTCAAACGGCGCTTCGACGCGGAAGTAATATGAAGTGTTTCGTTGCAACAGAGCGAAGAGCTATTGCAGCGAGTGTTTAATCTATCGGGATGACAAATATGTTTTTAGACAGCCACTAGTAAAAGCGGTTCTTTCAGGTCATGTGTAACGTGGTAAAAGTTCAGTTTTTAGCACTAGTACTAAAAGTGAGACGATTCTCAAGTCTTCAAATACATTTTTGAATGCAACAAAGGCAATAAAATCATTTCGTCTGGCCGCATTACCTACTTCTTACCTTAATATATCAATAAGTAATTTTTATACTTGAATTAAATTAAAATAAATATCAACCTCGGCCTAACGGTCTCGTGTCGCAACCTTTCCTACTCGCAAAATGAAACGTCACTTTTAAAAATCGTATCGTAACTATTGTATAGGAATTATTGCAATACCGATATTTTTCTTCCAATATAAACGGATCTCTGGTCAGGGACAGCAAAGTGCAAGGAAGTGTGGGGCGCAATTTTAAGCAGGGCAGTGAGAACATTCGTTGTTAAAACCTTTATTGAAAGAAATGATCAGTAATTAGGTGATCAATTGAACCGTGATTAAAAAAAGTAAAATGAACTGTGATGAAACGAACAGAAAGCTGTAGAATTATTTCTATGGTCATTGTTGTAACGTGCTTATGTCGAAAACGCTCTTTGGACTGTCTCATCTGGTGCAATACGAGGGACGAAAGGTCGAGATAATAACGTCTGCGATTATCACGGCCTTTCGACCCTCATACATTTGGTGGAACAGGTCTCATAGAAATTTCGCAAGAGAAGTAGTTCTTGGTGTAACTCAGTGGTTAACTCCAGAACATCACATGAATGTGTACATAATGTTATTTGATCGGTTATAGTACACTGCCACACTTCCTCCTCGGCAGCTTTCTATTAGCGTCTAAGGGAAGTACCAGGATCTCTCGCAGTAGGTGTCACTCTCCTGGGGAAAATTGTCATTTAAAAGCTGCCTCGTGTTTCCAGACCAAACTGTATATAGTAGGAATAAAAATCCATTTCTTGTAATTAGGGACCCTCAAAACGTTTTCCCGAGTTGACACTTTTGCTTGCAGCATTACAATACTTTCTCTATATCTCGTAGCAGTAGCATTAGAGTATAAAAGAGTAAACGAATTGTATACAGTGAAATGTAACAGTCCCTGCGGAGATTTTAGGCGCCAGAAGAACTCTGTTTTATCTAGCAGCAAACGCTGCTCATGAAAATTTGTAGAAGTGCTACTTCTTTCGCGAGTTGGGACTGTTTTACGAGCTTCATGAATTTACTGGATTCGCCCCTTGCTTCCAGTACAAAATAGCGAGCGCTGCATCTGGCCGCATTTTCCACGTGTGGCGTCTGTGTACACTGCGAGCTTGAGCCGCTGCATCTCTACACCTACGTGGTAGTTCGTGAACCGCTGCCACCATTCTTTCACCGGTCACCACGACCGCTTACCTCACGTCACAACGCATGCGCGCCGGCTTCATCCCCTATCCATAGACTGCACATCAACGTGCCAGGAGCTGCGCACCCCACAAAAGATCCCCACCCTACAAACGTCCTACGGATGAGCCCAAGGAACAGGAGGAGGAATTGCATCCAGGGCCCGCTTATAGATCTTCTGGCCCGACTAAGGAACTGCGTCATATCACCGCTTCCGCCAGCCGCATTTCTCCGGCCAGCATGTCGACGGGGTTCACAAGCCTGCCCCCGTGGCAACGCACGTCCGGCGGCTTCGCTGGGTTGCTGCCCTTGCCCAGCGTGGGCGCAGGTTTCCTGTCGTCCAAATATAGACCCTTTCTTCTGCGAGGCGTCCTTTCTGCACGCGCCCGCTGTCGCAACGTATTCCCATGTGCATTTCAAGTCTCTGAAATGCACGTAACTAATTTTGTAAAAGGCGACTGTAATGACGCCACATACGAAAGGGGCGACACCAACCAACCGGCAGCGTCTGGATACTGCTTCAAAATTCTTGCTCCGAAAGGTCATTGCCTAATAGCTTTTGGCACCAGACACCGACCTGTGTGTAGGAGGTAACTGCAACAGGGCACGAAACGTGACTACGTACCAAAGCTCAATCACTGCTTGCAAACGCTGATTTTGCTCCACTGACTGAACAGATGTGAAGCCGTTCTGTTTCGCGACCCGTGCTGTGAAAGGTTGCCGGATTTCCTGTCTACGTACGCATGGCTGGATTTCCGGCAACGGCCACGCAACAGTGTTCGCCGAGAAGATACACCTCCGCACCTCTCACTCGCTATTTAGATTATAATTAGGGGTCTGCAGCCACAAAAATGCTTCTGAACAAAATCAGATAAAAATTGGTTTCCAAAAAGAAATACCATATTGCACACAGCAATAACATATTTATTAAGAGTATCCTTTTGCTCAATCAGATTGTATTTAAGATTTGTATTCTCATCGCGTTGTGTTACCACTACTTTTATTTTCAAGATATATTTAAATTTTATTGCTCACGCTGAGTGCTTATTTGAAAGCGAAGTGGTATGAAACTTTTTGTCGAGGGTTAATAATCTGATCGTCCAATTTGCGTTCTCGAAAGATTTAATAACCAACCTGATGGGGAAATCGATGAGGATATGTTCTTACTGCAATAAGGCAGCCGTGGTTTTTTTTATAACACTAAAAGAATTTTGCGTATTTTCAATTGAAAATATTTTCTTCAATAAATATTTCAAATATAGTATCTAAATACACAAACAATTACGCAAACAATAACAACATTGAAATTAGAAAATTAAACACGAGAATTGCCAAATACATACTTTATCATTTTAAATTATTTACAAGAACATAATTTTTTATGCTTATCTTTCATACTTTGTTCAACATTTACTGAATGGAATTCACTAGATTCTGGAATATTCTAATACTATACTTAAAACCAATCATTTCACTTGAACTTCATACAACTTCGCATTTTACTTTACATTGTCAGGTCAGCATCCGAATCTTGGCTTTGAGAAGACAGGGGACATCAATTTAATCACAATCCTAAATTATTTTAGCCCTTTTTATTTAATTATTTAAATCCTTTATTCTGTTTTACCAAAATAAATATTCTTTGCACTATATAAGTATGTTTCTTTCCTTTTAATGATCGTGCTTAAAATAGTGTTAACATTTTTTTAAATTTACGAGAATTCATATCATCAATATTTTGCGAATTTCAAGAACAAAAAAAAAAACAACAACCTTGAGTTATGGTGTACATCTGTATTTGCATCAGTACGTATTACATACAGTAAAACAAGTCTTGACATACTAAGAATACAAAAAAAGTTGGTGTTCCATAAAGCAACAAGTGAACATTAAATATTTAATTGAAAATACCTTCTTCTTTGGAGCTTTTCTTTTGTATGACAGCTGTGTCGTAAGCAGTGACACAATGCATAAAAGAATTCAGTCGGTTTGCGCAGTATGAGAATAGACGTAATAACAGAATAAAATTAATTTTTGTCAAAATTGAAACACTTCCATTGTTTTTGTACTCGTATTTTCCTCGGGTTCCTGGGTTTATAACAAAAAATAGACGCTTCTCACGTGGTCGGAAGGTACATAATTTTCTCTGAATGTCTTGGAAATTGGACATTACCAAACGCATTGAAAATTAGAACTTTAAAGTAATTACGATCTAGAGCAGTTTGCTTAAGTGGGCGGCTCAGGCCAGCTCATATCTGGGCAACCTTCTCTGCTTGTTGAGTCAGCGGTGAGGCACTGCTTACGTTGCAGATACAGGAATATGGACGTGTAAAGGAGGCCGGGTAATACGACTTGGATCGATCAGATCTATTCTCACATTAAAATGTCTCTAGCCTTGATGAGTGAGGAGAGGAGGTGCTGTTAGATAATCGCGAGCTTCAATCCTTGAAATTGAAGTGCGTCACCACGTCTATGCCACACCCTTATGTAACGACGTATCCGGTGATCCAACCTCCCTTGTTGTCAAGTAGCTGGCTTCCTGCTGCCACCAATTCCACACATGCTCGTGCCGCCGCGCACGTGGTGATGCTTCCACCAACTAGCAAACCTTCGCGTAGCTAGCCCACCTGCAGCTCCCTACTGAGATGGCTTTTACCTTCTCCAGTAATCGAAAATATAAAGAATCTACTTAATAGAGGAATAGTAAAAACCTTCATTTAACTTTCAACATTAAGGGCTGATGATTATTAGAGATCGGATTTTCATGTAATTACATATTTTTTGTCTTTCTATTTACAGTTCTCAAAATTTTAATCTTGACGAATTGTCGCCGTCCTAACACAAGATCCAATTTTTTCGTTACATGTTATTTTACATATTTGGCATTATATTACAGATTTTACATTTTTCGCTATTTCCTCAACATATTTCTTTTTATTCTATCAATTTTCTTACATATTGTATGAAAAGAAGTATTTTGAAAAAATGTGCTTGTGGTACGCTTCGTGAAGACGCTGTCGGATTTTCTCACAGTACGATGCGCTTGCTTCAGTTATCTCAGTGACGAGAAGTGACAGCGACAGACCATTTTCACCTTTAGGTGTGAAAAGTATAATTTACGCCGCGTTTCGTGACCTTTAACCAAAATTCCCTAGAAAACAGGCGTAGCGTGACTCACACGTTTGGGGATGCTCAACAATAACACACAAAATGTCCCTATCATCTACTTCATCTAACAAGCGAACGAAACTCAAGGCAGATGCACTGGAACTTCTTCCACGATCTCGATTGCGTACGAGGTGTAGGTGCTTCCCACAAAATCCTCACAGCAGCTAAGACTACCGTCGTCTTGTAAGCAAATTATACAATGGCTCAGCTTTAATTCTTATGTGCGAATGGCAATTAGACCACTTGTGAATTTATGTATTGCAGACTAAAATACGTAATCTATTTAAGGAATAATTCAATAATCGCAATCTCGCGGCAGACGCTAGAAGCATTTTAGCTTCCAAGCAATCACAGGTCAGCTTCTACAACCCACCGAATTCAATCATAGGAAATCAATTTAAAATTAATACAAAACGTGTTTCGCTCAACGGACTACTTATCAGATTATCAATGCAGTATTTAGGGTTATTTATTAATATTATAAACGGGGATGCTCAGCATCTCAGCGCCTCCTGACGCTATGCCACTGATAGAAACTTTGGCAATCGCCATCGTGTAACAGTTCGATGAGAATATTCCATTCTGCAGTGACTATTTAGTGGTCGTAGATTTCGCCAGTTTGTATGATGGCTTCTATTGCGTCTTGTGTGGCTGCTAAACTACATTCCTGGATAACATTTTTTGAAGATTTTATTACTGATGGGAAAGCTGTATGGTGCAAGTATGCTTCAACTTGTGCTTTCATAGTGATTTTTAAAACATTTGCATTGTTTTTAAAATTTGTATAGGAAATTTTTTATAAATCTAAGTTTGTATTATGAGTTTTATAATTACAGTATTTTAATATTACATACTATATCCGATTTTACATGTTTATTACACATTCTTACGATTTTCATTAAATATTTATGAACATATTTTGACGTTTCATACTACATATTTTTCCAGTCTCTAATGATTATATAGTGTAAAACTGAATAAAGCAATTTACAGAAAATATTACATTAAAGTGCTTTCACATTTAAAATAAAAGATAGCATTTGTAAATCAAAAAACATAATATCTATTTAAACGGAAATAATGAAATGTCTATATAGCTTATATGTCTTATAGCTAAATTCACAATTTTAAACAACGATACCGAAGTATGGGTTTTTCACGTTTTAAAACCATATCAGTCCTTCATTCAGATCCAATTCCATAACCACAATTCATTGTATTCAATATCCCAAATATTTTAGTCTATTCAATTTTTCACAGTACTGTCCTCATTTAATACTCCAATGCAATTTTACATCTTTACTTCAAATGCTTCACTCAATTACACAACTCCGCTAAAGCGTTCTATTTCATCTCTGTCCAAACAAGCGGTTCGCCCAACTTTACGTCCTCTCTCAAGAACATCCCATTCCTGTATAACGGTTCATGTTTGTACTTGTTCTCAGGTCAGCAGTCTCCATGATATCAAACATTACCAACCTGGGATTTCCTATTCCAGTAGGCCGTGTCAATACTTATATTTCTGTCTTTGAGTAAAATATGAATACGAATAACATACAAATACGACTTATTACACTTCCGACGACGTCGTGATTTTTGAGAACGCTACTCCGGTCTGTGTTCTTCCTTAGTAAGGACCGCTTTGGTTTGTTTATAACCAAACCATATGTTGACGGGCGCACCGCCGCTCTTTTATCTTGTATACTGGCGTTGCCGGATCGCCTTAATCGGCGTCGTTTCGAAGAGCGTCCAATGGATGGCTGAACGCGACTTGTTACCCGCTTTCTGTGCGCTTAGCTCTTGCCGCTGAGGCACTTTCAGCTGCTCTTTTTTGTGTCCTCGCACAATTTACGAGAGGGCTTCTCGACGCAAAATGTCAGCTCGCGCCTTCTGCTCTAATTAACACGGGGAAAGCGTCACCCGATCGGAGACTCATCACAACTCATTCACTTCGTTCACCGCTCTGGGGGGGGAGGGTAGGTGTACTCTCGTGTACCTCTCCTTTTTCGTTTCTAATCCTCTTGCGCTCATGGTCACGATTTCCTCCTTTTGTGACATTTTGTTTGTTTTGTGTAAGTTATCTTGCCGTATGAATGTTTGGTTTCTTTAAATTTTTAACTCACGTGTGCACAATTTCTTGTGTATTCTGTGTTTTTTTCGAGATGAACTTGGAATATGTGTCTGGAGCATTGCAAAATTTTGCACACACATAAAGTTAATTTTTATAAATTGGCATTTTTTAACTTAATCCTTTCTATATATGTACGATTTATTCGTTAACGTGATTTCACTTTATCATTCACTTACTTATTCATTCACTTACTAGTAACCCGGCAATGCTTCGTAAGTGTGGTGTATTCAATAAATACAATTCAAGTTAAAATTATTTTATTCAGTGAAGAATAACTACTTATTAACTCACTTCAACTGCATGTCAACTCACTTAACTACGCGTGAACTCACTTTAACTACACGTGAACTCATTTTAACTACGCGTGAACTCACATTAACTACACATGAACTCACATTAACTACGCGTGAACTCGCTTTAACTACGCGTGAACTGGCTTTAACTACGCGTGAACTCGCTTTAACTACGTATTAACTACACATAACCAAGTATTAATTACATTTTAACTACGTATTAATTACATTTTACTACATTACATAATACTTTCAAAATCAATTATTCGAATAATATTGTGCAACACTATCCTTTGGTTCAGACTTCCAGCTTTCTAGATCGCAACTTCAATGTTATCCGTTACTATATGACCAAGCGAGAAAAGTAGTTCAAAAAGATAGCCCTTAGAGCAAGGTTCTCTAGGAGCGGCCTATCACCTACCTCGTCGATTAACATAGCAAAAACAACGCCTCACATGTCTGATTGAATTCAAACCACGCTTGAAGTACTTCCTATTTTATTAAAAACAAAGTGTGGCAATTTCAGAGAAATCGGTTGAGTAGTTTGTGCATCTATATGCGACAGACATACGCACATTATCTTTTATTTATACCACATAGATTAGGTTACTTTGTGTTTCTGATCAACTTAATTCTGTTCCCAAACTTATGTTTGAGCCTTAGACCAGCTTAGACAGCTCAGGGTATAGACTGATGTCACTGCTATGCCTTCGACAAACGCACCAGGGACTGCGGTGGGAGATTCCTCGTTGGGGAAAACTTCGCAAACCGACGGGGAGGTCGACGCCGGGTCTAGCCATCCGGAGGGGGAAGATCACCCCCCCTTGCATTAAAACATACACTACACTTACTGGATACATTATTTTTAGCAGTTTACGCGCCCAATCAGTCAATCAATATGAGTCTAAGAGAGGAACATCTTTGTCCTTCACTTTTATGAAAACGTGATCAGTGGCGGTTTGCCTTTGCCTTGAAATTCTTTAAAGGTTGTTAGACAATGACCCATGTATTTTACAGATTGGATGTTTAAACGAGATACGTATATGGTTAGATTGTCCAAAAAAGACCTCAATTACTTGTAAATTCTGCTAGTACCAAAATTAATTAATACTGAAGTATGAACCTAAATTTAAAAATTAACTTTAATCTTTGTCTACTGAGATTTAAGTTGACAAGGTTTACTTCCATTTTTTCATGCGAAATGTTTGTAGCTTTTTGATTGTTACGTTCATACAATAAGAAGAATCATGGTCTACCTATATCCAAGAAACAAATGGAGCTAGAACAGCATTTATTTTCTCGCATTATTCGTAATGGATACGTAGTATTACACTACTAAATGAAACTGTGAAAGTCTTTCCAACCTACAAAGATTTTTTTCTTCGCGTCGAGATTCGAAATCACGACTTTTGGGTTAATATGCTAGGCACGTTACCTCAGTTGCACGGCTAGACTCAACTTTTGCGACGTTTAAAAACTAGTGGTATGTTTTATAACTGATACAATTTTTAAAACTCCATATTTTTCAAAGAAAATGGAACCAGCACTATTTTGTAAGTGAATTTTGCTCTATTTAGGAAAATAAAGCCGATTTTGAGAAAATAAAAAGTTGCCTATAGACGTATTTTAAGTCAAACAGCCATAGTTTATTTTGAAAAATTCTTCCTCACCACTGACGGACGGACAGACAGAGAACAGACGTTCCGCCGTCAGTCGAGTTTTCGGAGTATGTGAATTCTTACTATACAACAGATTAGAGAAAGTAATTTACTACATATATGAACAAAATGTATTCACTTTTCATAACTTGGGCCCGAAATACGATTTCTTGTGTCAAAAAATTGCCAATTTTGGAGATTTCTAAAAAAAATAACCGCAGTATTACAAAAATTGCTATTTAGTAAGGATAAAATTAAACGACCAAGTTCTATTTCAGTTAAATATTATACTAGTGCGTTGTGAAAATTCTTTATAAATTATGTATCTCAAAACCGTCACATTAATAAAATAATGTTACATTTTAAGATTATTTATGAAAAATAACTAATATAGCACTGTTTTATTTTCAGGTAAATCAATTCAGCAAAACCATTAGCAGGGTACATGTGATGGTAGGTGAGTGTGTAATTTAATTTTACTACTAGAGGACCAAAAATTATTTTGAAATTTGTGTTTGCTTGGAAGTAGTGTTTAAATAAATGACTCGATGCAACTATGAAGAACATCAAACGGAACCTCGGTATTAAAAACGAAATTTGTGTGGTATCTTGCACTTTGAAAAAGTCAGATTAACTTGAAATTTCCAAGACACTCATAGATTACATACATTAATTATTTTACCGTGTAGAAAAAGGGGACTTAGAAGAAGTTTGTAAGTGCCCTAATATTAAGAGAAAGAAAAGTCACAAGGACAGGAAAGGAGACTATCTTAACCTATCCCCAGTTTCTTTCTCCGCTGAGATAGCGAGCGAATGTTCATAAGACCATCTTTAAGGAAGCACTACGAAAGCCATTAGCATAATTGCGTATAATTAACGGCGAAATCCGTAAGTTTTTCTCGCGGCCGAGAGAGCAAACTTCCTTGTAGTTCTCTAGAGGGCAGGAAAAGTGGTAGCGTGGCGTGAGGTAGAATGGGCTGGAGGCGCGTATACTGAAGTTGTGGAGTTCGGCTGCCGAGACCACATGTGCGTTAGTCGGTCATTACTGAAATGAGGCGCGCCGGACCCTTGTCGATGGGTGATGGGGGATGGGGTGAGGTGACATGAGAAGAATGAAGTAAGCGGGCTGAGGCGAATGAGTTGAAGTGAGGCGGGATGCGGGTTGTTGGCGTAGGACGAAGAGAGGAAATGTTCACGAGAGGGTGCAAGGCAGAGGTGAGAGCAGGTGTGGGGTTTGATGTGCGGGAAATGTTTGGGAGTGTACGACGGCCGATCGGATTCTCCCACCCGTCTCAGTTTTCACTGAACTTCTGCTAGGTAGCAGACTCGCAAAATTAGTATGTGACGTCAGCAACACTTCTAACGGGAATGACGTTTTTCATTCAGCTTCCACTTGAATTACAATCTTCAGAAAGTTTTCTGAATTAGAATCATTGCTTAGTCCACTCTGGAGAGGATACCTTATCAGTCTCGTATTTAAAAATAATATTCGTGCATGATTGGAACATGACATAAACGCTCAATAACAACAGTGTGAGTATAAAAGCAATGTAATAGAATATTACTGCCTGAAAATAAGATAGAATGAAGAAAGAGTATATTCTCATAGAACACTGATATTTGAAATTATTAGTAAACGGCAGCAAATTATTATTAACAGCTAATTTGAAATAACGTTGAATGTTTAGAAGATATGTTTTTTTGGTACCTGGAAATTCACGTTTTTTTCTTGTACATGTATTTCTTGTGCAAGACAGGCCAGTTACGTTGGAATTTGCCACAGATTAGTTATTTTGAGAATAAATTTGTGTCCTTTTTTCTAGTTTTTATTTTACTTTTCCATGTCTGCCAGGAGTTTGAAACTTTAATTTTGTCCTGTATTCTCACGCTACATCTTTAGTGATTTTTCCACACTTGTGTAAAATTTGTATGAATTTCTGTAAGTAAAAGAAGAAGAGGAATGAGAAAAGTTAAAGAATAAAAACAGGAAGAAAAAATAAAATAAGAACAGGAGGAACAAAAGTAAAAGAAAAACTGTTTTTTCGTGAGCCTTTTTCCCGTGTAGTAACAACAGTTACTGCCGGTTGCTTGTTCTGTTCTCGGACCTAGGGAGCACTCGTATCTTTTTCTGTCGCCGTCTTTTCACCCGTGACCCTACAGCCACGCCCAAGTTGCTGGCATTTCACAGCGAAACTCTCCGTCTTCCTGTTGCACGGAAGGCACCTCACCCTTCGGTCGCTCCTGAGGCGGCTCTCTCCACCTGCGAGGGATTGGCCGAGTTCCTAATGCGTCTCTAGCTAAAAAAGAATGACCGCTCTACATTAAATTTATTGAATCTGCACGTTAATACATGTGCAAAGTGCTATGGGTATTGCGTAATGGAGAATTGAGGGAAAGCTCTGTAATCTCATAATTTTGATGTCTTAAATTTTTAAAGGTTTCTAACGAATCAAAAATCTTAAAAAAATATTGTTTGATGAAGGAAATGTGATCAAAAGCATTTTCACCCCATTTTATCTGTAGTTCAAAGATGAGAAAATAAAAGAAATATATTAAGTTCATTGTACATTACTTTCATGTAGGGAATTGTGAACTGTTACGGACGGGCGCGCGGGGGGAGGGCAGGTGTTGATGGACGAAGTGACATACACCCGGAGATAAAACACTTTTTGTTATCAGAACAAAACAAAAACGCTGCCAAACGTGTTTTTCTTTCAAAAAGAGGCACTTTTCCTGCAGCATTACATAACTATCATTTTACGAAATAGATATGAGGAAATAAAAATACTGACGTCCATAGGTCGAGCGTGTCTCTCTTTCTCTCTCTCTCTCTCTCTCTCTCTCTCTCTCTGTGAGTGTTTTCGTTAATCGCATAATCAAATGACTCCCATTATTAGTATTTCAAATTATAGCTAGAACTACTACAGATCGTTACAACTCTTGAAGTAAGGTGAAACGAAATTTGAATGTGAGCACTTCGCCCACCCTACGACTTACTATGGTGGGGTAAATAAGATCTGTTATTCGTTGGATAGTGAATCAGTGCAGTCGTCCGAACAAGGACCACAAACCATCCGCTGTTGCTGAACACACTAAGCAAAGTCTCGGAAACTTTCGGAATCTCTGATCATCTTTCAGTCTCCAGCACTCTCGATATTCAGGCGTTGCCTTAACTGTTGATGCCACCACAGATTCACGTGTGAACTTGATATATTCGATATATATTTCGATTCCAAATTATTCGCACACACTCGGTATATACCTTAAGAGGAAAAACCAACACAAGTCGACGTAATTTGGTGCTAGATGTCATATATAAGCGGTGGAAAAACATAATCACCTTCTGAGATATAATAATACCGGTAATGACAAAAAACGTTGATGCGCTTGTTAACACTAAATCGATCAGGCAATTAATCAAACGTCTTTTTGGGCCTGGCATATTTTCCCCACTTTTCACCTGCTTGTTTTCTCAACTTAAATGAAGCACTGGCCAAGCCATTTCGTTTTGATGGCATGTAGACTTAATTTCTACTACATCATCTACATGCTTTCCTCATTCTGCATCTGACTCACAATGCTTCTGGAAATATAGTTTCACGGTTTCCCCCCGTAAGTCTGAGCACTTCTCACATTTTGCCAATATTCAACGTCGATCACATTTCGTTCCTTGGAACGCATCTTCCGCAAAACCCACTGCTATGTTGGGGCTTCGCCTGCCTTGTCGAAGATACCCATGTCGACTCTGTGCAACATTCAACTTGTTTCCGCCCCCTCGTCTCTTTATCTTTGTATCCACATACTCTCCCGCGCCTCCTCTTACACCCTCGTGCTGCGACAACAATTCCCTACTCAGCCCCCGAATCACCACCGCGCCAGCTCCCTTCCTGGTCTGCCCCCGCGCCGCCCCCGCGCCGCCCCCGCGCCACCCCGCGCCGCCCCCGCGCCGCCCCCGCGCCGCCCCGCGCCGCCCCCGCGCCGCCCCCGCGCGCCCCCGCGCCGCCCCCGCGCCGCCCCCGCGCCGCCCCCGCGCCGCCCCCGCGCCGCCCCCGCGCCGCCCCCGCGCCGCCCCCGCGCCGCCCCCGCGCCGCCCCCGCGCCGCCCCCGCGCCGCCCCCGCGCCGCCCCCGCGCCGCCCCCGCGCCGCCCCCGCGCCGCCCCCGCGCCGCCCCCGCGCCGCCCCCGCGCCGCCCCGCGCCGCCCCCGCGCCGCCCCCGCGCCGCCCCCGCGCCGCCCCCGCGCCGCCCCCGCGCCGCCCCCGCGCCGCCCCCGCGCCGCCCCCGCGCCGCCCCCGCGCCGCCCCCGCGCCGCCCCCGCGCCGCCCCCGCGCCGCCCCCGCGCCGCCCCCGCGCCGCCCCCGCGCCGCCCCCGCGCCGCCCCCGCGCCGCCCCCGCGCCGCCCCCGCGCCGCCCCCGCGCCGCCCCCGCGCCGCCCCCGCGCCGCCCCCGCGCCGCCCCCCCCGCCGCCACGCGCCGCGTCGCGTCCGCGCCGCCCCCGCCACCGTCGCAACTCCTCCGCCCGCGAGTCACCCCCGCATCATTTCCGCACCGCTCTCGCATCTTCCTGCTCCGTCCCCGCACCTCCCATGCGTCACCCCCGCGCCACAACCACGCTACCCCCCTGCGCGATCGCAACTCCTGCTCAGCCTCCATGCCCCACCACCGGCCTCGCAGCACCGGCGCGCCGCCTCCGCGCCGCTTCCGCATCTCCCTGCTCTACCCGCGCGCCGCCCCCGCCGCGCTTTCGCTGTGTCTTTCCTGCTTCTTCTCTGCGTCTTTCCCTGTCCTCCCTTCGCCCCCGCACCGCCCACCGTCGCCCGCGCGGCGCCACCGCCGCCGCCGCCGCCGCCGGCAGACAACCTCAAAGCACTCGCGGGGACTTGCTACGGCAACGAAATGAGCCCCATTAGCCGCGCACAAAGAGACGACGGTGCTGGAGGCAGTAGCTGAATATGGAAACGAGGCGGTAAGAAGATCAAGAGAGAGAGAAGAAAACCTATCCAAGAAAGGAAGTAAACTAGATGGAAAATATAAGGCTGACTCAGAGAGATAGAGAGAGAGAGAGAGACAGAAAAAGGTAATTCCCGTAATTAGAAGCTAACAAGGAAAAAAACTTACAGTTTTACGTGTAAAATATAACACCAAAAAGTGCTATTTATTTCTAATCGTATTTTGAAAGCAATTTATTATATGGAATGTCTCAGATTAAGTGTTAACGACATCTAGAACATGTTAGGCGTCAAAGATGATAACATAACAAGTGAGCATATGGTGTAAGATTTCATAAAAGGAAGTTACTCTTACTTAAATGTCCTTGGTTATCATGCAAATCATCATGTCCCGGTGAATGGCAGAGTTACGATATTTCTTTATTGCATCAGAACGTGTACGAACATGCCAAACACCAGAGAAGAACAGCTACCAATAAGAGATATGATGTTCAAAATAGTATTTGTTTAACTTCGCAGTATGAATTTTCCCACCAACTCTTATTCATTGGCAAAACGTGATCCTCTTCGATCCCCTACTTCCCTCAGAAATTCGTGTCATTTATTCTGAGTCATCTCTATTAATCATAAACGCAGAGAATCTCCATTGTCTTATGTAAAGATGCATAGATTTTTTGGAAATTTTGAACCGTATAGTTAAAATGGTTGAAATTATGCAGTTGAAATATTACTGGCACCGCGTGGAAATCTCATAAAACTGCATAAAACACAGCACGTATTATCACTCAGTATATTATCAAGTGCCTAGAACGGATAGCTCACCACTCAGCGTGCTCAATTTCCATGACGCATCCCCGGGTTCGATTCCTGGCCGGGGTAGATTGTAGTATGCGCTTTCCTTGCAATGTCCCAGTTGCTGGATGACGATGAGAAGGCTTACTTCTCAGGTTCAGAAGAACAGAATATGGCGTAGGGACGTCTATTTGCTAACCACACGTACCCATTAACCCATGGCGTAAGGGCTGGGACGCTGCTCATGCGTAGGTCATGACCCCGTTAAGAGGCTGTTATGCCCTTATGAACAGACAGATATTAGTGTAGCAGAAGCATTAAAAGGGTCCCGTTTTGTAGACTACTGCTTAAGAAATATAACTGCGGCACCATCTGTCCCATGCATGTTTATCTACATATTTCCTCGCGCGTCCTCGGCATGTTGCCTCGCATGTTCCTCACGTTTACGGCTTTTTTTTACATGATTCCTGCACATTCACCACACGATCCCCTTCGTTTCCATACCTTTCACAGGCTGTTCTACTGCATGTTCTCCCGCATGTTCCCCGTATCCCCACAGGTTTCTCCAAATGTTCGTACATGTTCCCCAGCATGTTTCAGTGCGTCCCAGTATTAAAAGGAGAATAGCGTTAACACTCGTTTATCATGGGAGGAAGGGGTGTCCTGTCAGCGACAGGCACTGGCGTGGTTTTTCCTTTACCATTGTTATGTGAGAAGACACGTCATCGTTTACAAATTTTATTATTACTATTGTATTATTATTATTATTATTATTATTATTATTATTATTATTATTATTATCATCATCATCATCATCGATTTTTCACACTTTTTCTGCTATAGAAGGGAAAA
This sequence comes from Acheta domesticus, assembly GCA_031308135.1. NCBI lineage: Eukaryota > Metazoa > Arthropoda > Insecta > Orthoptera > Gryllidae > Acheta > Acheta domesticus. The sequence continues at coordinate 69,219,971 of JAHLJT010000631.1, forward strand.
CTTTCACCCCTCCAATTGATATTATGGAACTAGACTTAGACTGAGCACGAAGGAAATTCATGCTGACCCACATGAATGTCACTCATTTAAAATTTTTCTAAATATGACATGTTTGAAGGAGGGTGGCTTTCTGGGCTTCGTCAAAGATATTTTTGATATCAAAATTATCCAATTTTTTTTAAAGTTCCTGGTGACAACTCCTTCAACTGATGTGGCCATGGGGAAATAGGAGATCTCGCGCAACTTTCAAATATTTTTTTAATTCAATTGCCAAGTTCTCATATTTTCTGAAATTTTTCGTTTCGGACTTCCGCAAGTTGTGAGTCAAAGGGATTGCGACATCGATTATATAAGTTGTTTTCTTTTCTTTGTCTATTGTGAGGATTTTCGGGCGATTATGATCAACTGTTTTATCCGTCATAATAGTCAATCCCAGTATAAGACATGCGTCTTCATTTCGAGGACAGCATCTGGTTCGCACTTATAATAGGCTGCAAAATTATTCCCCAGCATTCCAAGTTTCATTCCTACTTCTCGGTGAATGAGTTTTGCCACTTGGTTATATCTGCCTAATAGGCAATCTCTGACAAAGTACCGCACCCAGCCATTATGTGCTCAATAGAGTGATTATTATTATTATTATTATTATTATTATTATTATTATTATTACTACTATTAATATTATTATGAGGACTTTCTTAACACAATTTGATTTTTACACTTCCTTTTGACAAACAATTTTGGAAGTTTTAGCAAACGCCCGGATGCGAATAGCTCTGCCGCTCCAAAAGCCGCTGTGCGCATGCGCGCGCACGCTGAAATCCCTGAATCGTCAAAAGAAAGCGTGCAAGTGTGGTTGAAATGATAGCTTCGTCTTTCTACGTTTATCGGATGTTTTTAAAGTAATACGAAGGCGACCTGGATAGCCGAGGTCGCTAAGGGTGGAGAGCCATAGCTGTTTTGTGCCTGACGGGTCGCGGGTTCGTATCCCGCCCGGGCTTGGATGTTTGTGTGTGCCCGTACACCCTTCCCATTACTCCCAATATTACTTACTGTGGTCGCTGTACAATCTTAGTAGTTAAAAAGCGACCTTAAATAAGTAAAAAAATATCGAAACCGTCGTCATGTGTAATTGTTTTGAGGGAACTCTATAGTCCTCTTGCGGCCACGGTTCCCAGTAAATACTTAGCAATTTTATTTTAGTATATGTAGGTAAGGAAAACAGTTATGCATGTGGAATAACACAGTTAATATTGAACTAGTACTTTAAACTGAGGATGTAATCATCTGTCACGCGGAAAGAAACGCAAGTACAGAAAGTGATAAAAATAGGTGTGGTCACAACCTGGTCATACCTCAGAAACTGAAACTATTTTAACATAATCTTACGTAAAATGATAGAAATGTTTTGCGAAAAATACATGTAGCACCAGCTCTTAAATATTTGAAATTTCCCTGCAGTTACTTTCCCATTTCTTTCAGGGATGACCGATGGCGTCCTTTCCACTTGTGGGATTACAATGGCATTGGTAAGCGTCTGCTAATGCGTTACAGACCGAATGAATTTATTTTTCTTTCGGGGGCTTTTCCAGCTTCAGAGGATGCTGATATCGACTATCCGCACCGGGTACCCACTCTGTCCCTCATGGGAACATATATATAAACCTTTTACACTGAACACAGTGGCGGGCTCCTTGGATTGTGTCAGCAGACTCACAAGGTCTTCCGTGACAACACACGTGAAAGACAAGGGACAAACAACCATGCCCACGGCGGGGCTCAAACCCGCGACCCCCTCCAGACCCCCTCCCGACTCCGTCCCGACCCCTTCCCGACCCCGTCCCGATCCCCTTCCGACCCCCCTTCTGACCCCTTCCGACTGAGGGGCTGATTCGGCACGTGCTCTAGCTACCTCGGCCATACATATCGGCGCAGTGCGAATGGATATATTAATTTAATTTCGCTCTTTGTCGCCCTCTTCCGTGTAGAGCTCTCTGGTAGATTGTGTTTGCAACTTTTATCTCCCAATTTGGTTGGGATTGAAAAAGTGATTAAAAATCAACTCCTGCATAGCTGATGACTTTTATCCGGTGATGACCTGTTCAGGCGGTCTAAAGGCCACCCGGCCATAGTCTTTTCAAATGAGCACCAGTGGCTTTTTTAAAAGTAAATATCCTGTTAAAGCAAGACGCTTGCCGCGCCAACTTCACCCCTCTTGCAAAGACGTAAAGACCATCTCGAAATACCCGTTACATGGGCTGTGCAGAGAGCCGTGGAAGTGGGGGTGTTGGTAGTAACCGGAGAAGGCCAAATCAGAAATATTCCTAACATCCTCAAAACCTTAAGTAAACCTGCAGTACTCCTAGAACAAGGGTAGAAAATCCTACAAAATATTTAGGACCATTGTAAATCACATTTAAGTTATAAACATTAACATTAGTAAACTATAATTTTAAAATATCAGTGAAATAATACGGAATAATAAATACTGTATATCAGAAACTAATTTAACAACGATGACCAGTTCCGAAACCGGTATTTCCATGAAGGCAAAATAGTATCGTTCGAGTCTCGTACTTGCCTGTTAACAATGAATGAGACAGAAGAAGACATTTCCGTTGGCCAATTAAGTGACGCTCCGCTTTTCGTGCGTCCTTTGTTCTCGCGTAAGTGGCGAGTTAATCGGGGATCTCTCTTTGCATCAAGATGGCGGTGGCGGGTGACGGGGCGGCGCTACGTTGTGCTGAGAGCGCCCGCTGTCGTGGGATTAATCCGCGCGAAGTGCCCTGAGAGAGAGAGACAGTTTCCTCAAGCGCCGTTCTATTATCGCAACCTTGGGCAACGGGTCTCGATGTAAGCGGAGTCGCGAGACGATGGGTTTAACCTTCCATGCTAATGGACTGACTTAAATAATGTCGGAAGGAGTTATCAAAGGCTTGAGACTTCCCACTGGTTCAAGAGGTCATGGAGGGCAGTTTTGAAGTTAAGATTTTCTACTTCCTTGATCAATATATTTTCATGTCTGCATGTGGTAGAATAGAATTGGTTGTGTATCGATATTACAAATTCGTCAGCTATTTAACTTCTTTGAACCTAATTGTATATTTCTGATACCGAATGCAGGATTCTCTTCTAGCACACCCCAAAACGATGGAATTAAACTCTAGTGCTTAATTGTCACTATCATATTGAAAGGTGAAACATTTTTTGTTGTTAAGATTGAACTTGAAGTTATTTAACATTTAATCTTAATAACTGAACTAATTAACACATTTTATGGGAGAATCATTGTTATACAAGATCTCTTCAACAATTCTCAAATTCTATTCATTAAATGTAATAAGTGATAATTTCACTGCATCACCAATGTTTTGACAAAAAGGATGTTTGGACCTAATTTTTATGTTAATCCTGGACTAGTAGATATTCTTCATACAATTTTGTCCCCATCTCTTTTAATAATATATAAAATGTTTATTCATTGAGATTATTCATTGTGTCGTTAAGGTTTCAAAGTATCATTCACTTGATTTTTGTTCATAATCAGTATTGTTTCATCAACATAACGCAGATTCAGTAATGTGTCAAGGTTTTAAAATCGTGATCTTGAATTCTGTTATCACCATTTCTGAAAAAAAAGAAAAACACCGCTAAGAGTGCCGTTAATGGGCATTCTATGTAGTTACATCACGATATAAATTTTTATTATAACTAAATATGATGTTTTGTAATAAGTAAGCTGCGAATTTGTGCCTATTTGCCAATTTTTATCCTTCAATTAAAAATGCAGTATTTTAGGTTACTTATTAATTTTGAGGCATTAATAGTATTATATTTTAATACACCTAATGCTTCAAAATGAATAAGTAACTTAAAATACTACGTTTTTAATTGAAGGATAAAAATCAGCAAATAGGCAAAAATCCGTATCTTAGTGATAAGTATCTTTTAGCAATCAGGGCTGCGCTAACCCTAATGTGAGCAGTGAACCACAGAAGAGGGTAAAAGTTCAGGCGTTTTTGAATACATCCATTATTTTTACATTTTTTATTTTAAAGAAGAAGTTTACTCTATTATTGATAATATAAAAACTTTTTTAGTGTTAAGTTATCGCCCGAAAAAATACACTAATAAAGTATAATTAATACAATTTTTGGAGATTTCATCAATATGCAATAGTTCTGGTCTCACAGTCAGAAGTCCAGAATTTTATTAGAATTTTATTAAATAAAATCTTTCTTACAATATTCAAAACATTGGGACACAGGAAACTGAGCAAAAATTTGCACAAGGGCACAAATTACAATGGCACAGCTCTGATAGCAATTATAATTTGAGTTTTTTCGAACAAACAATATATCTGATATCTAGTTATTTTTCATAGCCTGAGTAGATTAATTCGTGCAGGATGGACGGGAACATTTTTCATATCCAAAGAGACTTACATATTATTCAGAAGTTGTCAACTAGTTCAAAACAGTTTTTGACAGTAGATCATTGATTGGGAAACTAGACTTTTTCCCTAGGTTCAAGGTGTCAATAATCTACTTAGATAAAAATTCGTTGGGCAAATTTCGTAACGATTTGTCCCTAATATTTGAGTTGTCGTTAGATAGTCGCTGCTATTGTATTATTTCCGATACTATAAGTTATTAAAAGTAATCATTGTTCTTTGTATGACACAATCAAAAAAGATATTCTCATTTGGAATTCTAATATTCCCACTCTAATATTTTCATTTGGAAACGTAGAAAATTTCCAAGACCGGATGTTTCAATAAAAAGTGTAAATTCTTCTTAATGTTTCATATTGCTTTCAATAGTTGATGCCGCTACCAATTCTTGTCACAAATACTGTTCAAAAGTTTACAACATGTTTGTTGCTTCTGTGGTTAGTGAATAATAGACACATTTTCCTTTATGAATGGAAATGTTTCTAGACCAAGTTATGGGAATTAAACAGTCGTTCCGGAGGTAAAATAATAGAAAAGAGGGAGTAAATTAATATACAAATTATTCGAGAAAAAGATGTTTATTGTTCTCGCAAACAAAATATACACTTTCACTGTGCATTAATAAAAATTATGTCAGAGTAAGCAAATGCTGGGCAGACCTGACTACAAATTACTTTTATGCATAGCACTTGTCAGTGGTGTAATATCTTTTCATACAGTAAAATTATGCAACCTGTTTGTCTTCACAAGTAGTGAAAAAAATGTATGTAGGAATAATCTAACGTTTCTACGATATAGTTCTCAATTTAATCTCTTTGCATGAAGTACATGATACACGTGACTTGATGTTTTCAGAAGGTATTGAATTGCAGTCGTGAACGTTGCCTGGTGTTCGTTATCTCTACACAAAAAATAATATAAGGAGACTATTGAACTGCAGAAAGTGGGCATAAGTCGGTGTAGGAAGCTACACCTTTGAGGCGTAGTGCCGAAAGACTGGATGGTTTAGTGGGCCGCACCGGTAGACACGGACGCTGCCGCGCCGCCGTCCGCAGATGCCGCTGCCGCCGCGGCCCCCGCGTGGTGTCCGTGTTCGTGGTCGTGGTGCCCGTCGTGCCCATCGTGGAGACCGTGGTCGTTCCGTTCATGATGGACTTGGGCGTCCGCGTCCGCGTGGGCGTGGGCGTCGAGGTGGTCGGCGCGGTGGTCACCGAGGTGGTCTGCGTGGGCGTTGGCGTGGGCGTGGTCGGCGCGGTGGTCGCCGTGGTGGTCGTCGCGGTGCGCGTCCGTGCCGTGGTGGAGCGCGTCCGTCCCTTCGTGGGGGCCGTGCAGGGAGGCGCCGCCCATGTGGTCGTGGCTGTTGTCCAAGGCGTCGGTCAGGCGACGGTGGGCCTCGTGTTCAGCTACCAGGCGCATCACCTGTTGGCGAAGAGGAATTTGCGTCATAAGGGGCACAGAATGATAAAATTATGGGGATCCTTAAATTATGAAAGAAATGGTGGAATACTACTGCAACGAGAAAATTTTACACATCACGTAATTCAGTTTCTCGCATATTACTAAGTACAGTAGTATAAACTATTGTAATACTAAAGAGTAATTGCGTATTTGTCGACAGAAAATTCGTATGGATCTCCGGTTCCAATTAGATGGATTTTTCTTGCTTCTATATGTAATACTTTCCTTCCTATAGTACGTATATTGCCTAATCAAATTCACGTTGCTTTTTTTTTGTTCTGAAAAAGTTGTTTTCAGCAAAATATCTATCCGTCCGTGCAGAAACAACATCGGCCCCTAAAGTCCTTAACCGTACAAAATATTTTCACCAAAATTGGTATTTCTCAATCGATTGTACAGTTATCTTAGTTCGTAGAAATTGTTCCCGAAAAATTAAAATATCCGTTTCCACTCTTGTTGAAGCCTCTAGGACATTTTCAAAATATTCTGAAAAATTAATTTTATTCTTTGATTTTTTCTCGAAGAGAACAATGCACGCTAACGAAAATGGCGAAGTTTCTATATTCACTAAAACCTCTGAAAATATTTGAAGAAATGAAGTGAAATTCTAATGAGGAACGTCATTTATAACAATAGCAACAACAATCCTAAAGAGTAGAATAAATTAGTTGAGGATAGTGCCTGCTTCTTTCGTTCTTACATCTGCAGTGAAATGAGTAATAGTAATAATAATAGTAATGAAAATAGTAATAATAATATAAATAATAACATTAATAATAATAATAACAACAACAACAATGAGAGTCTTAGAGAGTAAAATAAGTTGCTTGAGAACAGTACCTGCTCGTGGCGTCGCTCCACCAGCGCCCGCATCACCGCGCTCACCTCCCGCCGCAAGCGCTCGAGCTGCTGGGGCGAGGAGCTTCCTGCGCACGCACATGCGCAGAGTTGGAGCCGCACATCACAAATTCATGCGTTTTCGGCTTATTGTACTGTTGCTGTATCGACTTAACGTAACCAAACAGGCGGACGAAAAGCCATTTCTAACGGCTGGTGTTCGAAAAGAACGAGCGAAGCAAATTAACTGTCGCTAATAACGGCATATGAGCGAATACATTACAATAAATGGAATTTGTTGTTTATATATTTTCTTACAAGCAGATATTATGTAAATGATTTGTACGACAGACGTCCGCAAATACACAAAATAACATATTCCGGTGGTTATTTGCTGTTCATTGGCTTAATGCCATTAATAATCATTAATTATTTATTTACCTCCATACACAAGTTCGATTTCTGGCAAGGGCTAATTAAAGTTGTGGAATCCACAATGCAGTAGTAGCATGTGACGCGTGTAGTTTGGGCAGTAGCTAACAAAGCTGATTAGTGCATCGATACTCTCTGCTGGGTGAGGAGAGGAGCGGCAAAATCCTCCCTTTTTATTCGCAATTGTTGTTTTGTTTCCCTCATTAATGAATTTTACGATGGTTTATTTACTCCGCAGACTTCCTAGACAGGCTGAGACACATTCTCGATATCCTGTACACGGACACGCATGCAACCCGCAACACACGTTACTCTGCAACACGCATTACCCTTCATAACTCACAAACTGTATGTTCTAGGCTCTCAAATCCCTATTTTTCGATCCCTTTAGATCTTGGGATTGTCATAATTGTGCAGAATCTGAAAATAAGTGTAAAATTTAACTATTTGATATTCTGAAGAATATACGTTTTTGGATCTAACGAAAATATTTATGTTGGTTAATTGTTAGCCATATCAGAGAATTTACCCATTCACAATACCGGTTCTATAAGATGTAACACACACGGAGTTAAATTTAGGCATAAAGTTTCAGTATTTTCATTTTCAAAACAATGATTGAGATCCCGTGCAAAACGTTTGCTCGGGCCCATTTCGAGACAATTATGAGATATGCATATACCAAGAAAGAAGATAGTTTGTCATGTAAGAACGTTTAAATAAAAACGCAAAATTCAAAATTCGAATTATAGACTTTAAAGGAACCTTCGCTTTTTGATGCGATAGTTTATAAATATGTTTTAATTGCTTTTTTCTTACATAAACATTTTAAAATTGCAATCGATACTTATTGAATGTTTAAGAACATATAAGCTTTTCTCCATACTGTTAAAAACTAAGCGCGAGACACGCAGTCTTTTACAAACAGTTGTGTCATTTCTCGTTATGCTGAATTGCAATACTCACTGCGCATTCTTCTGCCTTCACCGTGGCCGCCGCAACCGCCTTCTGTGTCTAAGCAGCTCACCAGCGACTTCACATTACCATTTTCCAGCTCCGCCGCCCCTCCCGCTTTCGTCTCCTCTCCACTCGCATCGTGTTCCGCGTGATCCTCGCCCGTCATCTCGTCCTTCACCGCTTGAGCCATGTCGGCCATCTTCTGACCCGCGCCCTTCGCCAGCTCCACCATCTTGTTCAGACCGTCGTGCGCAATGTCCGCCATCTTGTGCGCGCCTTCCCGCGCCAGATCGGCGAAATCTCGGGCGCCGTCTTCGGCGGAGGCGTCCTCGGCGGGGGCGGCGAGGACGGCGGCCGCGGCCGCCAGCAGCAGTAGAACCGCGGTGAGGAGCTGCATGTCGATGGTGGATGGAGTGATGCGCTGGGCGGAGTGATACGTTGCGTTCCCGCGGGGTCTCTTATATCGGCGGCGGGCGCTGTCGTCGGCGCGCGCTTCCGCCATAAATCTCGCCAAGGTCGAGGCGGCGGCGTGTTCGCGGGCGAGGGCCGTGTTCGCCCGAGGGGCGTCTCGCCCGCGTGCACTTCCGGTGGCGGTGAGGCGCCCACGCGAGACTGCGCGAGACGTCCACGCGGGACGGTGAGGCGATTGTGTGATGGCAGCGGGGAGAACCGCGGCGGGGCGGGTTGTAATGGCGGCAGTTGCGGGGCTGTGGTGAAGACAGGGTGATATCGGGATGGTGATAGCGGTAGCAGGGTAGTGGCATGGGGTTCGGAGCGGTGTCGTGGAGATGGAAATGGGGTGGCAGTCGGGGGCAAATAGGAAGCGGTGACTGGGAAACGGTGACTGGGAAACGGTGACTGAGAAGCGGTGACTGAGAAGCGGTGACTGAGAAGCGTTGACTGGGAAGCGTTGACTGAGAAGCGTTGACTGAGAAGCGTTTGACTGAGAAGCGTTGACTGAGAAGCGTTGACTGAGAAGCGTTGACTGAGAAGCGTTGACTGAGAAGCGGTGACTGAGAAGCTGTGACTGAGAAGCTGTGATGCCGGTGGATGGCATTGCGGCGTTGAACGCTTGGCTATTGCGAGAGATTGGGTAGTCGGATAGAGCTGGAAGGGGAGGTGGCGTGGTGCATATTGAAGAAATAGTTTTGTCCTCTATAAGGTTTCTTTTGAGTAATTGAGATCTGAGTAATTCTGCTATTCATTTACTTCATAATTCTGCTTTTCAATGTACTCAAATGCTTGTGCGCGCTCTAAGAAGTACTAAATGGCGAATGTAAGTTGAAATTCCGCTCAAGGCATTAATGCTTTCAAATTATGGATGTGGGTTTGGGAGCTCAACTATGCCCAAAAAGGGGCTTAAAAGTAGTCTAATTTGTAAATATCCTTCAAGTAATATGAAGACCGAGGAAATAATTGCTTTAATCTCGTATATTCCCTGTGATATGTAACACAAAATTTGAAACTATGTGAAATTATTATATGTTTGTAATGTCGATGCAGTCATGATAATGAAAGAGTGTTTTTTTTGCAGTGTTTATTGATCATTGAAATCTACTGTTCCACTCGTAATAATAAAACCGATAGTGTTTAACTATACAAGTAAAATGCCCTAATCAGCGCGGTGTATCTCAAAAAAATGTATCTCGTTTTTCTAATCTTATTTTTCTTACCGCTCCTCTCTACTGGCCAATAATAAGCTACTACTCAGCTATCTCAGGAGGTGGCATGTATCGATCGCTGTGTCGATGTGATGTGCAATAAACCGCGTATGTACTATAACATAACATTTTATTTTAACATGATTTCAAATATTTTCAATGTTTGACGCATTTTAGAAATCTGTTGGACGTGATTTCATTCGTAGAATAGTCCTATTAAATACCACTTGTGCTTTGGAAATTCTCAGATAATTTCTTATATATTATTTCTCAAAGGGCTGTTTGGTCGTTTCAATAAATTGGGCGACATACGAAACCGATCTGTATAAAGAAGCAATGGATTGAAAAATCGTGTTTCTTTTCACCTGCACATGTGACATTCGTATTGAAAAAGGGCGTTAAAAATACCTAAATATTAAAAAAAGTAGTAATTCGGGATCTGTAATATCTGATTGCCGCGCGATCTATCGGAAGAAATTTACACTCGGACGGTGGCGGGAAATGCAATCTCAAGCATTTTTGTTTGTTTTAATTTAGTGTAGGTTGTGTAAGCACGTGAACGTGGTTTTCTACATTGAATAGAAATCTTGAAATATGAGAGGTTAATTAGTGATCTTAGTGAGGTTAGGTCGTTTATAATGCTGGAATACAAAAAAAGAATTTAAGCAGAAAACAGTTTGGTTATTTGACTAACCGTGCGATTTAATCGCACGGGATCTCACTAGTTTTTATTAAATCAAAAAATGTATCGACAAGTTCCAAAGCACTCGTGATATTGCGTATGATAATTACAAACAAAACAAAGGATTCTGAAACATCATGAAAGTTTCTGAATTGAAATATCTCATACCTTATGCCAACAGAAACATACACTTCTACCTCCGATGCAAATAAAAAAATCAATGAAACGTTTTATAAAGGCCATGAGTAAAGAGTAAAAGAACAGTTTCTAATAAAGGCGAATTTAATTCCTGTAATGGCAATAAATAAATGAATATTTGGAACACTCTGTTATGTAGATATGAAAGTATCACAAGTTGGACCGGCAGCGAATGTGCTACACAGAGTGCGTTTGAAAATAAGTTAAAATATCCTGGAAAACATTTTCTGTCAATAATTACAATGAAACTGAACCAAACTCGCTACTTAAACAGCTCCATGGACCATTATTCATGGAAAGAATAGATTTTTTCATAAGATACGTGTACATATTTCCTCATTGAACCTGGTTTTGCGAGCAGTGGCCAGGCAAATTTCAAAGATTGCCCTGCATTAAGAGGTTATAAAATTAACGAGTTCTGGATTTTTTCCGTTGTGCAATAGAATGTGGAAGAACACCCGATATTACTGTTCCTTCTCTTTTTGTGTTTGGATGAAATTTATGACTACACAGAACAATGTTACCCAGAGTAAACTTTTTGCGGGATATTTAACTTGTGTTTCAGATATAAATTAATGATGTTCACGCATGGTCTGAAATTTCCAGATGAGAACTCCGGCATCAAGTCGAGTTGGAAATTAAGTTCGCAAATTGGAAGAAACAACCAAACACGCAAGAAGAATGCAAATACTAGGAATTGAATAATTTTATATAAAAGTTGAGTTCACACGTTCACACGTTGAGTTCAAGAAAGTTTCCGATATATTTCGAAAAATGAAGTGTAATTAAAACGTGTTTACAAGCAATGCATACTTACTTCATTGCAAAGAATAGAATTAGATGCGTTTATCTCTCTGTTATAGCCTCTTAACGTCCATGTAGGTGTCACCTCTTTTAATGGCTATTTGTCCCGCAACAGAAACTATTGCGTAAGACCGGTTTGACCTGTCTTGAACGATTAAAGCAAATGTCTCAAATTTACAAATCGATAGGATGTATTTTGTATCTAGATATCTTTTACCATTTATATGTATCCGGAGGAGGCGTACAGGCCTGTTCTAGCAGTAAATTACTTGCAGGAAACAACGTTACAAAGGTGATGTTCACTTAGCTTACTTGCCGGCTACTGTTTGAATTCAGTTCCAAAGGATTGACAATTCTACTATTAGGACAGGTCTTGCAGAAACATCTTATGAAAGAACTTTTTTGAGTATTTGTTTTTGTTGAAGGTGAACGAAGTATAGATCATTGGCAGAAAAAATATTAAATACGATTTTGAATCCATTTTTAGTTACAACAATTTAATGAATTTAACAAATTGAAAAACATTTCGGAGTAAAATGTTACAACATTTTGACAGAACTGCATTTTTTGGTGAATATGTAAAAAAAGGTTTTCCATAAAATATAGTTTGTGATAAATAAATGTTCCGTTTCTTATTTGAAATCATGTGATCAATGAAGCTAACCTTTTTGGCTTAGCGCCAAACAACAATCGAAACAAACTCTAAAATTCGAACTGGTGTTCCATCATATGTGAATGTGTAGTGCGTGTATGTGTGTGTGGGAGTAAGGGAAGGAAATGTAAAACAAGAGGGATAAAACATTGCTTGCGGCTTGTGTTCGTTGGGGGTAAATCTCGATATTTTCATGGTACTGATCGGAAGAAAAACATTCTAAACTGTCGATTAGAGCAGCTGACCTCTAGAATTATCCTCCAGGCTGTTTGAATTAGCCGCAGTTATGAAGCTGGTCGAAAATCCGTCATCGTTGAGCTCGAACCCTAGGATACCCCGGCCATCCCCTAGCAGGCAAACGGCGGAGCAGTACTGCCGTATAAAACTGATCACGGACCGCGAGCGATCTTTCCTTCCTCTTCCTTCTCCTACCTTATCCCCTTATGCACACAACCCCTACATGTACTACACTCCGGAAGACCAGTCAGCAGCTTACAGCTTGTTCCGGCTAGGATGGTTTCCCGCTTGGGGAGATAACTTGGGGAGGAATCCTGCAAACCGGCGCAAGTAGGTCAGCTCTGGGTCTCACCATTCCGCAGGGGAGAAACAGTGGCACCTACAAGGATAAAACATTTACTTCACTAACGAGACTAAAGATCTTAGCTGGTGCCGTTCCCGGAAATATCAGTCAATGAAGCAAACTAATCAATGTCGGACAATGATACTTACAATACAACATTTTTGAGTGTTGTTATTGAGTGAACGCAGCTGCTTCAACTACTTTAATGTTGATCTGATTATGCAAGTGTATTCCATTCATTTTGCGATGTGATGTTATCGAATGTTTGACTAATTTGAAGAGCTATATAATTTGAATATATTTTTCACCTCCTGAGAATATACTTCATTATTTCATGAGATCTTAACCATTGTGTACTGAATCCTGAAAAATACAATGTTCTTTACAAGCCGCATTTGAGAAATTCTTTACCATAACAGCAACTCTCTCGAGTGTGAAATGAGTCTTAAGTGCCACCTTTTAGTCGGTACTTAAATGTAAATTTGATGAGTGATTCATTGGTTTATGTAACAACTTTTTACTGTACCTTAGACAATTCTTGTATACATTGTTTCCTAAGTTAATTTTTACTGTCCTAAAATGTGGCCTTTTTAGCCATTCCGGCACATTTTACAAGTTATTTTGGAAATATATCGTAGGACGTATTAATGCCATCGTTCATTTTAGTTGCACAGCACAATTTTAAATTAATATTTAGCTGTTTATCTCAATTTATAAAAAATCTTCATTGATGTTTTAGAGGTGAATTGAAATTTTAACTTTCCTAAAAACTCTGTCTACTTCGTAATGAGAAAGATGCTGAAGTAATTTAATAGCAAATTAGAAACGTATTTCTTGAAAATTATATTTCACTGCAACTCTTTATCCATTTTAACTTAAATATAAATGTGAAGGGAAAAAAGTGATTAATGAAATAAAATTATAGTAGTTGCGTCAAGAATATAATTTTTCTGCAAGAATTGTAAAAATGTGACATTTTTACAGATTGTCCCCTTTCAATTCTTAGCTTTTTGCGAATTCAGCCCAATTAATAAAATAAAGGTTAAAGGTTGAAGATTTATACATGTAATTGTTTAATTATATTTCTGGTAATATTTAGTAAAATACATCAACTATTATATTTATTATTGAAAAAATATTTTAACCTTTTCCTCAAAAACAGTCACCATAATACTATTTTTCCAATAATTTTATCCATATCCATAAACATTACTTATAAAATTCTAATATTCAAATTTGTAAAACCAATACTATGCTAGAAAAGAGTGTACTGTCTTTTCTAACCTACCTGCTCCAAAACATATTGATATTATTATTCTGCAATTATATTGTGCTCCAATGAGAAAACCGGGAGAGATTGCTCAAAGCATCGATTGATGTCACTGTAGTCCCTCTGACCAGGAGGTCCTAGTTCGAGTTCGACGGAACGGCGGCAGGATTTTCGACACTAGCTTGTCAGCAAGGTCGAATTCAGTCGCTGTCTGGAGAACAATTCTAGCAGCCGGTTGCACTGATCGATAGTTTCCCGTGGTTTCTCTAATCAACACCAGGCGAATGCTGGAGCAATACACTAACAAACGGGCCATGGACCGCGCGCGATCTTTCCTTTCTCTTCCTTGTCCTATCCTCTCCCCTTACACACACACATACACACACTAACATGCACTACACTACCACACATGCCGGGAGACCAGTTGGGAGCTTAGAGCTTGTTCCGGCTGGGGCGGTTCCCCGCTGGTGGGAGATACCTGGTTGAAGGGGAAAACCCCGCTAGTCGACGGTAGGTCGGCGCCGGCTCTCGCCATTCAGCGGGGAAAAGATCATCGTCACCTCCCGAAGAAAAAACACGCACTACACTTACAGGACCAATGACCTCTGTAGTTGACGTGCCCGGAATCACGAACAATCAATCAATCAATCCAATAAGAAAATCACTGATGAAACATAACATCACTAATTTTAGAATACTCGAAATTTAAGTCGTTACATTTAAGAAAGATAATCCAACTCGCATCACAGGACTTAATAATATTGAAAGGAAACGGCATGTCATCACACAATACAATATCAAATATAGTCACGACAATTTAAAATTCTTCATATAGTGATATTATTCGTATCACTTCAGGATTACTACTTCACTCGTATAATCTCTATAAAAGGCTTTGCTATTGTCGATAAACACAATACATGTCTTTCTCTTCTCTTCTGTAGCGCACTAAGGTTCTTTAATAATTCGAGATATGGAAAGAAAACTTTAAGTCGTCAGTAAACCCAGAGACGTAATTTCTGAACCAGATGCTAGAAGATCACTAATGATGTATACAGAAGTAATTATTCATATATTCTCAAGGAAGTTTGTTAGTGGGTATTTTTCTCAGAGGCTCACAGACGAACGAGATGAATGACGAGAAATCTAGAAGAGTATTTGAGGGAGAGTGGAAAATTTTCTTCTCCTTAAGTACATTATATCAGGCGCAATTTCATATATATCCGGGTACGAACTTTTCTTCCGTAGCAAGAGAGAAAATTGAGGTATATTATCTTTGAGATAATTGTCGTGAACCGAAAGTTGAATCATTCATTCTGAAGGTAAAAAAATGCACTTTTTATTCGTGTGTTCCACTTTTGAAGCCCTAATTTTGTCATTTTATTTTCTCGACGTCATACATTTTGAATTATTTGAATGTTAAGGGCACCTTTGAAAATTGGATTCGTTTTGTTCTACTTTGTATTGACAAACACGTATTTTTTGCATGTTAGTTTTGACATAGTCAATCTCAACGATTCACAAAATGATTGTATACGAATTGAGACAGCATGAATAAAAATTGCTACAACGTGATTGACTATTTTGAAGCAACTGAAGAAAGGCAATGACTTTCAGACATTAGTGGAGGTCACTTTGAAGTTTTTTAGTATTATCCATTACTTTTCACAATTTCTGATAATTTTCGAAACAATAAGGATTCCGTATTATTTTACATGCATGCTGCCTGTAAAAGAGAGGAATAAGGTATGGAAAAGACGAAACATTGAAATTCAGCCATAGTTCCTCATCGGAATGTTATTATGTTTTAAATATGTTGTCGGTGTTCATTACCCTTAAATGTTATTTGGACATAAATCTTGAAAGTTCTACAAAAAAAAACAGGTTTATGATAACGAGTAAGATGTTCTCTGCAATTGGTATTGCATTAAAAATGGTGGTCCTGGGAGTTTCGGAACATGGGATGTAGGGCATGAAAATACATAGCAGAAACGATGGACAAAGAGTGGAATTTTTGACCGGAATTATTCTAAAAGTCAGTGTATTCATGGTCTGCTGGTTGCTAACCTGATGCATTAGCTATCGTAATGCTCGCAAACGGAATATCCAGCGGGTAGAGTGAGAAGAAAGAAAAGTGGATTACGAGCGTTATACATTTTTAATCAGACAGGAAGCCGGATCAGAAATTTTCATGAATATGTATTTTTCTCTCCTCTAAACTTACAAAATAATTTTTTCCTCTTTGATGAGAAGTATTGTTCTCAGATTGATGGCTGTACAATCTTCAGTCATATATCTGAAGGTGATGTCAAAAGCAATTTGAAGACATCTGTTAGAAAATTCTAAAGATGAACTCCAAACTTGTAATTTCCGGAATGTAAACTTAGTGTAAGGGAAAGCATTGACACTATATCGGTTGGTAATTAATTATAATTACAAGAGAAAAAGAGTTATAGTTATAATTATTTATAGAAGAAGTGATCTCAGGTGGAAAACACACACCAGCTTATTCCAGATAGTATGTATAATAAAAAAATCCTTTATCATTTTGATTTCGGAAACATGGATTCCCTTAGAATTTTTTTTGTTATTTTTTAATTTAGAAGGAACGTGTCTAGCACCTCAACTTTATGCGCGTTTCTCATACTCAAAGCGCTGATACAGACGCGTGAGATAATTAACATAATTTGTAACGAACAGCACAGTGAATACTTGTTATGGTTTTATCAAAAACACGGTTAATAAGGCATCCAATCCAATCTGCAACACAAATTTCAATTAACATTGTATTTCTTGTCACTTCAATCGTACAAAACTTGAAAAGGTGCGTCAGATGACTCTACACCCTAGATTTTGAGACGAAGACCTTCAAGTTCAGTCCTTGTGCGTTAATCAATAACGTGAAATCTTCTCATTCTATTACATGTTTGGATGTTTGGCTCTTCTGAGTACTGTGAAGAACTGTGAAGTATTTGAGTTGTAAGAATGGTCAGAAATAAGCATGACCTCTAATTCTATGTGCAATTAAACTGATTATTCATTTAAATGTATTATTTGATATTCCGCATTAGTAAAGGTGAATGTAAGACATTTTGCACAAGTCTGCTTGGTTGAAAATAAAATCAAATAATTAAATAAAATGAATATAATTCATTAATTGAATAAAATTCCGATTCTGAAACCCCTCTTTTAACGTAAAAGGTTTTTTTAATTTAAGTCAGTATATATGGTCAGTACGTGGGAGGAGGAGTAATCGCTTAGTAAAATCAAAATGCAACCTTATATAAAACGAAACAATGTCAAATTAGTATCGGTCATATCTTTGCAAACGTGCTTTCCCAACGACTTACTTTGATATATTGTAGTTGGGTATTGTTATGTAGTATGTTGGTAGAGATGGGAGAGTGGTACGGGCGCAGCGGGGACGGGCGGGGAGGTTGGGACGGGCGGGCGGGCGGGCGGGCGGGCGGGAGGGCGGGCGGGCGGGAGGACGGGCGGGTACTGCGGGGACGAGCGTTTGAGTGATGCTGCGGGCAGGCTGGAGCGTCGGGGTCAACAAGGGGTGCCCTGGGGCGGGGTGGCGGCGGACGCTCCGACAAACAGCGATGGGAGGCACCCGGGGGCAAGGCGGCGAGCGGGCCGAGAAGGGAAACCCTGACAGTGGGGCAAATTCAAGATAAAAGTAGGTGAATCGAATCGGGCATTTCCGAAAGACCAAACCTCTCATCTTTGCGAAAATTATTCAAACTTACCATTTGATTCGGATTAGGTTTATAGTTTTGTTTTTATGGTTTTCGCCGATTGATCCAATGATTCGTAATTTATGTAATCAGTATGTATGACCATGTTGCTCAATTGCAAGTCTCAATTTTCAGACATAGTTTATTTTATCAAAATACTTTACTACTGCTTGGACAATTTGCGCTCGGAGGATTTGTGGATTAATTAAATTTTTAAACGTCACATATCCGCTGAGTAATATAATTTCTAGTGTGTTGTCTATTGGCTGGAGAAGACCACGTCTTCGGATATTGGGCAGCAACAACTGACGGAGATTTGGCTGTTTGTCAATTAAATGCGTCAATTGATATTCAAGAAAAAATACGTAATCAACTGTTAAATATTTACATACGCTTTTCCAATTTTATCTAGAGCACCACCATCCAACCCCTTTAATCCTCAGACATTTCATAACTAAAGCACCCCCATTCGGAAATCCACAGAGACCTTGTCGTTCTTACCATACACTCGTTTATTCAAGAACTAAATTCTGTCTTCTTCTGCAGATCTGTAACTGCCCTAAATGCTCTGCATAATCTTCCCCACTGGGAAAAGCCTTCTTTCCCTTCCCGATATTCCATAAAACCTTCTCCAGAGAACCCCTATCCTGACAACAGCTGCCGCCTTAAAACCTTGTTCCCAACATCCTCTACTTTCTTCAGTTTACACCATTCCGCTTTATCCGCCTTCTAAATTGTTCTACAAACTCCACTTTCGTAGAACGCCAATTGGATTACCCTGCAATATTATTTTGTAGAGCTCGTTGTAACATAAAGAAATGGAAACAAAACACGGAAAGAGCAATCAGTTCGCGAGAAATGCGAGTGTTGTCTGACGAAATGGATGGTGAACCTCGGTGATGGAAATGTGGTGAAATGCAATGCAGGAGAAACCGCAGAATTCCGAGAACATGTTCTGAGAATCTCTTTTATTCATATCTAACGGCATTGAATGAACGGCATTTGAATCCTAGTACCGAGACGTGGATGGTGAGTGCTGTGAACAGTACAGTGCAGATTGCTGTTCGCCATAGGTTGATTAGAGGTGAATTTTGTGATTCTATAAAATAATGACTACAGGAATACCAAATAAAAAAGTTGGCAGATCCAAAGACTTGACACATGTTTATGTACGGCGACGCGCTGCATCCAAATCTGATGCCAGAATTGCGACACCACTCTCCAGATTTGGTTAATTGCGAAACTTCTCCCGTAAAATTGGATTGTTTATTTTTGGAGGTTGTGAAGTCAGAATTGCACCACCACTCTCCAGTTTGTTTTAAATCGCGAAAAACTACCGTGAAATTGTAAATTGTAAATTTCACGGTGATTTTTCGCGATTTAAATAACTGGAGGACGGTGACGCAATTGTTTTCGGATTAGTTCCATACGTATAATGCATGCATCCGTTAGGTGAGGTAACTTCGCCCTCTAGAACTTGAGCTCCAGTGCTGACTTACACTGTAGTTTGTTGGAATTTTCTTCCTCCAGATATCTCCTTCGACGCTACTCCTCAGCCTGGACAAGCTCTAAGCTCTCGACTGGTCTCCCGACATGTGTGGTAGATTAAGTGTATGTGTGTGAAGGGAAAGGAGAATGATATAAAGATCCCAAAGAAAAGATTACGCTCGGTCCGTGACTATTCGCCATCCATATCAGATTATTAAAGTAAAACTACGGATTTGAGCTACCGACAGCTAGAATTCTCCTCCAGACATCCGCTGAATTCGACCCAACAATCTAGTGTCGGAAATCCTTTGCCGCCGGGACTCGAAACCTAGATCATCCCGTTTGGAAACACCTCCTCCGTTTCGATCCTCCCGCTTGGTGGCTCAGGGCATCAAATGATGACACTTCAGTGGATCTGACTGGGAGGTCCTAGGTTCGTGTCTCGATGGTGGCAGGATTTTCGACACTGGCCAGATACCTAAGTCTAGTTCTACCGCTATTCGGAGAAGAATTCTAGCGGCCGTCTGCTTTGCTCGGTTGCATTTCGGTTAATACCAAGTCAACCGGACCAGCACCCTAACAAACGGGCCACGGACCGCCCGCGATCTTTCCTTTCCTTGTCCTCTCCTACCCCTCAATTTCATGCCCCGCTAGACCGGTCGGGAGCTTAGAGCTTGACCCGTATGGGCGGTACCCCGCTGATGGGAGATACTTGGTGGGGAAACCACACTATGCGACGATAGACCGGCGCCAGATCTGGCCATCTAGAGCGGATGATCACCACCATCTTCCGAGGAAAGAACATGCACTGCACTTACGGGACTAACGACTTTATTAGTGACGCGCCCGGAATCACTATTTAATCAATCATGAAAACTGGTGGGAGATACTTGGTGGGGAAACCACACTATGCGACGATAGACCGGCGCCAGATCTGGCCATCTAGAGCGGATGATCACCGCCATCTCCCGAGGAAAGAACATGCACTGCACTTACGGGACTAACGACTTTATTAGTGACGCGCCCGGAATCACTATTTAATCAATCATGAAAACTGGTGGGAGATACTTGGTGGGGAAACCACACTATGCGACGATAGACCGGCGCCAGATCTGGCCATCTAGAGCGGATGATCACCGCCATCTCCCGAGGAAAGAACATGCACTGCACCTACGGGACTAATGACTTTATTAGTGACACGCCCGGAATCACTATTTAATCAACCATGCAAACTGGCTGGAGCCGCTGGCCCCGGTTGGCGCGCTTGGAGCCATTGTGCGGCCAGCGGCGCGGGTGGAGGGTACACAGCGGCCGCCTCCCCACCGCTGTCAACAGTGCCGACATGCGCCCCGGCGACGCCCCCTCCCCGCCCTTCCGCCCCGAGCGCCCGGCCCAGGGGCGCTGCACACAGCCGCATCGCCCTGAAAACCGCTCAGGCTGATGTGCATTTCGAGGGCGGAGCCCATTGTTGGGTTTTTATTTGTTGTTGCATCCGAGTTCCTGGGTTGCAACCGCCGATCTGTGTAACAGGATAGGATACTCCCCCAACATTTGTACAAGAGAAGCTGCTCAGTTTCAGTTGTGACCCTTCCTTTTACACGTTTTTGAAATAAATACAAATATTAGCTTTAAATTTAACAGCAAATGCGTAAAGGAAATGCTCCTTCAGATGTAATGAGGACAGTACGTGGTACCGTAAAACTTTTTGTACTATAAGGGCCTCTCTCTGTCTAGCGTGCGTTTTCACATTCCTCGACTTTTCTCTTTTTAGTTTATAAGTATTTGCTATCTAGTAGCAGAATGTGCTAAAAACTTTAATCTTGGACGTTCAGCAGAAGACATTAAAATTATTTCAAGTTTCCCCAAGGATAAATTATGCCCACCATAAATGTTCAAATAAGAATGCAAATTGAATTTAAAAAATATTTAACTTACAGACAAATCATCCAACAACAGAATGTTACAAATCCAAAATGAAGTTAAAAAAACATTTCAAACACTAAATTACGGAAAGGTAACAAAGTAAGAGGGAGCTTTGTCTAAATCAGACCTGCACAGCATTTTGCACTTTCACTGACGTCAGGAGCTGCGCTCGAGCAGCTCGGAGGCAAATGCGAAAATCGATTAAGGGTGGGGGTGAGACTTACTCTAGGAGTGAGGACCACTACTTAGAATGCGAAATTCGAACCACAGCGCGTAAATTTAAAGAACAGTCGACGGTCACATACAGTATATTGTACAGTATAAAGTAATATTGCCTTTTGTATTATACTGTCAATGTTTGTTGTCGATATATAACAGTGAGAAATATGAAACTACAACGAATTATACATATGATATTTGGACACCATGTATTATGCTTGTAGGGCTGATAATGTAATTCGCTTTGCTACGATATAATCACAAATTTAGTGTTTTGCTAAACACAAAATTATGATATTGAATTGTTTTTGTTTGATGATAGGAATAAACTAGTTTTTAATTAACTATGTTTAATTGAATAAGACAGTTCTGATAAGACAAAAAATACTATTCTTGAAAAAAATCATGATTAATTTCTGACAAGAGTTCAGACTCGTTTATGACATCGTATAAAAATATTAAGCCCTTTGCATTTTATTTAACAATACCCATAATAATCTTGTGACTGCCCGTAACATATCGGCACAGAGGTTTGCTCGTTGATCTCTTTTATTCAATTTCAAAATGGGGAAAATGGTCACAAATATATGTGCTGTTAAACATTACTCTTCTTGGAATTGCCACATATTCCTTTTGATGTCAATCTTGATGTGGGAGATTGCTTTCATGTTTTTCTTCATTTTGCTGTGATTTGGAGATTATAAAATTCCTGGTGAAAAATCAATTATTGAATTGTATTTTTTTGGTTAGATAGAATTAAACATTTTTTAAAAAAGAAACTGCTTTAAAATATTGCTTAAGAGTTACAATGAGCATGCTAATATTTCTTAATTAAAAAAGGAAAATACATACATTGGTGGATACAAAGGCGGATATACAGCAGTACACAGAACACTATGGCCGTTTAACTTGAAATACTAGACATAATCCATTTAAACAAGTGGGTATATAATTTTGCAGTATGGATCATTATATTAGGCGCCCAGGCATTCAATCTACGCGCCGCGTCGTGCTACGTCAGACTCATCCCCTCCCCGCAAAGCTTCCTACTCCCCACTACTTGCACTTTCGGCGGAGCCGCGGGCAGAGATCGGCTCGCAAGTGCAGAATGCCCGAGGGAGCAGGCGTTGTGCAGGCCAGGTCTAAATGAACTCCCCGCCTGTCTATTCCCTAACCCAGTTCTAGGATTAAGTGATGTAAATCTCTGTAAAAATCAGTCGATTGAACAGATAGAAAATAAAGCTGTTAAAAAAGTATGTCTTCCCCAGAAAGTTAATAGTTGCTACAGTAAGTCTCCCGCAGTCGATTTTGGTCAGTGTGGCTAGTAATTATGAGCCCATACTCTCTTTGTAGAAACACGACATATACAGCAACCAGATAAGCATCACCTTGGCCAAAATAGAGATAATGACAGTTACCATTGACTGATTATTAAAGATTCCGGGCATGTCAACTAATGCGCATTATGGCATTCCGGCTCTCACGACACGCTGCCGTCGGTAAGTGAGCCCCCGCTTGTCACTTCCCGACGTCAACTGTCCGAGGCTATTAACGGCGAGGGTCTCCTACCTCGCCTCTCTTCGTGCTTACGAACTGTGATGTCGGAGGCAAATGTTGCGCCACCACTCGCCCGATAGGAAGGCTTCGCTATCGGCGTACGTGGCAGAATAAATCCTATCGTCTATCTTGTAATTTGTCCACATTTGAGACATTCGGGTGTTGGGAACAATTTCTGACATTTTGCGAAAGTAAAATTATTAACATTTCACATCCTTCTTGAAAATAAGAAACATGGGCTCTCTTTATATCATGTTAATTTTAGAGTCCAAAAATTAACAATGAAAATATATTCACACTTAATGTTTCATTAGTTGTGTGCAGCACATTTCCGTTAGCTAATACAATCATTTCACTTTCGTAAGTAACGTGAAATGTCAGCTATCATTGTTTCCACACAAACTCCTCAATTGTAATTATGTAAATGTAAATATTTAAGTGGTTAGGCGGAAGAGCAGGCCTTACGGTCTGAGCCTCGCCAGAAATAAAGATATTATTTTTATTATTATTATTATTATTATTATTATTATTATTATTATTACTATTATTATTATTATTATTATCAAAAGTCATGTTTTTCCCGTGCATGAGATGCTTTGTCCTCCCTCTTCCCCGCAACTAGCGACATAAGGTCATTATTCCCGTAAGTTTTGTGCATGTTGTTTAGCTCTGGAGGGGGTGATGATCTTCCCACGCTGGATGGCGAGATCCGGTGCCGACCTAACGACGGCTAGCGGGATTTTCCTCAAACATGTATCTCCCACCAACGGACACGGCCCCAGCCGAGACATTCTCTAAACCCCCTGCTGTCTCCCGGCATGTGTGATAGCGTAGTGCATTTAAGTGATAAGTGTGTGTAAGTAAGGGACGAGTAAGTAGGACGAGAAAGGGAAAGGAAAGATCGCGCGCGGTTCGTGGCCCGTTTGTTACGGTACCCCTCCGGCATTCGCCTGGTATTGACCGGAGAAACTACACAAAACTACCGATCAGAGCAGCCGACCGCTAAAATTCTCCACACAGCGACTGACATCGACCTAGCTCTCTCGCTAGTGTCGACAATTCTGACACCGCAACCGTCGGGACTCGAACTCTAGGACTTCCCAGTCAAGGGCACTGTAGCGACATCAGATGATGCTCTGAGCCACCTCTCCTGGTGACATTAACGAATAGCGCCAAACTTCATCTGGCTGGTGTGGCTTATCTTGTGACAGCTCCGTGACATTCAATTGTATTGAAAAATGTCTTCCTACTTTCGTTAATTTTGTACTAATTATGAATTGAATAGAAAAGGTGAAAAAGCTAAGACCGAACGTTATTTGAAATATTATAAAATTAAAATAATATGCAAATGTATTTAAATATTAAACAAAAATACTCCCAGCTACTATTGTGGGCGATGTCTCTTACTATTGTTTGCCTTGTTTACATTGTACTTAACAGTCCAAAAAGTACTGAAATTAAACTTTCATTAACAGAAAAGCGATGAACAAAATTTAAAAGAATCTTTTCAAACAAAAAAGCACAGGTTCATTTTCACGCGGAAACAAAAAAATTCAACTTGTGGAAACAATATCGACAGGTAGCCCGGACAAGATTGAGGCCAACGTCACTCGGGGGAGAACTCCATTTGCTGCGCCGCGTGACACATAGCCAGGGTAATGAACAATGTTCACAGCGAGATAAGCCCATTCTGAAGCGCAGCGCCGCTCCCTTGAGCACAATGCAGCCAACGACCTGCCAGCGGCGGAGCAAATTGCCACGTCGCGTCGGGCCGGGCCGGGCCGGGCCGGGGCTCGCACAAACGTTCACGGGCGAGATAAGTGCCCGCGCAGTGGAGCGTGCGTTGGAGCACGATTTTCAAGAATGCCCATGCATGCGAATAATACTCTCTAAACGAACGCATGTTGCCTCTTTAGCGTAACGGCTTGAAACAGAACAATCGGCTTAGATCGTTGAGGGCAAAAACTGTTGCCACTGTAGCGTCTGTGACGTCAAGTGCATAGACATCGAGTCGCGCTGGTGGCATATTTTCGGTAATAGATGGCTAGGTCGAATCCACCTGCTGACTGAAGGAGAATTCTAGTGGTCAGATGCTCAGATCGATTGTCTGTTTCACCAATCAAAGCCAGGCAAATGGTAGAGCAGTACCTTAATAAATCATTCTCACCCGTGTTCTCTTCCCTTACACATACACACGCGCGGGCACACACACGTACACACAAACACCTATATGCGCTACACCATCACACATGTCAGAAGAACAGTCAGAAGCGCAGAGTTTGTGCCGGCTGGTCGCCCCCTGGAGGGAGGGTATTTTTTCTCCCGTGCATGTTGAAGCCGTAACTTTATTTTCCTTTACAGATCTTGGAAGATAGGATCAGTTGGAATGAAAAGTTGCCCAACTAAAGAAGACATTTGTTTTAAAATCTAAAATTATACAAAACTTTACATTCACGATTTTTCTTGTTAAAAAGTAAGGATGAGAAAGTAAAAAGTAACACTTTTATCAAAATATTTCCCTTTATACTCAATAGTAATGTCACACATGTAAACATTGAAATAAATAAAACAGTTCATCTGAAAAAAACATTTTGAATAATTTGATTACCTTACAAATGAAAAATATTAAATGTCTTCCCTCTTTGAATTGCCATATCCTTAGAACTGTAAGAAATGCTATTTATATTAATTATAAATCTTAATTTTTTTAAATTTGTTCTTTGAAATAAAATATTGAAATGAAAATTTTCATGCTCCTTCCGAATAGACAATCTATTAATTACTTTATGTCAAATTATAACATGATTAGCAGTTTTCACAATAAGTCAATTTATGTTACATTCGTTTCAGCTCCTTTAATATTGAATACTACACATTCTGAATGCTCCTTTCACAATTCTGTTTCAAGAATACACGGTATCAAGCACTAAATTAAATTCTATTCTGCGTCAAACAATAAATGAAACAGTTTTTAAAATCATTTCCTCTGCCACTTAATTCCTCTGCCCATGTTCGTTTTGGTATGTTCTCTGAATATTTCGGTATATTAGTTACAAATAATTATATATAAAAAATCTTCCTTTCGGAAATATCAATAAATGAATAAAGAAAATGCAAGTGTGGAAGGCGGATTTCAGGCTTTTTGGGGCAAACTGTTTAGCGGGTAGCCTAACCGAGCTTGCTAAGTACTGGCTTGATTTTCCGCAATGGGAAAGGTCGGCCATCCATTTCGTCATGCTACCTCGTAACTCCAAATTGGACATTTTTGTATTGGAAAGAATAAACATAGCGGAGAAACAGAATTTTAGTTTCCGTTCTCGTTGAACTTATAAATGTTGGGAAACTCAATTACTTAAGTTGTTGAGTTTAACTTACAATTTGTTATTTTACTTTTATTTATTCTTCTTCTTTCATAATTATAATTTATCATGAAGTCAACAGAAAATAGGAGGAAATATGAAGTTATAAGGTTTGATAATTAGCATCACAATACATTATAACCTCCTTGGTCTCAGCCTACAGTCATAGCAACGTCACAAGCCAGGAGTGACAGCGCTAGTCAACGTGGAGACCGTGCCATCGCCGAAAGTCAACGCTGTGTCCTCCACCAGGTACCTGGACATAGCCGCGTCACAAGCTTAGAATGACCATGCTAGTCAACGTGGAAGCAACACTATCGCCGAGAACCAACACTGTGGCTTCCACTATGCACCTTAAAGTGGGGCATTTGCCGACAGCCACGCTTTTTGATATTTCCGCTTCACGGCAAAAGAAGACAAATTTGTATGTTTTTCTTATGTGACTGTGCCTCACATACGATGTTTGTTTGTGTGCATGTATGTTTTATGTTGTTCAATAAATGTGTATTGACGAAATGACTTTGTTCACATTTTCAAATATGCAACAGTCTTATTGCATTTGTATGGTATAAAATATTAGTGCTTTACTAACATAGAACTATTTAAGTACAAAACTTTGTTCACACGACTCCATACGGAACTGAACGGCGTCCATTACAGAGGTGTTGGATGATTGCTCTGTAAGTTAAATATTTTTTAAATTCAATTTGCATTCTTATTTGAACATTTATGGTGGGCGTAATTTATCCTTGGGGAAACTTGAAATAATTTTAATGTCTTCTGCTGAACGTCCAAGATTAAAGTTTTTAGCACATTCTGCTTTTGGTAGTGCCTCAAAAAGTTTTACTTAGTCTGCTAATCTAAGTATTAAAGTTTTCTATTTTCAATTCGTTTCTAATTTGTCTATTTGACACGTACCATGGTGCTTTAACTATGCGAGGAGGCTAACTGTAGCTGGTGCGGCTTTTCTTGTTAATACTCCAAGACTTTCAATTGTTTCAGTTATTTTAAAATGATTGATTATTAAACAAACTTAATGAAGACTAATTCCTACTAATACAGTTTGACTGAAGAAGCAAAAGAAATATAAAATCATACAAGTTGTGTATGACTCATCACTATTCATATGTTGAATGCCTTAGAAAATTAATCATATTAAGTAGTGGATCACTTAATTATTATGCTCTAACAATTTAAAGTGAAACATAGCTTTCCGTCTTATAATTAGTAAATTGTATGAAAAAAAAATTACTTTCATTTCAAGTAAACAGTATCCCAATGAATGAAGCTGTAATTACTAATGCCTCCGAAGTTTTCAGTAGAATGAGCATGATAACAATTTTTATTGAAAACTTGAAGATTCTGTACAGATTTCCATTACAAGGCTCGTGTAATGATCATGGAAGTGTCAGAAAGCTGTTAGATAACGTGTGTGCGAAGGAAGTGTTATGAATAGGACTGGAACTTCCAACCAAAGCTTCCAGACCATTAAGAGCTTCATTGCGATGTTCAGACCCAAGTCGTGTCACTGGAGGCAACATTTTTCGAAGATGAGTTCGTCAAGCGCGACCACTAGTAAGCCGACATTAAAGTCTTCACAGCTATTACGTAGAAAAGGAACCACAGATGTGCGTAACGTTTAGTTTGAAATTTAGTTTTTCCTTTATTAGTATTTTTTATATACAATGGAAGGTTACGTAGATACAGATAAAAATCTCAAATTTATTAAAGACTGTTAGTAAAATGTTAATTAAAATATTTCACACAAAAAGTTACAGCAATTTCACTGAAGCACTGTGCAATAATGATGTTTCGACAATTCCTTTTTATTGTAATTTTCAGGTGCTTGGACACAATTATATAAAGTTTTAAAAACAGAAAATTTAGCATTTGAACCAACTGATTTGCAAACTTGAATTGAAATTTTGCATTTTGATACACTGCATATGAAATAGTTTAATAACATTTTTTGCTGTCTTTAATAAATTCGAGATCTTTATTATATTGTATTAAAAATCCAGAAGTCAGTTTATATGAATATATTAATGAGTAAAAACCCTCGTGCTTCAGTCCTCGAAGTGATTCTCATCGTTGGTTCTCCTGACCTCGTATCACTGCTGCCACCTTTCCTCAGTGCCCCATTTTCCCGCGAAGATCCTTTGCTCTGAGACGGAAGTTGGCGCACGGAGCAGCGCGGCGCGCCGCGGCGTGCGCGGCCGCGCGCTCGAATTGGTCCATCCCGTGAATGGGGCTCCGGGCGAGCGCACTCCCCCGCCATGAATGGGAAGTAATTGGAGAGCGGCGGCGCGCGCTCTTAGAGAGCACACTAACCTGGGATTTCGCACGGGAGACTCGCTAAGACGCTGAATTACAGAGGGAGATATACGACGTGTGTGTCTTGTGAGAGTCCCCTCTCGTGTTGGACTAATAGAGTACCTCTGTTTTAGATGAGCTTGGAAGTTAAAGCTATTATTCCGGGAATACCTCATCTCCAAGTTATTTCTTTGTTTAATGCAAGGTTTTTTGATGGCTTAAAACCAGTGGAAAAGAAAGACAGGTAATTTTTAATTTGTAATTCAAGGAAGTTATTGAAAATAGGATATTAAAGTTAACATTAAGTTAGCAATTCTTCTTCAAAGGCCTACACTGTTTTGGAAGCAAACTTACTATTGTGTTACTTTCTCTTTATATAGACTGCACATGTATTTATATATTATATTGTACGTTTTTATTTGCTTTGGAAAGAAAACAATTTGTAATGGAGCATCTATTTCACACAACATAAAATTTTCGTCAAAGGAATTAATTATTATTTGTCAAAGACTGTTCAAACTGAACAATTTCTGTTTAGTGTAACGTTTACTAACGTAGTCGTAGTCTTATATTGAAGTCAATAAAGGTAAACGCTTTACATAATATTGGATAGTCATACGTTGGGCAAGGACACTTTAGGAAGACATGAGATTCTTAGTCATGATTATCAATTCTTGCCGGGATTATTATTAGGAAGGTAACGTAAGAACAATTTATGGTAAATGTAAATGCAAAAACAAAATTTTAATTATCTCTATGAAATTACATAATTAAAATCTGTAACAGTGCTACTGGCTTATACATTCCATTGAAGTCGAAAAATTGAATATTCTAATCGACATTTACATTTTAATTAAAATAAAATTGTCATCTCTCTTTTTGGGACTATTTTTGGGACAATGTATGCATTCTAAAAATATTTTTGAGAATGGAAAAACACATACGTAGACGGCACACACGGGTACTCTTAAGAAAGCGAAGAATATATTGTGAGCTAATGTTATTTAAAGCTTTCTGTGTATCGTAGTAAAGGTGGTTACACTCGAAAAAAAGTGATTGAAAATATACTTGTAAATTTCACTGATATACAGTGATATTTTGTTACATGCATTTTAGCATTACAAACAAAATCTCAGCTTATCTCCTATTACAAATCTGATGGTTTGGAACATTAGAGACGTAATTAGAATGTATAATTTCCTAGCAACCTTGCTAATTAAAGAGCGCTCCGTTCATTTGCAAAGTGATAAATTCGCGATAAACTTGAAAACAAATGTCTCAACCAAGGGCGAGCGAAGTATCAAGATGAGATGTCCCACCGTGGGAGGTACGGAATGTTTAGCGGAGGTTGGGAGTCGGCCTCTACCTTCATGCACCTCTTTATAATGGCCTTCCTGTAGTTAAGTTCCCACGCGCTGCGGCGTTCGTTATTTCGCGAAATGCGGATGTGTTGACGTTCGCGGTTGGCTTCCCGCGGCATCCTGGTAGTATGCCCGGTTATTGCGGGCATCGCAGCTTCTCTGGTGCCTCGCTCACGGCGCTGCATTTGGCTAGAAAACCCAGTCACTCGATAAAGGGACTAAAACACGCAAACGGGCTTTTTTCAGAATACGGTGTGGTGTTACGGATGGATTTTAATGATGGGTTTCTTTTGAGAAAATGTGGGTACCATCATTTCCGACAACGACTAACTTAACAAAAATAGGGAAGGAACATTATAAATGTTTTAAAAACAGGGAACGACGATGTTTTCAGTTCGAGGATAAATGAGTATTTTTAAACGAAAAGTTGATGATTGTATGTGAATGTAATATCTACGAATCGTCTGACACAAGATTCCCATTAAAATTTTTATTTTGTTTTATTTATCTACAGGTTTGAAAGTACAAAAAATTTATTTTCGTTTCTCCAGAGCTTCATAATTTCATATGACGATATTTAATGAATTTTAATACGATTCTTCTAATATAGTGTATTTTCACAATCAGTGTCTTGCAAACATTTTTTATAAACTTTCGTGAAATTTTTTTAAACCGCGTATGCATGGGTCTACCTCGCTTTCTTCTTTCACGTGGAAACCACTCTAAACTTTTTTGGGTAACTTGCCTTACGTCATGCGACTCATATATCGTAATTGATGAAATTTAAGGAAATTAAGGAAAATTGTGTTTCTTGAGCAAGTGATACTCTATAATTTCATTCCTTATTTTTTGAATGTAGAATGTATCCCTGCTCTTCTCCAAAAATATTTCTATTGTTAATAACTTTTCCCTTAAATTATTGATTCAATTTGTTTATTGATTCAGTACTTCCTATATTCCTGTTTTCTTTTACATGTGTCTGTTTACTTCTATCTTCAAAGCATAGAAATGAGAATTAATGTAAAATATCATGTTATTACGGGTAGACTGTATACTAAAATGTTTTAAAATGTAAACCTTTACGAAACGTGAAAAGACAATGGAAAGTAAACATTAGCATAGTATGTAAGGTCTATCTGGAGCAAACAGGGGCTATGCCCATGCGCCTTCTGCCTCTGCCTAGCACGCCTCCGCTGCGGCATTGTACCGATAATAAAATTAATCACATGCAAGGTGTACTTCTAAACGCTAGGACCAGCAATACCACTACCATTGTCGACACGGGCACTAGCACCGCCATCGCTGCTGACACAAGGAAACAATTGAAGGACATGGCCCGGCGGAGACCGGCTGCGGGGGCGGCAGGGGCGGCGGTAGTAGAGAGGAGCGGCAGGGGGCGGCAGGGGGCGGCAGGGGGCGGCAGGGGGCGGCAGGGGGCGGCAGGGGGGCGGCAGGGTGGCGGCAGGGGGCGGCAGGGGCGGCGGTGGAGGTGGCAGTGTATCTGAGGGGGGCGGGGGGGCAGGGAGGGGGATGCGGATGGAGTGGTGGTGCTCGCCCGCCGTGGGGTAGGTTGACGACGAATTAGCGATAATTGGCTCCTTCGAACGCGCGCGGAGCGCTGCGTCGTGCAAATTCTGTGCCGACCTCCCTCGTTCGAAACGCATTCTGTGCGGATTGCCGGCACACTGACCAGAGCCGGGCTTACATTTTTCATCTAATGACGCTGAGTACGTAGTGCACAACAAAGGAGCCCTGAATATAGAGATAGTGCTACAATGAGATGAAAAGATGCAAAAGATGCTGGAGTTAATTAAGAAAAATGAAGTGAATGAATGAAAGAATTACCGACAGAAAAAATTCATAAACTATTTTTGCACAGACATTGTCTATTTTCTTCATGACATAGTTTGAATGCTCTATAGTTTAATGCTGACTAAAGAAAAATCTCAAATATAATCCGAGAGTATTTTGTTTGAGAGATGATTATTTTTATGATTGGAGCATAAATAAAATCGATTTTTTCATCAATTTTTTAGTTACATTTGCAATTAGGTATGGAAAAGAGGAATTAATGCGTAAAAGCAAAGTTGCTTTCATTATGAAACTAAGGATTCACTTTTTCATGCACATAAAATTGAAATATTTCATAATGCATTTTATTGTAAGAATTCGGAACATATTGAAGCGAAAGAATATCTGTCCTTGAAGGATTTACTCCGAGTTTTATCTCTTTCTTTCTTTTTCCTCTTTAATACTATTTATCTCTTTTTTATTCTTTTCCACGGGAATCCAGCCAATATCGAGCTCTCTAGTTAAGGTACGTGGCCCATTGACGCGTTGTTTGAACTACTCTTCCTCCATTCACCGGTGATTGATCAAAGGAAACCTCAGAAATCACAGACAAAATCAATCAAATTTATTATCCTGGTAGAGAGATCGACCTTTTCTTTTAGCTGTTGTCGGAAATACGCACCTGTGGTGACTCGAATTGAGAACTTTCCCGATGCTTTATTGGTGGGCCCACAACTGCATAAATTGAACTAGTTATCGTCTCATAGTAGTTATTTCTCTTAATTCCTGACGCTCCGGGTATTGTTTGGTGATTACTTTCGTACACTATGACCAAAAATGTCCAAAAAATAACAAGAGACAACACATGTGGAAATCTCGTTGAGTAGGGATCACAAATAATTTCTGTATTATGTTATGATCCTTTCTTGCTTATCGTTATTTGACAAAATAGCCTTGAAAAATCCCCTGATTCTCTACCTCGGACTGCGTTAACAACATGAATATATCCCTTTTAATTATTTCTCAACTACTGAGAAAGACGTTTGATTTATTGATTGATTAGTGATTCCGGACGCGTCATTAGCTCAGGCGCGTCATTATCTCCGGTCAACTACTAAGGTCATTAACCCCGTAAGTGTAATACATGTTTTTTCGTCGGTATGTGGTGGTAATCTCCCACTGTATGGTGAGATCCGGCGCCCGACCTACCTGTTCGCTAGCGGAGTTTACCGTAACCAAGAATCTCTCACCAGCTGGGCACCGCCTCAGCCGGGACAAGCTCTAATCTCCACACCGGCCCCCCGAAATGTGTGGCAGTGTAGTACATGTGAGTGTGTATGTGTGTGTGTAAGGAAGGAACGAGGATAGGACAAGGAAGGGGAAGGAAAGATCGCATGTGATCTGAAACTCCGTTTGTTAGCGTACTGCTCCGGCATTCATCTAGTACCGATCAGAGAAACCACGGAAAATGCTTCCCTGGTTTCTCTGTACCGGTACCGATCAGAGCAGACAGCCACTAGGATTCTCTTCCTGACAGCGGCTAAAATCGACCTAACTTTCTAGCTAATGTCGAAAATCCTACAACCGACGGGGCTCGATCTCTAGGACCTCCCGGTCAGAGGCACAGCAGTGACATCATTTGATGCCTTGAGCCAACTCTATTGGTCTGAGAGAAATGAGAAAGTGTTGATAATGAGCAAGTAGCCGTTTCAATGACAAAAAAATCAGAACTGTTGAGATCGGGCTACGACCCGGGTCAATGGAGCGCGTGAGGCTGCGCCCGGGAATTGGCTGCTCGATCGATTGGAAGACAAGTGTCTGGACTCCGCAATGTTGATTGCACGCTCTATATAACTTCAAGTGCAAAGTCAGGTGCATCGTCAGTTCTAATAAGTGGTCACTTTCCGGAACTTATAACTTTAAAAATCTTCGTCGAATGAAGTGTTATGCGTTAGTAGAAAGAAAAGTGTTGTGCATAAATAGTTTTCTATACGAAGTGATATTTAAAATATGGTAGGAGTTTGTATGTGTGGAGAATATTTGCTGCAGAACAGAAAGTAGTGCTCGCTATGATTTTTCAATGTAATATTATTTTATCTGGGCGTCACATACTATACTATGAGAACGTCTGTTCAATATCAAAGCTTTAGGGCTTGTTGGTTGAATGCTAGATTGAAAATAACGGTATATACGACCCATAAATGGACGTTGAAGTTTTATTTTGTACATTTGTATTTTAATCCTATACATACGGCACATTTTCAAAGTAATATTTGGAACAAATTCTTGTTTAAAACCTCAAGAAACTTATTTCATGGACTTTTAGAACGACGATTTTTACCCATTGAGAGGCCCAACCTCGAAGTCTCTGAAATTAGCTGTATCCAGCGCAAAATGGGAGAGCACGATGTTCTTTTGGTGCTTGTTGCTTAAATAAGGAGCACCCGTGCCCATGCTGGTGATTGACCTAGAAATATTTTAGGCGCTAGAGGTTGGACCGAGCAGAGCATGGGCTCAGATGTATGCTTCAAGGAGGAGCGGCAAGTAATCTCACCTACTCTCACAGGTTCGCCTACTTGTATACGTTTAAAACAGTGGTGTCAAGGTCTTCTACCGGTGGCAGTGGCACGCGTCGTAGCACCGTAGCATGCCACGAGCTTCTCTGCAACTAGCGTTGGGAAAGGGAACCATTAGAAACCCTCGTCGTCTGGTGGTGGGGTAATAAACTGCGTGGAGGGGCGATTTCGTCGTGGCACACTTGCCACGGACTCCCGCTGGTGGCATCGACCTTGACAACACTAATTTAAAACATATGGTGGTGGTTGAGAGCGTTCGTTTGAATTTTCTACTGAACCGATCTTTCTTATTCGAATAAAAGGTTACTATCTGCTGTTGCGTATCTGCAAAGATAGTACACTTTCGGAAGCATTTACGATGAAAATTAATTAAAAGTAAATGTAGCGAAATGTATACGTTTTAATTTCGCGCATACTACTAACTTAGTGTAGAGAAAGTTAGGTAATACTGAAGGCTAATCTTCTTTTTTTTTACAGAAAACAGCTATTTTGGGAGCATTACATCAAAAAATTGGATACACCTTGTTTCGCTCTGTAGTACATTACTTCCTCTAACCCATTGTATAGTTAAAATTTCAGATTTATGGTTTATTGATACCAAAAAATTGTTTCAAAAATCGTTTGTCCCTTCGCCCGTCCGTAAACAATCATAGCAGCTAGGATCGCACCGTAAATTGGATTTTGAACATTATTTTACCCAATTGTTCTGACTGATGTCTCTTGAAATTAAAACTAATATTTTTATTTTGTACGTAATTTACATGAAGACTAATCAATATTCTCGAACTTTTCTAAAAAAAAATGGCGTCAAATAAGTTTATGTAATATTTTCTGGGATAGAACAAACAAACGCGTAGAAAAATTACATATGTTTAATTTTCATTGAATTCTCTGGCGTTTTGCTATAGTTTGCAAAACTTGCTATAGTTTGTTTTTTGGTGTCTTTCTGCGATTCCTATATTAATGTGAGATATTTTTTTCTTCAAATGAAATTTGTCCTTCACCATTAGTTATTTAATAAATGTCACGCACAATTTTTGAAAATAAAATTAGCTTTCGCGCAATTGTGATTGCAATACGGGTAATATTAGAACTAAGAATTTTGGGAAGCTGTTCCAAATTATTTCTTTAAACTTTGTACTTAGTGATAAATGTACTGAACTCAATGGACTCGTTTTGACGAACGCTATAATTAACTTAATTTAAAATTCTTTTTCAAGCATTACGCAGACCGTTTGTCCTCAAAACCATTCACAACTAAGGGAAGACAATAAAGTAATAATAAGAGCAAAGAATCAAATAAAACGCCTTTGGATCAAGCACAGTTTACTTCACCTAAAATTAGGGTACAGACACCTAATGCGACTCGTGCACAATGATCTAGTTTCATTCCCCTCCGATAAATTATAATAATAATGAAAAACTCGCTGAAGTAAATTCTTAAGACAGCTCGCTAAGGAAATATACAGCCAGTTCGCTAGTTACGAAATTCGTTATTCCAGTTTTAAAATATGGCTCACGACAACGGCAAAGCAAAAACCGAAATGCTAGTTCACTAGTTTACTTCAGGTTTGCAAACGCACATTACGGAATCTTTTCTTAAAGAAGTTAATAAATTCAATACCACTTCTTCAATACCACAATTTCGACACACCCTTCTTTCATAAGTAAACGTTACCATTAAATAATTACAGTCAAGAAAATTATCAGTTGACGATTGCGTTTACTCCACGGTTTTGAAAAATGATCCTGAAATTGATCTAGCATTTCTAACAAAATAGGACACTTTTTGACAATACATATCGCTGTTAAGAACGGGATATTGCTAGAGTTCTTGAAATGTTGTGTAAAATGTATTCCTTGACTCCACCCAAATACTGACAATCCTACTAGCTTCTGAACATTATTATTCCCATATTGTTCAAAATATTTAAAAAATTATTAAAGAGACTCCGTAAAATTCTTAACCAGAATAATTTTATTCCCCCCATTACATTTGGTTGAATATCATAGATAATCAGAAGTTTTTGAAGCTACCGGAACACTCACTGACATGACGTCCGGTGTGTCCAATGTTTGAAATGAAGAACCATCCACACGACGGTAGATGTCCAAGGCACTGGATCTTATTATTAGCAGAATTGTTGCGCACCTGGAAAACCTGGAATACCTGGAAAAGTCAGGGAATTTCTAGTCTCTGGAAAAAACAGGGAAAAGTCAGGGAAAATAACAAAATTGCATGGAATTTTGGCGTATTCGGAAAACATTCAAGGAAAATATTATTAAAACTTGTATTTATATGAACTAAATTGTCTGTTTTTTATTAATATTTTTCTTGAATGTTTTCCTAATATGTCATTAAACCTTCCGTCATTCACACTGTTGGATTTTGTCACAAACACTTTTGCCTTTTCGAGTGGCAAGAATTTTGATAGTTATTAATATTTTTTATTTAAACAAGAATTTTTAATTTTTTAAACTGAATTTATCAGTGAACTAAACTAAGGCGCCAGCGCCATCTAACTAATATCGGTATGTACTTGGAGAGCAAATTTTTTCACTTCGACTCTAAACTGCAAACTGATTTGGGTTCGCATTTGAATAGTGAGGAGACAACAAGAATTCACAAATAATTATAAGTAAGTATTTAAAAATACGCATTTCACCTCGAAATTCTCTAATAATTATATTTTAATTAATATGTTATAAGTAAAAAACAGATTTTGAAGAATCAACGTCTTTGTTTACACCAGGGTTTTCTTAGAACTAGAAATGAGTTTATTTCTTATAGTTTTATATTGAAACCTTGTTTATAAGTTGTGTATAATGTTCCTTTAATTTAAGCAAACAAATGTGATTTTGTTTTTACAGTAAAAATTGAAAAATTTGTGTAATAAATTTGTTTGCATTTCTGGGAAGAAATTTGAGGAGTCTTTCTCAGAAATCTCAACTATTTTAGTTTAATATTTTAGAAAATTAAATTACATCTACACTGGGAAAAACAAAACAATGATTCACGATTGCCTTTTTTAATAGTACGAACGGAAAAATGAACACTAAACATATAAACACCCAAAATAAAAAAGGTAAACCGAGCATATTATCTGCCTTTGTCTATCACACACGTTTATACGTTATGTTTTTAATGTGTCCTTCAAAGAGTGATTGAATCAGCCTTGAAAACAGACTGATCCATTCTTTTATTTTTCCCAGTGTATTTTATTTTAAATTTTATTTATTATTGATTGTTGTTAGATTATTAACCCATTAGCGCCCGGTGGCAACTTAAGTTGCCACGTCGGATAATTTGTTCTAGATTCGAAAAATTGGCGCAAGAGTGGTTTTTGATTGTTGTATACTGCAATTCAATATTTCTTCTTCGTATCTTCCGAAGAGGGTTATCTCTTTCTCTTTAGATTAGCTACTGTTATATTTCATTTCTCGACGTGCGCGCATGCTGAATACTGTTGCTGCACAGTGTTGTCTAAAATGTAAATTTTCTCCTGCACGTAGTTACATTTTTTTGTTTTCATGATATATTTATCAATGGTAATACATTCAAGAACATATTTATATAAATATTTGTGCAAATATATTGTATTCGTTATCGTTAGAGTAATCTAAATGTGTTTGGCAACTTAAGTTGCCACTGGGCTCATTCAATATTATATTTGGAAAAAAATATATTTGCGTGTAATCTCAGTTGCCAAGATTTAAAACTTTGTGTGTGACGTTTGTGTAATGGACTAATGATGAATTATTTTGATTAGCTTGACTTATATTTTATGTTTTGACAGCTTTTCTCGAGGCAGAAATGGTGATGGTTTGCTTTTGCATGAAGTGCTAGAACTTTTAGAAAATGACAGCTTGTGCCCAGACAATATCGCTATTTGTCCGCCTGATGAACATTCTAATGCTGATACGGACAAATATATTTCAATATTCTTCATGAGATTATTTTATCTTTTTACTGATACCGCTTTATCCCAGTGGCAACTTAAGTTGCCAGATAATTTTCCTATGTTGGCAACCTTGTTTGGTTTTGTACTCGAAATATGTTGTAATAAGAGTTCAGAAGTACTCGTATTTCAAATTTCATTAAAAAATATTCATCAGGAAATTGCGGGCATTAATGGGTTAATAAACAAATGTATGTCTTTGATATTTTCAAAATATTATTTTTTTCAAATTTATGTATACTTGTGTTTTGAATTGCAGAAAGTTTTGCAAATGAACAAAAATGGTAAAAAAACGACTTTCAATCCTGCGTGGTTGGACGATGAAAATTTTAAAGATTGGCTGCGAAAAAATGAACGTGATAAATATTCGGCTACGTGCATCAAATGCAATCAAACATTCTCTCTTAGCAACATGGGAAGACAGGCGGTAATAAGTCATTCCAAAGGAGCAAAGCATAAAGCAAAGACTACAGCAAATTATCAAATAAACAACTTTTTCCTCCAATCTAGTTCCGCAATCGGTAAAGAACATTGTTTAAATTAAATATTATAATATTGGCGTACACCAATAATTTTTTTCATGCATTTTTAAACTTTTTTAGCTGCTAAAACCGCTGCAGAATCCACATCAGCAACACCCCCACATGGACCACCAGTTACTTCTACTGCAGATGTAACTGATGCCCTGCAACAATTACCGGCCAATACAAAATCGCAAACTCAAATGAACAACTTTGTTGAAAAAGATGAGGTTACCACTGCAGAGATTTTATGGTGCCTTCAGACTATCGTTCGTCATTTTTCACTATCTGGAGCTGGCTCGTGTGTTGATGTGTTCAAGCGGATGTTTTCGGATAGTTCTATTGCGAAAAATATGGCTCTTCAACGATCAAAAATGGCATATGTCATTACGTATGGACTTGGTCCTTTTTTTCGCCAAACTTTAACCGATGATATTTCATCCGAATGCCTATTCACCGTTTCATTCGATGAAAGTCTTAACAAAGTGAGCCAAAAAAATTAGATGGACTTAAACGTTAAATACTGGAGTAAATCCAAGAATCAGGTTGCTTGCGAGTATTTAGGATCCACTTTTTTAGGCCACACTACTGCTGTCGATCTTCTGTAGGCTTTCAAGTCGGAGGTAGCCTGTCTTAACTTGAACCATCTGATTCACGTTTCCATGGACGGGCCAAACATCAACCTGAAGTTTTATCGCCTATTCAGAAATGAAGTGGAAGCTGAAACCGGTCATACGTTAATCGATTTGGGAACATGTGGGTTACACAATTTACACAACTCCTTCAAAATGGCATTAAAAGCAACTGGTTGGGAAATTTCTGGATTTCTTGGTGCTATATATCAACTCTTCAAAAATGTACCGACTCGTCGAGCTGATTATACAAGGTTTACAAACTCATCGAAATTTCCACTCAAATTTTGTTCTCTGCGTTGGCTACACAATTCTGATGTTTCAGCACGTGCAATTGAAATAATTACCGCTTTAAAGAAATTCGTCAAAGGTGTCGAAGATGAAGGGATTGAACCGAACACCAACTCTTATAAAAAAATGGTCGAAGCTCTCAAGGATCCTTTACTGAGTGCCAAGTTGGCTTTTTTGCAAACTTTAGCCTCAGAAGTTGAACCTCTCCTCCGAATGTTCCAAGCAAACAAACCCATGGCTCCATTCTTGTATACCGATTTTTTATCGTTGATATCTTCTGTCCTGAAACGTTTCATCAAAGATGACGTTTTGAAGGTGACTTCATCAGTAAAAAAAATCGATATTTCGAAGAAAGATAATCTTCAAAGTGTGAAGCATATCAAACTTGGTCATCTTACACTCGTAGAAATTCGTAAGGCATCAGGCATAAAAGAAAAAGCTGTTTTGGAATTCAGACAAGCTGGTTTGATAGCTTTACAAACATTCTGCCAGAAACTGCAAACCAAATCTCCGCTGGCTCATGATGGAGCAAGGTTGATGACTTTTTGTGATCCTCATGTTATTAGCAGCAACAAGGAAGTCTGTACGCGACGTCTGTCATCGTACATACAACATTTGTTGTCGAAGGGATGGATGAGTGGAATCTCATGTGACAAGGTCGAACAAGAATTCGTGGCTCTTTGCAAGAAACCAGGGATGGATGACATTTTACGAGAATATTCAAGAGATGAAAGACTGGACGACTTTTGGATGCGTTTGCTGTTGAAGTACAAATGTTCTCCTGACCTTACGAAATTCCTTAGGCTGACACTTGTTTTCTCTCACGGTCAAGGAGATATTGAACGTGGTTTTTCAGTAAATAAAGAGTGTCTCATCGACAACATGTCGGAGAAATCGTTAGTGGCACAGCGTCACGTCTGGGAAGGGGTTCAGAGCCAAGGAGGAATAGACAAAATTGAAATTACCAAACGCATGATTCACTATGTAAGAAATGCACGTAGCCGATATCGAGACGAGCTTGAAAAAATGAAAAACGAAAGTGCTTTAAAAATGAGTAGAGAGCTGGAAAAAAGAAAAGCGAAAGAAAGACTTTGCGAACTGAAGGAGAAAAAAATACGAATTGCGACAGAAGAATCAAACGTAGAAGAAGAAATTTGTAAGACGATGAGTGTTTTAAATAAATTATAGTTTCATTTTAATCTAGAAAGTTTATGATGTTGAGTAATTATAATCCAAAAATTATTTATTGTTAATTTAGTTTCGATCATTTGTGATATTGGTACATATTTGTGATATTGTGATTCATTTCAAATGTGATTGTATAATTTATATGAAATTGTTCATATATGAAATATAAAGCCTAATAAATATGTCATTAAATCATATGAAAATACTTTTTAATTTTATTGAAATGACCTGGAAAATAAATTTTTAGGGTATGGAAAACCTGGAAAAGTCAGGGAATTTCTGAATTTTCCAAGCGCAACAACCCTGTATTAGTGTTGATTCTTACAGTTTATACACTTAATTGTTTTATAACATGACACATTGGATGTAATATAAACTTCTAATATTAATAAAATCAGGCGAGCAATATATACAATTAGTGACTAATCCACCTGTAAGATTCATGTAATTTTTCGTTCCTAGTAAAATCTGTGTTCAAGTTTCTTTTGACTAATAACTTCGTACACTTGTCAGGATTAAGATCTGTTAGTGACCAACTAATATTGTTGCAGGAGACGAGGATGTACTTTCAATTGTGTACCTGAAAATAAGGATGTCTGAATGGATGTGTCACGCCGCAACTCAGAATAGAAGCTTTTGAGCTAAGACTTTGTAAATACGTCAAGAGTAAGATATAGTTCTGCCATAATTGATATTTTAATTTTTGGGAGTACTTTACATGAAGTCCGATTGAGGATATCAAAGAACAGTAAAACCTTTCTTCTTATGAAAATTTTAGTTAGAAAATTTGGAGCCGATATTGAGAAAATGTAGTTTAAGCGTTTCTGCCAATGTGATATTTTGACTTCATTTGGTCATAAAAACTTATCAGATTTCTAGAAACTTCACCAGAGATCGTTTGTAGTACTTATGTTCGAAAATACATTAAATTATTAATTACACATGTGTGATACATTAAAAAATATATGCGTTAACATTTTCGGAAAACCAAGTTGTAGTCAAAAGGGTACTGATGTCATGTGATTAAGTAATAATTAATTACTTTTAATTTTTAAATAATTGAAACTTTTTGTGAGAACTTTTTTTTGCGTATTTCTCAAAATCTCACTATTTTCTCATGACTATTAATTTTGTCTTTGTGTTTAATACGCACGAAGCCTTGTATTTTAAGCTACCTTATATTTTTACTTTTCATTTCGACTCACCATTAGGATAATTTTCTAGATGTTATGAAGCAATGTGGCATATAGTCAAGGTACTGCAATTCAGCCCGTTTCTCCGCTTAATGACATAACCATATTATTGATTCACCTCATAGGGGAGACCACGCTTGTGCCCCTCCCCAGAAAAGACTGATCCATACATGAAGATCATTAGGGATTAGTATTCTCATGTGGGTGAATGTATTAAAAACTTTTAATTTGTCATTTCCAGAC
The DNA here is from genome assembly GCA_031308135.1 of Acheta domesticus. Classification (NCBI taxonomy): domain Eukaryota; kingdom Metazoa; phylum Arthropoda; class Insecta; order Orthoptera; family Gryllidae; genus Acheta; species Acheta domesticus. The sequence continues at coordinate 69,262,309 of JAHLJT010000631.1, forward strand.
TAAAACGTTTATTTCTCATTACGATTTTTCTTCCGTGAAATTTCTCTCTGAAAAAAGTTGTTAGTCACTGGACTCAAACGTATCTGCATTGGCTTTACATACTACAAAAGACTCTCTCAGTGGCAATTGTTTGCATAACCATAAATAATTTGAGAGGATTTCGAGCTTTGAGGGCGATGTAAATAATTATTCTGCGGATTTGCGTGCTCTTCGTGGCGGGCGGACCCTGCGGACAGTTTGCATGTCACAGCCGCACGACTCGTCCCCAGGGGATTTGGCGCGAATGAGGGAAGTAGGTAGAGAAGAAGAGGGGAATGCACTTGAGAAAGAGTGGGAGAGTCAATGACAGACGATAACGGTGACAAAATCAGAAGTTAATTGGAGAGTTATAAGGTAAGATGAATGAGAGCGTAAATCAAGGAGATGCTGAAAAGTGATTGAGATATGGAAACGGAGGAATAGGGGGAAGTAGAAGTGGATAGTAAAGAAGAAAGAGAGAATGAGCGAGAGAAGGGAAGACTAAAGGGATGTAAGAGCTAATAAGTAGACGTATTCATGGAAAGAGAGAGGCAAAGGAAGAGAAGAGGAAACAACGGAGGGTAGAGAAATGCGAGATAATAGTAACATATTGTAATCACATTTATTTACGAAATCTGCAACAGATATAGAAAATTGGAATTGCTCATGAACGGCGCAATTCTTGCCAGGAAATGGCTATCAGAGTTATCAAAGCCGAATTCGGGGGAGCTGTCGAAAATTCCATTTGATTTTGATGAATATTTCACACGCGACCTAGATATTTATATTGTCTTGATTGATCGATTTACTGATACGATGTTTTTGGAAGTTAAAAATGACCTAGATACGTAACATAGATGGTAATTGAGTTGTAGATGACTATTATCGGTATTTGTCTGTTTTTCGTAAATGAGAAATCGAAATTGGGAACACATGGTCGAAAGTCCGCTCTCCCTGTTATCCATACAATTCCACTTTTTCCAGTGCTAATGAAAAATGCATTTTTCAGAGAGTTAATCTTCTATTTCGGTAATATTTGTTTTTCATCCCTTGACCACATACCGTCCATCAGACGCAGATCACAGCATAACTGGTAGAAACGACGCCAAAATGCTCTCCAGCGCCCGAAACTTTATTATCGAGCAAAACGAAAGGCGAGAGCGGAGGTCGGATATGTGAATGGGAAAAATGTTGGGGAAAAGAGAGATTTATCGCTGCTCTCGAAAGCAGAGCTGGAGGACGGACTCTGAAGAGTTGAGATGTAACAAAAGATGTAGAGATCGAAAGGGAAGAGGGTAGTACTAGATGAGAACCTGGGGAGAGGCAGAGACAGATTTAAGTTCATGAAACAGTGAAATGCTTGACATCAGTGTACCAGTAAACAAATGTTCAATTTCTATTCTTATTCTTCTTCCAGCACCATAACTTATTACAGACTACTAGTCTTCATGATCCGCTTTGAAAAGGTAAATAGTGGGTACTAAAAGATTATCGCTGAACCATCCAATCTTTTTACAGTACTTGAACTCAGAATATCACAGCAGTTGTTACATCTGTTTGTGCAATTTAGTTCTCACATTTTTGAATTAGGTAAAGACACTTTATAATAATAATAATTATTATTACTACTACTACTATTATTATTATTATTATTATTAATCCGCAGAGAGCAGCTTATAAGTTTACAAGTCAGTATCGCTGTTATGTTACATCTAATTCTTGAAAAATAAGAATTGAGAAAATCTCTAATGGGGATTTCCTCTTTTGCTGTCAATAAATTAAGGGCTACTATCGGTTTAAGATGCCAACACTAAAGTTGTTTTCTCGTCTTTTTAGAATTCTATTTTCATTTTTCTATAACAGTATAGAAAATAGAACTTTTGTCTTACTTTCGTTGAACTTAGAATCTATAGTTTCTAAGTTCTTTTGAAGATGTATGGCAAGTTTCAAACGGGTCTTAGTGTCGAATGGAAATTAACAAGACCACTTCAGAATTGTTTTATTACACATATTACAACTAATGTGTTACTAAGTGTATATCGACAGTACACAAAATAAATAACAAAAGGACATTGTTGCAATTGTAATTAATAAAGAGCCAAAAATGCCTTGTTAGAACGGGAGAACACTGTCAAGTTGTCAGGACTGCCGTCTCAATTACATAAGACTGTCTAAAAGAAAATTAAAGGAACGAATAAAGAAACATACAAATTATTTCCTGGTTACTCCAATTGACACAACTAGGTTATAAAGACACAGAACAAGAACAAAGATTTTGAAAATGTCACAAGATAGATCACAGAATTTCAGATTGGTGTAAGAATCTCTCAATGCGAAACTGATTCTCACGTTGAACTTCATAATAGAAATAACTTAGTTTTCTAATAACTAGTTTTCTATATGAAAAAAAATGTAATCCGAAGAATGTACACCAATGCCTCTTACTCTATTCTACTTTCCTTCACAAATATCTCCAACCCAACGCTTTCTCCACACGGCCAACCACACACTATAGGCGATCTCTCGTTCTAAAACGGTCAATCTCATTACGAGAACTCGTCACGTCATGACCATAACCACAAAGTTATGATTTCCGTTTTTAATAAATTTTGTTTTTAACACTTTGTATACTTTTACCTAGCTAATGATGGCAATATCAGTCCACGAAATGTAATTCAGTAAACTTGAATATACATTACTATTTATACAACAATTTTTTACTTGACTTATGCCCTTGTGAGCAAGTTCAGAATAATTACAGCATCTGTTAAAAAATACGATATCAAATTGAAATAATTTAATAGTAATTAATGGCGATCAAATTGAGAAATAAATACGAAACTATTCTCTTATGTAATCAAAAAATTAAATAACAGAATTTAGCTGAGAATGTTCCCTTTGCTTATTTCCTTCAATTTCGAGTTTCTTCAGAAAATACTGTTTTTCTCTAATAGATTGTCTACCTTGACGTGTATGTCGGTGAAAGAAATTTCTTTGGCAATTAATTCTTTTGGTTTTGAACTTTACAAGATTTCTTCAGAGATTTCAAGTTTTACGAACGATCTCCCTCGGTGTTCTTGTTTTCCAAAGGACACGAGTCATTGACGGATACTTCTTTAAACACAACCACTGCTTTCATTTCAGTACCCACCTTCCGAGAATTCACCGATGAAAGCTTTTTTTAAAGCTATCAGTGCAGCCATGTGTATGTTCGTTCAAATAATAAAATCTCAAAAATATAGAAACGCTGTCTCATGTAATTTAAAAAGTACTGTAAAGTTCAATAGATAGTTCCGACAATCGATTTTGTTTCAAAAGTTTCCGACTGATGCGCACAAATTGAAAGAACTATTCTACTTCTCCAAAACATCCTTTAGAGTTAATTATTTTGAAATATTTCGCTCGAAACTTTATGATATTTCACTGAGCAAACATTTTGAGAGCTCAAATTTTAACTTAAATTTAAATATTTAAAGATTAAAAACTATTTTTATATTTTTAAAAAAATGTAATGTCTAATCCTGCCAAAGATACAAAAGTTACCAGGCGCTAACAAACCACCTGAGGAGAGGGGGCAAGATTTTATTCTCCAGCAGCGATGACAATTGGGATCGGTAGGAAAAATTTGAGACGGCAACAGAGATGGAGATATTACAAAATTGTGATGAGGGGTAGTACAGCCGAGAGAGAGAGAGAGAGAGACAACGGTATATCGTCAATGTTGTATCCAGGAAAACACAATGTCAACGACAACACAGTTTTTATTCAAACACAGACGATTTCCTTACAAACAGTAATATCTTCAACATCGCAAGAATGTCCAGGATCTAAGCTACTTGATCGTTATACCAGGAGATTTCCCAAACGCAAGTGCAGTTCACCGTTAATCCACAAGAAAATCCCCATTCTAAATTGCCGGGTCGAACTGTAGCCACAACGTAATCACACTCTTAATGTCTCCGGAACTCCTGCACTCACTGTCTGTCGCTCCGGTGGCGGCGCCCGGCTTTATTCCAATCAGCCGCATAGTCTCGCTTCTTAGCTTCCGCTTGCCGGCCCCTCCGCTGGTTCGCCGCCCCGATAACACTCGGGGCTGCCGCTTCGCGCCGTTGTCTCAGAGCGCTGTTTGAGAAGCGCATGTCGTCGCAACATTCAGTACAAAGAGAATGAAGGAACGGATACGCGACTAGGAGGGATGTCATAGAAGTGAATGTGAACGTATTGGAAGAATGAAACATCAGAGGGCTGCTTACATACGTGCCAAACTGAATAAGTTACATAGAGCGACCAAAAGTCAGTATTCTATTCCCTGAAGTGGAGAACAAAGGAAGAGGGAGGATAAACAGAGGAAGATGAAGAGAAGGAACATTTTATGAAGAGGAGAAAAAACCGGTTCAGGTGAGAGACGAAGACATGGAAGAGCACATGAAGATAAGGCGAAGAGAGGGAAGAGAAAGAGGAGATAGATAAAAAATGAAGAAAATAAATTAAAGAAGAGCGTAAGAGGATGAGAAGTAGAAGAAAGAAAAGAGAAAAGGGGATGATGAAGTAGATTCTAGAGTACAATTTGGGGTTAGCGAAAGCGAGGATTCCTTTCGTGGAACCAGACCTACGAATGGGAGAGCGGGTGTGGAAATCGGGATCTTGGGCAGAGGCGACCTCGGCGGGTCGGGGAGGGGTGGGGTTGTGCGGGGAGGGGGGTTGTGCGGGGAGGGGGTTGTGCGGGGAAGGGGGTTGTGCGGGGAGGGGCGGGGCGGTACGGGGCGGAGTAAGGCGGGGCGGGGCGGAGCAGGGGGAACCGGGCCGGGGCGGAGCAAGCGGCGCGGAGCGGGGCGGGGCGGGGCGGGGCAGGGCGAGGCGGGGAGAGGCGGGGCGGGGCGGGGCGGGGCGGGGCGGGGCCGAGCAGGGCCGGGCAGGGCGGGGGACGCTCCGGGGGTCCTCGGAGCCCACATCGGGATTGTACGGTGGATGGAGGCCGAGATGTCGCGCTGAGACGCCGCCATAACCCGATTAACGCGCCGCCGCTCTGGGACGTGATTCGCTTTAATTGAGTTTTTCTCCTGGGGCCCTCCCACCGTCCCCTCCCTCTTTTTTTCCAGAAGAAGAGTGCCGAGCGGAGGCGGAGGAAAGCGAGCGTGGGCAGAGTTTGTCGGGATGACCCTTCCTAAATGTACGCCAAGCACGAAATGTACGCGAAGCTTAAATGTACGCCAAGCTGGCATGACAGGCGTGGTCTTCATTATTTTTATTTACCGTTTGGCCATGTACACAGGTTTGAGTCATTTTTAACAAGTTTAAAAGCTTAAAATATTATTTCAGATTACGTTGAAAATAAAAACAAAAATTACGTAATAAACCAAATTTACGCGTCATGTAATTTCGTTTATCAAAGAAATGAGAAGGCAAGGTTGAAAGAGGAGAGCCATATGAAAAAATCTTTTGGGACGTTTTTAATGTCTTCAACGAATCTACTAACTGTTCAGTTTTTACACTAAAAATATGAATCACAGTGAGTCATTCAACACATTTTGTCGATGGTAACTGGAATCAGCATATCTCATCGTCTACCGTTTGTTCTGGTGTTGGTAAGATGTGTTTATAACCTACGGGGAAGATAAAAATTCACAGGTGAGTAATGAGTAGTGCACAACGAAAGAATACTATGCGCAGAGTGCGCCAAAGAGATACAAATTTAAGACCTTTGGGGCAGAGAAGAAGACTGTTGAAAGGAGGGGGGGTAGTGTGATAGAAGGGAGAGAACGAATGTCGACTAAATGGTAGCGCGTTGTCGCGAGATTTACTTTTAAATTGAGTTCAGTAAGTTATTCTCATATCTACGACGCCTTGCTAACACTGGTCTAAGTTATAATTCAAAAATTTAAGTCCGAATTTTTCAAATTAATTCTGCCAAATTACAACATAGTATTAATATTTTACATTATTTTCTCCACTCTTTAACCCTTTCCGGGCAACCGGGGTCCGTTGGACCCAGAAGCAAACTTTTGTATATATTACGTGAAAACTATAGAAGGTGTTAGGATAGTTTCTTGTGACTGCTATGGTGTTTTCTAAATGCACCCGCAATAATTATACGAAAACGTTACTGATAAAAAAGCTTTATCTTATTTCAGACGCAACCGGACAAGCAAGGTCCAGCGGACCCAGGAGTGTCTGCGACGGAATCATGCCTTCAGATGTACATTTTGGACGTAGCCAATGAAACAGAAAACACTAATATAGTTGTTTAATTTAATAAAACATTTTAAAATATTTTACATTTGTTTTTTAAACATTTTTTCCCTTATAGATCGCACACACTATTTACCTGGGTAAGCTCATTACAGACAGATTTTGGACAGATCTCTTTGTTTCCTGCTTCTATCCCAAGGGTACAGATGATATAGTTTTTTGGCATCGTTATATTTTTTCTGAATTGTAGAATCTTCTTCTTTCCCGATAACGTGTGTAATTGGCAGGTTACACTTACTATTCAATCCTGTTTGACATTCGCCTTACATTTTTTGTATGAACCAAATTCTTTGCAATATCAACAGTAAGTAATCGTATGATCTCATGTTTTCTAACATCCAGTCAGGATCAGTAACACACGTGTCGCTGTGCAGTTCACAAGCAAAACCTGGACCGCACTCTAATTCACAAACTCCCTCTCCTGACTCTCGGCTACATACACTAACCCGCAGCAACCCTGTCAACGATGGAGTCGTTCTTGGAATTGTACCACGTTCTGTCAGATAATATCCCGATGAAAAGACTTTGCGCAACTCGACATCCGTCTGTCCCTTGGCCACAGTCATCACGTGATCGACCAAACAAAACCAGATGCAAATGCAATATTACAAGAAGATAAAAAATATACGAGAGAATCAGAAGGTAGTCATGAATAAAGCCACGAATAAAGATATATCTATGTGTAAATATATTGTCAATTATTTGAATGAGGGTAAATTGTTGTAGGCGTATTGTTTACTATGTTTTCACATAGCGTTAGCGATGGGGCTTCGGTATTTTGGTAAGTGGAGTATAGTTTATTCCGTGGAAAATAATAGAATAATATTTGAAATTGTAATCACAAAAATTGGAAATTATAAATATTTCGGTGCAATATAATGTGGTTATTTTAAAGTAGGTGAGTTCAATTAAATATCCTTCATCAAACTTCACATCCTGAAACCCCGTATTGGGCAGAACTATCACCTCACACTACATACATTTTTATTTGACTAATAAGCGATTCTTACTCCAAGATCAAAGTAGGGAAATGGTACATAGTTAAATAGTAAATAAATCAATGAGCCAAAGCCGCCAAAGTTATTACAAATATAGATTAAATAAATAGGAGTAAGAAAACTCCGGGTCTCAATACCAAACAAATATCAAGAATATTAAAACAATAACGTATATACCAATATATAGAATATTATATAGAAATTCATGGTAACAAAAAATAACAATTTACGTAATATTGATTTTGAGCGCATGGAGACACACAGTCCATAACTTAGTCGCCGTTTTTAGTGAAATTTTAGGGTTTCACATTTCAACTTTAAAGTCAAGTAGTATTAATTAAACTCGTAACTTTGATCCGGAGTTGTCTCTTTCTAAGTGTTCCTGAGTGTTGTGAATGTTGGTAGCAACTGCATCCCAGTCAGTTGGGAATGTGATATTACGGCCATTTCTCTTTCAGGTTTAGTTACAGCAAAACCAGCAGCCCTCGCTGGAATTTCCCCTCGGAATTTGGGGGAGAAGCACTGGGCATTTGCAATTCAGCAGCGGTATTCTCACAAAGTGAATAATTAATTACTGTAATCAATGTGTCTCTGGCCATTCGAAAATGTATCGTTTGACGTGGTTTTTTCTATAAACGTTATACATTTTTGTGTGCATTTACACAAAAAAAATCCTGAAAAATTCCTATAAATGCAAGCAAGCATTATAAAATAGCAATCACTTCATTCGCAAAGCTTTAAATAGGAACAGGATTTCGGGGAAATCACATTTACGATAACAAAGCACAGTATGTATTTTTTCAATGTATTCGAATAATCGCCAAGTTTCTAATCATTATTATAGGACATCAAAAATGTTGAATGAAAACGAAATATTTATGTATGAAACAGCTCGTGGAGGCTTAGCGAAATTTATGAAGATTCATTTCATAAGATGTAAATAGTAATGTGACCCCAAAACTACGTTACCGATTGTTCTCTGTTTGAATAGTCAAAAGTTTATTTTCTCGTCTGCTTCTAGATCAGTTTTACTGTACGTAGAACATTTATATTTTTCGTGTGAGTCGACAATCTTGCCTATAATAGACCTCGTGTAATAATAAATTAACGGATATAACAGGAAATATGTAAGAGTAGTAAGAACTCAGACATTTCATTTAGTCATGAAACTGTTTCACCAAAAAGTATTTAATTCTTTTGACGTATTTTATTAGAGGCTGACTGAAAAATCCTACTAATGCTATATACAAATTATATCATATGAACAACAAGAATAAAAATAAAACCACTATTTAAAATAGAAATATGAGTACACTATATATATATATAACAAACAAAATATTATTTACATTCATACGAGTTGTGTATGAAGTATATTTAGGATTAGTGAAATGGCCATATTTAAAATGTACATCAAAATTTCCTTACATAGCAATACTCGCTCTTCACGCATTCAGTTTTTAATTTACTTCCCTGTTGATCCACGAGGGCAGATGGTACCATTTCACTTCCACGTTGTTTCCGACTCTTTCTCCAAACCACACTTCAAGTTTCAAAATATTGTCCTAGAAATATTTACAAACTCGTGACCTTCAACTTTGATTACGTACGTCTGGCATTGTTCTCACCGCCCCACTGCGCAACCACCATCCGTAATCCAGCAAGTCTCGCATCTAACTCTCCCCCACCACCCCAGAAAAAATATTATCTTTTCTTGGAAATACCTTTCGTACTGTTTTGATGAGCGCGCCCGCTGACTGGTCCCATACCCCAGACGGCTGAGTTCTTCGCTTAAAACAGGCATATCAAACGGCGCCCACACGAGCTACTTGCCGCTTGGGAAGCCCCGCACTCACGCAGGCACTGGCAAGTTCCCCGACTTCAAACTCATTCCCTCCCGAAAAAAATCCACAAAGCGCAAAGCATCCACGCGCAAGCTGAAGCTGTGCGAGGCGTGGGATAATGGCTACATACAAAAATATGCCAGATTTGTTCTATGAAACAAGCGAGATTTGAGTTATGATTATATTATTTACAATTTAATACTATTTCATGTTTACTTTCTTTTTTAAATTTTGACTTGTGTGAATATTTTTGCTAAGGAACATGTTTGAATGGAAAATTAATTCCTTTCTTTCGTTTTGTCATTTGTTGTATTATATTTTATTATATAGAAGCGAATATTTTGTCAACAAAACTTGAAAAAAAATCGCACTTTTTTCTGTATTCAAAATTCGACTAGAATATGGTTTAGGATAGAGATCACAGAATTATGAAAACGTGCACAATTTTCACTTCTCCCCATAGCTCGTCACACACAGTTTTAAACTGTTTTTGACGTAAATAAATAAATAAAATAAAAGTCAGTCAGTTATTTGTTATATGAAGCAACAATGTGAACTAAATTAACTATAAGCTAACAATTGTCGCTTACGGACCGACTGCTCTTTTAACTGATAAGAATCTTTCGTAAATCTCCTAACCTGATTGTAGGAAGTTATTGCAATTCATGTACTCTTAAGTAAAAATGAATACAAAATCAAGATATTTTTGATTCGAAACTTTTAATTTTACTCTCACTTGACTGTTTGAAATCTGACCTATGTATGAGTATATTTTAATGAATCATTTATATGCTTTAGTAGAAAATTGGGAATTAATATAGCAAAATTTGGGACAATTATTTTATTGTTAAACGACATATCTAAATGACCACTGTGGCCTATATATCTTGTGATGTACCCCCACTCCGGAGCAATTTGTACCACCCTTACTTATAAATATCTCGCCAGTTGCGCTAGACGCTATATCTGCAAAATATTGTTACATGTTTGGCTGAAAACAGTCAACATCTGTTCGCCACACGGACTTAATATCGTTCCATGTTCGTTTCTGCCCGTCAATTCAACTAATTTCTTGACGAAAGTATTCTTAATAATTTTTCTAATTGGCTGTTCGTATTCGGTTTATGCAGATGTATAATTTATAATTAATTAATATGTTTATAATTTAATTACTTAATAAACATTTGGTCTATTATATACATAATGTTTAATACTTACATACACTGTAAATTTAGTAATACTGCACCATGGGATACATTTACTCGACCGTTCATATTTACGTTGTGCTGTCACTTTTCATTACAATAAGGTATGGATAAGTTCAATATTTGTCCCATGGTGCAGAGTTCTCGGTGATAAAGTTACCAAGTGCATTAGGGCCTTACACTGTTCTCAGTCACCTTACTACATGTAAGTGCGAGCCACGCCGTGCGTCAGCTGTCTAAACGAAGACGTAAACTGAAGACGAGTTTTGCTGTCTCACAGAACGGATGCCCATTCTCCCCTACCGTTTCCACCAATTCCCATTCTGTTCCCCCGCAGCTCTCGAGATAATCCAAATGTAACTCTCATCAACAATTTAAATGAAGTTCAACTTGCTTTGGTTTACCATTTCTCTTACGTTATGGAATTCAGTTATGAAGAACGCTTCTATGATTCTTCAGTACACTGACGGCGCAGAAGCTAAACCTTTACACAAGTGGAACATCCATCTAATACTGCTCGTAAATACTCACGGCAAATTTTACCCGCAATGCTTATGTTTTACATTCATTTAATATTCAGAGGCAGACAGACAGCAGATAAATAAAGAAACAGAGAAAGAAACAGACAGGTGGAGGGAGTGAAACACATTCCGAGAGGGAGATAGTGAGAGAGAGAGAGAGACAGACAGACAGACAGACAGACAGACAGACAGACAGACAGACTGACTGGATATTCAATAACGAGTATCGACTTCATATCTACGAGAACAGAAAAAGTTCTAAAAAAATCGCTGTGCATTCCACCACTATTTGGTAGTTCGGCAGGCCACGTCTGGCAGATGTCTACCGATTTGTTTTGGCGGAACACGCCGTACTGTGTCAAAACTGATAAAAGAAAAGCTTTAATTTACGTTTGCGGAGTTATTCTGACTCGTGTATTTGGAAGGGCATTTCAAACAAAATGCAGACCGGGATATGATAATCCACCTTATGTATTATATCAAAATTGGCCTTGATTCTCTTGTCAGAGAATATCGAACATTAAATTGTAAATAAATATCAAAAAACGCATACGATTCACGTAATCAAAGTCTTTCCTTTACTTGAAAATTATTCAATCGTTCATTCAACAGAACACTATACTTATTTGCAAAACGTTGAGAAATGGCTTTCTGTTAAAAAAAAAATTACTTCACTACTTTTCCATCAATCTACTTCTCCTGTCACTATTTCACAGTCCCTTTCACTCCAGACCCAGTCGCCTTTAAATAATTCGTCCTGAACTGCTCATTCATATTTTCCCATTGATCAAACCAAATTATCACAAAAAAAACATTATCACGGAAATTACTTAAAAATATTACTCTCCCGGGATAAAAGAAAAGTAAATTAGTAGAAAGTTTTCTCCTTTTACTGACCCTAGTTCATATTCAACGACTCATATTACTTTCTTGCTACGGACGATTTGTCGTCAATTGATTTTTCGATATCAAGGATCGACAAAACATGGATTCTGGCTACGCCATGTGTTAGCGAATTCTTTTTAGCACCTGGATTTATCCACTTCTTCATTGCCAGGCCTCTTTAATAAGATTTTTTCTGCCGAAAATTTGCCGTTTTTTCGCGTAGCATTACATAACTTTCTCTCTACTGCGTAAGCGGTAGAGAGAAAGTAAAAGGGATTCAAAATTTCAAGGTAACAGATGCTACAATTTTGTAACCCAGTATCCGGACTTCGTCATCTACAAATTCCGTCAACGACATAGAGAGCGTTTAAGAACGTGTCATTTTATTTCAAATGTCTATAAATCTCACTATATACCCGATTCGCCAAGTACACCAGCAATACACCAGTCACTGTCGAAAAATCATGATACTGTGGTCGTTTAAATTTCAGTGTACAACAAATTACAACGTAATTCACTAGTCTAACTTTATGTTAGCAAATAAACTCCCTACGCGTCAAAATCTCTATACCAAACGCAAACTCGCAAGGTATCCGAGCAAGAAACCTTAGTACTCATAATCCTGGCACACTTCAGCTCTGAGGAAGAACACAAATGTTGTGGTCGAAACGTCAGCACCACAGCTCTCGACCCTGCGTCAAGCGGAGAGCCAAGAGCAACCGACGTCAGTTCTTCGCCAACTAATTATTTCTGAAACGACATGAAATCTCCATATGTATCCAACTCATTAGAATCTCGCATTCACACCAATGGCGTACGAGCCGTTGTGAGAGGATCGGCACCGGATTTGGTAGATACTGCGCAAATGAGTACGCGACCTATTTACACAAGCGTCCGGAAGCTGGATATCGCCGATCCCACTTGCGAGTCGCGTAAACCTGCCCATTGAGGTTAAATCCTCTTGGAAGGGAAGCGGCATTAAACCTGTCATTGACGCGGCCTCGGGCGGGAGCTGGACGGAGAATAAAATATACCTGACGCGCGGCAATTAATGGCGGACATTTCCCTCGCGGCCGCTTTCCCCGGCGCGGAAAATGCAGATGGCGGAGCGGCGGCAGAGGCGGCGGAAACATTAAAAATAGAGATTGCAGTCTCGAATGGAAAACCAACAGCGCCAGTCTGACTGCCGTGCTGGTCCTCTGTTTGCCATGGGGAATTAATGAGACAGGAAAACGGTGCGGAGGCTGGGCAGAGAAAGGAAAAGAGAGGTTTGTGGACGATGAACAAAAGCTTGTACAGTAGGGAAGAAAGGCGCATAACAAGGGACATGCACGTTAATAATGAGAATAATTACTTATGTACAGAAATACAGAAAAAAGGAGAACAATATGAAAAAGTTTAAGGCAAAAAATGGGAAATTATGAAAGTTAAGTGAATTTAAAAGTGAAGTTCCCTATCGCAATAAAAGCAGATTTCGTGAAGAAAATCTATATTAAGGGGAAATAAGAGAAAAACGAGAGATGTAATGTGTGACGAAATATGAATAATAACGAAAGGAATACGTTTTTTTAAAAAGAATTGTCACCCCACCAGTATTCGAGCCTAGGTATCTTGGCTTATTTCCCTGTCCCAGGTGCTTCAACTACTGAACTACGGAGACGACCAATTTGTTGAGCTGTTCATAAAGCTAATACAATATATGAGCTCGTCTATTCGCTTGGTGCGATTTTTAATGTATTATATATAGGTAAAACTTTTGAACTTTTACAGAATTGATAGTATTAACAGCTTAGAGCGACTTGTCTTAAAGCAGGAGAACCGACTTCGAGTTCCGGTTGGGATGACAATTTGTTGACGAAATTTAATTATTAATATATGGTTACTCTGAAACAAGGTTACATCATGGAAGCATTTACTGTATTGAATATATTTTCGGCATAAAAGGTTACAAGGTAGTGACAGTTTAGTGGAAAGTATTGAAATTAATACGGACTATTCCACTCGTGAAATTAAAAACCAATAGTGATTAACTATAGGTATAAAAAGTCCCAATCAGGACGGTGTATCTCAAAAACTTTATCGCTTTTTCTATCCGATTTTTCTTACCACTTCTCCCTACTGGCCAACCATAAACTCTTTCTCATCTATCATAGGAGGCGGTATATATCGATCGCTATGAGGATGTCCAATAAACCATGTATGTACTGTAACATAACCTGACTGATTTTAACATAGCTTTATTTTCAATATTTGGAGCATTTTGTAACTCTGTTGGACGTATTTTCATTCGTGGAATAGTCCTATTAAATACCACTCATGCTTCGGAAATTCTCAAATAAATCCCCTCCTCACTTCGCGGGTCCGGGATTTATCGACAACTTCCAAAGCACTCGTGCTATTGCCTATGATAAATGATTCAATAATTAACAAGGTTAACCGATGAAGAATACATGATGTTATAGAACTCAGAGTAAAGATCTATATTACGATTCTGCCCCTCAAGCCCCCACGGCCACGATGGAATATCACACGGCATTTCGCGTCTTTCTCGGTCGTGCCGCTAGACGTCGCATTATCTCAAGCATTGCGTGTTACGGTTGCGATCATGCGATATCTAGCGGCACACGAGAAAGACGCAAAATACCGTGACATATTCCATTGTGAAGACAGGCCTTGAGGGGCAGTTACAAAAATCGCAGTGTAGAATCAAAAACCTCACAATCAAATGAAGTGAACAACGTAGGATTTATGTATAAAGAATAACCAAAAGCATCACATTAAAAGTATTTCTTTAAGGCAAAATTACTGTAACATTTCTTTCGGGCAATATTTTTATGAATCGATAGCATGGTCGAGAGTATTGTTCAGGCGAGCTCGTGCCTCTATAAATTTATGCACAGTGAGTCTTTCTCCATCCATGTGACCTACATTTTCTATCTCTGTTGCTCATGCGGTGGGTTGCTGTGTCGGGACCAGGTGCCAAACTCGCCAAATCTCAAGCGTGACAGTTGTGGTTAGACCCTCTCCACCCTCCAGGCGTTGAGGCTTATTGCGGTTTGAGCAGAGGCACTGGAGCCGGGGTGGAGGGCTTTAGAGTCGGTCACATTGGTGACACCAATATAGTTTCATGCGTAATGTAAGTATCACGTTTGTAGCTTTCTGATGTCTCAGTCGTCGAAAAATAATACAATTGTTTCGACATCTCAATCCAATATTGTCGATGGGCGTGTTATCCTGTTTGCTTGCTCGATTATTTTGTTTCCCATTGTGTCGGCTGCTCCAGTCATTTGTCATTCGCACGGCATTGATCGGCGAAACCACGGAGACACCCCGCCGCGTATCCCCTCTCGTCGGCCAGCCGCTGCGAACGTCGCGCGAGGGAGCCGATCCAATCGCTGAGAGCTAGCAGTGATGTGCGGTCGTGCTGCTATCGCTTTTGTGGCAGGTGTAGGCGCCGTCCCCGCGCGCTCGTACCACTCTCGCAGCCCCGTCGGGCCCGCCCCCGCCCTGCCCTTTCCCCCTCCCTGTCCCTGTCGGGTGTGTTCAGACCTGCCCGCACCCACGCCTTTATTGGGGTCGTAAAGTTAGTGCGCCGTTGAGCACGGGGTACAGTCGCCTCCGAACAGCGTGCTATCCCACGGCAACACTGGCCTTTCTATTGGCACCATATACACGCACTGATTGGATCGCAGATTTTCAGGCATGGGCATTATTTGCTTTAGAGGAACTTGAAAAATAATTGAAGATGATTAAAAATGAAATATGTGTTCGGAAACATTTTTAATAATGTACAAAAGGTCTCGTAAGAGTGATTGTGGTATGTTGTAATTCGTTTTATTTAAACACACGTGTTTTAAGAATTAACAATGATTAGGTTTATATTTTTATTACTGGGTGAAGAACAGTGATGGACGGATAGCACGAGCGATTTCGAGAAGCAGCTGTCTCTATTTATTTGCAGCAGGGTTCCCAGAATCGAAATGCTTCTGATTAAAGCCAAAACCGATATAAATACTTGTCGGCAATTAAAGATCCTTTTTAAGCACCTAAAATAATCATAAAAAGACATAGCTAAAGAGCAGAAAATCATTGTGATATGTTGTGCTACTAATTATGATATTAAATAAGATTTAAGGCCTAATTTAAAAAATGTGATCTGACTTCAATGCCAAAAAAAAAACCAATACTTTTGTGTGTAAAAATTAAAAACTAGCGCCTAATATAATCATTTACTTTATTTTAGTCACTGAAACAACATATTTATTTCCCAAATTTCCAAGGTTCACCAATGGTGTACGTACTATTCAAACAAAATTATTCCACATTTACGTGCGCCAATACTTCAAAAGAATTTCATATGAAACGGTTGTCGATATTTGCAATAAAACTGCTGCAAAGAGAGATACTTTGAGAAATTCGCTATTTTTGTAATTTCCAACCGCAAGTGAAAGGTCGGGTATTGATATGTAAACAACCTATGTATGTACTGTATATTACAGAATTCTCATTGCCATTTGAAATAATGTACATTTTTAAATGTATTTTCAAATATAGGGAGGTAGATGAAAATGAGCTTGACAGCTGCACATTTTGGATAAGCTATTCTTCCTAGAAACGACACAATGCCATTAATAAAGTGTCGTCTCATAATTACATTAAAATCATTTCCACTTAATTACATTTTGCAAATCTTGGATTAAGATGATTTGATGTATCAGTATAATCAGTACTATTATGTGTGCTTAATACTCAATCAATACTGAGTGTTTATGAAGATAAGGAGTCTCCAGTAGTTATTGAGTTAGTCTCGTATTGTCGATGTAAGAAAAAAGACCACAATCTGGAAAAGAGAGAGAATTATAAACATAAAGCCAATTAAAATCTTCCTATCTATAAAAACTGGAAGTGGAATTTCACTATTTTATTCTCTTAGAGAAACATTCAACAGTATTAGCGCTCATAATATGCTCAGCAGCATCATTGTTGTCTCTGAGGTTTTACTCTGGAGGTTTAGGGTTGGAGTACCGACGAGGACGGTACCGACGAGTACGGTACCGACGAGTACGGTACCGACGAGTACGGTACCGACGAGTACGGTACCGACGAGTACGGTACCGACGAGTACGGTACCGACGAGTACGGTACCGACGAGTACGGTACCGACGAGTACGGTACCGACGAGGACGGTACCGACGAGTACGGTACCGACGAGGACGGTACCGACGAGGACGGTACCGACGAGGACGGTACCGACGAGGACGGTACCGACGAGGACGGTACCGACGAGGACGGTACCGACGAGGACGGTACCGACGAGGACGGTACCGACGAGGACGGTACCGACGAGGACGGTACCGACGAGTACGGTACCGACGAGTACGGTACCGACGAGTACGGTACCGACGAGTACGGTACCGACGAGTACGGTACCGACGAGTACGGTACCGACGAGTACGGTACCGACGAGTACGGTACCGACGAGTACGGTACCGACGAGTACGGTACCGACGAGTACGGTACCGACGAGTACGGTACCGAGGAGGACGGTACCGACGAGGACGGTACCGACGAGGACGGTACCGACGAGGACGGTACCGACGAGGACGGTACCGACGAGGACGGTACCGACGAGGACGGTACCGACGAGGACGGTACCGACGAGGACGGTACCGACGAGGACGGTACCGACGAGGACGGTACCGACGAGGACGGTACCGACGAGGACGGTACCGACGAGGACGGTACCGACGAGGACGGTACCGACGAGGACGGTACCGACGAGGACGGTACCGACGAGTACGATCCTTCCTTCCTTTTTTTAGCACCACTAGTTTCCTTCTTAATCCTTGATGCGTTAAACTTCTTTCAGGCAATTCCTTTGAGCGTTTCAAGGAAAAAAAAACTGTTATCGTTATTGGCGTAGCGCAAAAAGTTAATTTCTTACATTGCATTGTTCGGAAACTTTTCTTAATATGAGCATTTTTAATAATACAGATGATAGATAGTCAATATAGATTTCCACGCAATATTTTAACGTATATTCAGGCATGCATATGACTTCATCAGTCGTCGCAAAAGTATTGAATGCATTTAGTTTTGGATATGATTGTTTTTGAGAGAAAGGAAGGCAGAAACAAAACACTAGGAGGTCAGAATTGATCAGTGATGGACGTACAAGTATGTTGCGTTGTAGTCCGTTTGATGTACGAATTACAGGAGAAGTTTAGTTTGTACTGTAAAGTATGTTGTTATGTTTGATAGAACGATTGAGTAATCGAGGAAGTATTTTCAGGGGTAAATAAATTTAAATTAATGAGATGAAGTAAAAAAGGGCCGACATTAGTTGAAAGAATATATGTGAGCAGCAAAATAGAAGATGGAATGTAGGCATCGAACGCTGTTAAAGGAGGACGATCTTTTCATTTTCCCTTTAAAAGAATTTCGAGATATTGCAGAAGAACAAGTTTTTTTCAAATACAGCAAAATATAATGATCAAAAGAGGTAAAATTAGTAGGAGTACTAAAAAAGGGAACTCCTTACTGGGGGTGTGCAGGTTTTGATGGTTGAATTTGTGATGTTGGATTTGCTTGAAGAGAATAAATTTCGTTCAAACGTTTCTAGTGTTCCAGATACATTATTTAAATGCGATAGATATGTAACTATATTTTTACGCATTCTTAAGGGGATAGTCTTGCGATGGTTAAAGTGTTAGTAGGGATATATTGTTAATATAAATAATATATTGTTGCGTTATTATTTCCAATAATGCGAGAAAGAACGTGCTGTTCGAGCACCACTAGTTATAAGTTAAATTCGTAAATATCAAAAGCAATTTGATTTTAGAAGTATTTTTAGGGTATCATTGTTCATTGTTGTTTGTATTGTATTTAAGGGGTTTACTTGTTATATTTTTTTTACATGTAAGTTGAGTTGTGAATGGTGAGATGTTGCCATTGTTAAATAAATGTCAAATAAATTCGCCATGTTTGAAATGCAAGTAGTGAATTCTTTAATACAATTTATTTCCTATGTTTCTCAATAAAGTTAACAAAAACCGTCCTGGATAGCAGAGGTCGCTAGACTGAAGAACCGTAGCTGCTTCGTGCCTGAAAGGTCGCGGGTTTGAATCCCGCCCGTGGTATGGATGCTTGTGTGTTCACATGCGAGTATGCGAGATTCGCTACCGATACCCCATAGTTACAAAACCAAAGTTAATTACAGTGATTCCGATATGACCTTAGTAGCCGAAAAGCGACTTTAAAGAAGAAAAAAATAACAAAAGCTGATAATAATTCACACATGCAGTTTTGCATGTGGTTATCACGACTTATGGGTAAAATGAAATTTCTGAGTTCACCATTCGGGCTGAAGATGAATAAGAGAGTGATATTATTAAAGTATTAGAGTATTTAAAGAAGTATCCACGGTGTTAGGGCTGTGGCGTTGCTTAGTGTGGGGCGATGTAGAATTAAAGACAAAATAAACAAATGAATAATGGTCAAGGAAACAGTTATATATTATTTGTTTCTCTATATCTGTTCGTACTTTTTATTATTTTAATTTTTCCCCTTTTGTTTCAGGTAAATATACATATGACTACTGCTCTGTACCTGATATCAAGGTAACCGTATTTACTCACTATTAGAATTAATTTTATGCACAAGATTATTGTTCAAATTTTGAAGTATTCATCTTTTTCTGAGCTCTAGTGTAGTATTGGTTGAGATATTTTTATTCAGAAGTATCTTCCAACTTAGCATTCAAATGAATACATAAAAATTCAATATTTTCCATGATGCTGGAAACTAGAGAATGTATTAAAGTTATACACCTAAGAATTATTCCATTCATGTAATTATTCCATTCATGTAAAACTTTTTTGGGGTTCTTAAATAAATGTATCATGTATAGAATATGTATTTATAGACATTTTACAGGGACGAAAAATACTTATTCGTTTTTATAAGAGATGAATTGGTGCATTGACAAATTGCATTTTCTAATTCATTCATGGATTAGAAAGCATTTCTACACAGTTGCGCAAACAACAAATATTCATTTTAGAAACAACTGAGTTAATTAAGACTACAATAATTTTAAACATTAGTAACATTATAAATATTTAGTACAAGATCCGACATGGATAGCTGAGGTGGTGAGAGCGTGTACCGACTCAGCTCGTCTCGGTCTGAAAGGACGCGGGTTCGAGTCCGCATGGTCAGGGCTGTTTGTCTTTTGTTTTTCATGTAGTATGTGTGTTGTCGCATAAAATCTTGTGAGTATGATGACCTCAGATCGAAGCACCTGCTAGTATGTCTAGTGTAACGGCAAATTCGAGTATGAGTACCCTTAACCCTGCAGAGGTGGCGGTTGCCGAGTTACGTTAGAGGTGGCGTGGGGTCCTTTCTGACCCCTAAAATTGTTTCTTTATTATATTATATTTAGTTACAAATAAGTGTGAAATTAGTTATTTTAAAAATGATCAATCATTTATAAGGCAGTATTAACATAATTCACTATTATAAACAAACAAATGGCAATAAAAATAAACATGCAAATGAGGCATTGAAAAAAATTATCATTTATCTTTAATTTTATGTAGTGACTCCATTTACATTTTCCTGAATAGTTCAATGACAAAGGTATCAGAAAATTCAATAAGTTTCATTTTCTAACATTGTTTCATACAAAACAAGTAAACAATTGAAAATGGTTCTAAGTCAAACATAACTTAGAAAAAGTACGAAATTTACAATGGTTGTATTGGTGTCACAAATATTTATAAATTAATTATTGCATATAAAGTTTGTAAAGGAACATGTTGCAAGCCAATTTATTCTTCTTCTCACTGAACTAAATTGTTTACACAAAACATCGCGGTCTTTTCAAACTCGTTTTCTGCATTTAGCACAAAAAGTATAGTTTTCCTCAAATTATACATAATGTCAATGAAATAAACAATACACTTCACGCTGACACATTCTATCAATGTACCGGCACGACTGAAGCACTGCTGCAAGCTCTTTGCACTGCCGACGGAAGTGGTGGCGCGGGGCCAGACAGATCATTTTGCACGACGGATCGACTGTTATCGCTCTTCCACGAACCCCTCGCGCTGTCGCGAAGTGCTTATATCTTTCAAACAAAAGCTAAAGAATGTGGTGAAAGGTATATGAAACGTAAAGCTTCTGACTCGCAAAATTATGCAACTGCAGCTAAGCAAAGGTACGTGGGGTCACTGAGACCCCGCGCCACCTCTCTCGGGTTAACGGACATTGTGAGTACCCGGCGTGAGTAGTCGAAATCGACAGCCTGTAAAGCTGAAAAAAGGCCCAAAAAAGAAAAATATAAATAAATAAATATTATTTACAAGATATATTAAATACAGCACATAAACAAAGAATAATGAATTCCAATAATTTTCAGAATGATGTAAATTAATTTCTCGAAACTAGTTATGGTTAAATATTTTAAAATAAATTTACAATCTTCAATTGAATTAAAATTTTCGTATAGATTGTTTTTAACGCCAATATTTTTTATATTTTGAAATTTTGAACACTTTATATCTTGCAGATGGGATTCTTCCCATTTGGAGCAGGTGTCTGGGTCGTCTGGTCACCAATAGATGGCCCTGAGTTTGAGAGGATAGATTCTTCTTCATGTGATAAGTGCTTTTTCCCTTCGTCTTACATGAATTTTGGGGTGTTAAATCTATAATCTATTTTATTACGAGATGACGTTTTGATGGTAAAGCTTTCCACTGGTAATCCCATAATTTCGACTGTTCATATTTAATGTGTTTTATCATCATTCTAAGTACCTCGTATATTTTGATCAACATTCAGGAAATGCGTTGTGCTTTTGGCAGTTATGCCTCTTTTTCAATTGTAATAATGTCCTAATGGAAAGGAAGTCATGAATGTGTAAAGTTATTATAAGTATTGTTATGTGAAGGAGCTTGGATATTTTGTATTTATAAATATTCCAATTTTGGAATAAAAATAATATTTAATATTCTTTCACACTATTTGCTATGAGTATGCTAAGTTCTATGCGTAAGTAAACTTTTTAATAATGTTAAATGTGTATTTTGGGACCGAAAGAGGTGACTCAGGTCATCAACTGATGTCATTACAGTGCCTCTGTCCGGAAGGTCCCAGGTTTGAGTCCCGACGGCGGCAGGATTTTCGATACTAGCTTGTTAGCTAGGTCGAATTCAGTCGCTGTCTGGAGGAGAATTCTGTGGCCGGCTGCTCAGATCGATAGTTTTCCGTGGTTTCTCCGACCAACACCAAGTGAATGCCAAAGAAGTACTCTGACAAACGGGCCACGGACCGCGCGCGATCTTTCCTTCCTGTTCCTTATCCTATCCTCACTCCTTACACTCACACACTAACGTGCACTACACTACCATACACGCCGGGAGATCGGTCGGGGGCGTAGAGCTTTTGCCGGATGGGGCGGTGCCCCATTGCTGGGAAATACCTGGTTGGGGAAAACCCCGCTAGTCGAGAGTAGGTCGGCGCCGGATCTCGCTATCCAGCGGGTAAGATCACCGCCACCTCCCGATGAAAGAAACTGCACTACACTTATGGACTAATGATTTCAGTGGTTGACGCGCCCCGAATCACTAACATTCAATTAATCAATCAATCATATATTTTGATGAATTTCGAATCACCGGCTCTTGTCACAAACCTGCTAGATTGTAAGGGGACTTTTTGAGGATCGGGAGACAACTCATTGCTCTCTTCTAAGCATGGAATTGGAGTTAGAATCAAGAAAGGAGGATCGCACATGGACCGGGTCCTGTTTATGGAACTGCTCTGGCATTTGACTGGAATTGATCAGCACAAACCATGGAAATGCCAAGCAGCCAACCACGTCCGGGAAGTGGGATGGTACTTTAGATATTCTTAGCTATACTGCAATTTTTCTAACTCGGCCTCTGAAGGCCAGTCTTCACAATGTTATATGTCACGGTATTTTGCGTCTTTCTCAGTCGTGCCGCTAGGTATCGCATGATCGCGATCGATCAAGCAGAGCTTGCGATCATGCCACTCCTTGTGGCAGGACCGAGAAAGACGAAAAATGTGTGATATTCCAGCATGGACATAGGGGCTCGAGAGGCAGAGTTAGAAATATCGCGGTATAGAGTCGAAAATATGCCGCCATACGTGCTCGAACATGCGATCTACCGATCTTCAACTGTAGAGTTCCTATCTTTTCACGAATGGATCTCAGTACAGAATCCGATCAGATCAGCCAGCTTTTCGAATATTCATTCAGGCACTGGTCGGCTATAGTCTTCAATCGGGTTTCGGCCCAGGAAGTATTGACAGAAATCTTTTGGCAGCTGAGTATCGAACCGGTATTTTTCTGGACAGCTATTAGGACATTTTGTTAAGCAAACGTTTGGACGTAAATCAATATTTTTTTCAAAAGAGCTTTTCTCAGACGATGTGGATTTTCAGATAAGTAGAAAAATGTCGTAAATCAGGCGCTCGGCGCTGGATTTCCAAAGGGACAGACGCGGAGTTTCATTTGATTTATGCGGCTTGCGCGTTTCTGTCGAAGTGTCGCCACGAGCTCCGGTTGCACGGTGCTGGGCGGCGCGGCGCGGCTCACCGAAATCCCCGCTTATTTGCTTGCGTTGCGGTAGCCGCCATAAAAAGCGCAGTGGGAAACGCAAGAGCCCCCGAGAGTTGTGATTTTTATGGCCTCGTCCTCCTTCATCCGTTTCGTTTGAGCTGCATCGCGTAAAAGTCGACACATTTTGCATCTGTCGTGAATGCACACCGTGGTGTTTGCCAACACGTGTGAGAGTGGCATATGTGCTGCCAAATAGTTGTACAAATCTGGAACATACCAGAAATATTTAAACCGATATGTTAGAGCATTCAAGAAATGAGTTTAAGTTTATTGAAGAACGTTGAATTTGGTGGGGAAATATAGTTTTTATTTTTATCGTATTTGTTTTAAAACGCAATTACGTTCGAAAACATTTAATTATTTACATTAATAATAATAAAAATAATAATAATATCGCAGTTAGATAAGCCGAAACTTAACTAATAAATTATGTTCTTAGCATTTCTTCTTCGTCGGCACTATTCTTCTGGAACGTGGTCACGCATCCTCTATCCTGAGAAAGTTATTTTAATTTGTCAACTTCTTCGAAGTGTTCAAAACGTTCTGTAAAGCCGTGGAGAAAATTAGCGATTTTTTTTACTGAACAACTTGTGTTCTGGTTCCCTGATACCAAAAAAGTGGATCATTGTTGAATCTATATTTATAAAAATACATTCTGTAATATGTCCTTTAGTCAGAATTGACGTGTTGTTCGTTCTTGACACAGAGAAATTGGTTTACAGGAAGACGTCGGTCTATCCGTCTGTGAACAACACTTTAAACAAAGACCCAACATTTTCGATGTTTTTTCAAAAATGTCTCCAATTTCTTTCCTTTCCTCGCACACTTATTTATACAGAAAGTACTGTAATGCTACGGCAGGTAACGGATATTTTTTAGAGAAAAACTTGAATTGAGTACTAATGCCGAAAAATGGATAATTTTTTGATCCTATGTAGTTATAATTTCCTCTAAAACGTGTAGTCAGAGCCCACATTTTGCCGGTCTTTGATATCGAAAAACAGGTTTACCATAAAACGTCCGTTCGTTCTTCCCTTCGCTTATCAGTCTGTGAACAAAGCTAACGGATATACCGTTGGTAGGATTTTCACCAAATTTTGTTTCTGAAATGTCTGATGTTGTGGCCACTTGAATTTGAAACGGATATTTTGATGTTAGGGGTTACCTTACATGAGGCTCCAACATTTTCAAACTGTTCTTGAAAATATCTCCAAATGTTTCTTTCATTTACCTAAAAAAGTACATTATGCGCATACAGGGTAAGTCACGTAGCTTTAGCACCTCCTGCAGTTTTTGAACGGTTGAAGCTATAGCATTGCAATTTTAAGAGGAGTGCACGAGGGAATGGGGCTATTTGATGCATGTACTTGTTTCCACATTATCGCTTGTATTTTACGAGATGTGAGGTAACTTTTTTTTTAATGGAACTATACATATCTTTTAGTCCATCAGGACGAACGTAAAAAGAATCCAATTATATACATATTGTAATGTGTTAGATAATTTTTTGAGTAATTTTGATTTTTGTGTGCTCAGCTTTCCTTGTCCGCGCGCGCATTAGCAGGGAGAGCGCTTCGTGACTTTGTGTGGCGGACTGTTACATTCAAAATACCAGTTAAACACGTGTCGCAAAAAATCAAAATTATGAAAAAAATTATCTAACATACGATGCTTCATATGTATATCAAAGGATTCGTCTTTTTACGCACGTCATGATACACTAAAAATATGTATAGTTCCATTTGAAAAACACAAAGTTACCTCAATATATCGTGAAATACAGGTGATAAAATGCAAATGAATACATGTATCAATTAATCCCATTTATGCATTTCCGTGAAAACTGCATTGCAGTAACTTCAACCGTTCAAACACTGCTAAAATTTCGTGACTCATCCTATATATGGGAGATATCTATAATAATAAAGTTGCGGCAAGTTGAACATTGTTTTGGCCTCTATACACAGTATTGAAGGAAACTTTTTATAATAAATTCTGTTCTTTTAAAACAAAATTTTAACTCTAGGATGCATGGACTGGAGAAACAACATAAATGCACTTGTACATGTAGGTCCCAGTGGCCCGGCGCAGTAGGCTCTACAAAAATGCACATAAATATTTAAATATTCTCTATCCATTTGTTTTTCTGTATATGTCTGTGTGCCCGTCTATACATGTCTGACCACATGACTGTCTCTATCCGATTACCTGGCCGTCTGCGGATAAACTATACCCAGGATTTTTCCCAGAAGCAACACTCCTATGTGTATGCCTTAACATGCAAATTTTGAAGGGAATATTTCAGTCGTGAAAGAATTTTTTAATGGAACTCGAGCTACATTTTCAAAATTTCCTCAAAAAATTTTAATATACAAATTATTAATACACATGGGGTCAGTGATTATTTTCGCTCATATAGCCACTGATAAAAATTTTAGTGCTTCATTAATTGAAACTGAAAACCAACATCAAACGTACCCTTCTGTTTTCAATATTCGAATCATGATTGAAACATTTATCTTCACGCTAGTCAATCCTACTCGTATCTTTTCGTATATAACAAATAAACTCATATTTAAATATTCCGTCACCCTACATCCAATAACGCAATAATACACACGAATGGTGCAATAAAAGTATCTTGTGAATTCCAAACTCACATCACACACGAAATAATTCGGATATCAATAATGATAGAGAAATATACTACTGATAGAAAGAACTTAATAGTTACATACATTGTGTTTCACATCTTATAATCATGCAGGCTCACATAAATGAATATCCATAAAAGTCACGCTTTGTAAAATTCGACCAGCAGAACTTAGCGTTTGGTAGCTTGATGCACACGGTTTACGAGTTATTGCGACTATACATCAGATCAAGTGTAACGGGTAATTAGATCAAGTGTAATGTTACATGTGCGCTACACTCTTTTTAACACATTCTACGGTTCTGTGGTTTCTACACCATCTGTAGTTTAAGAGAGGTGAACCACTAATCGTGATCTTAAAATTTTCCAGCAATTTATATGTTCACATATAAAAGGATTTGCTAAATGTGAAGTGTTAACACGAGTCAAACTACTAATAAATATGTATAAAAATGGTGGGTGATACAATATAATTTTAAATTTTATTATAAACTGAATTACTAACATCAACACATCTACCATACACTTATCATACTTCGCTATTCCTAATATATTCTGAAAAATATGTAAATAATGAAATAATTGTTAGACAACGTACTCGATTCACGAAGAGTTCCTACAGTTTAATATTGCTGAAGATGGTTTTAGAAATAGTTGCGCCGAAATTATTGCCTACAAACATTCAAGAGAGTAGTAAGAGGTCGTAATGTGCGTCTTTAAAACACCCATCTGCATCTATGTCTCTCAAGAGCTTTACGAACCGTGGGGCGTAAAAGCAGACGTTACGAAATTCCATCTTCTCCAGTGCGCGTAGTGACGTGGTGACGCGTGACAGGCGTACTCAAAAGCGAGCATTGCGGGACGAGCGGAAATGAATGTTCGAGAAGCGATTTGCAATCGTCGGAGAGGGAACGTTTTTACGAGCTGGGAAGAGGGAGGGAGTAACGGTTTTATTATGCATTTTGGAGATGAATCGAGGAATAATGGCAACTTAGACAAAAATGTAGTCATATAATCTGGCGATTCTTGAAGCACAGTCAGATTTCATCTGAAAGATATTTAGAATTGCACAATATATGAAAATATACGACAAGAGAAGAAACATATTTTAATACATATTCATGTCAGTATTTCAGGAAGAATGTCTTCTTACTTTTTTTAAATAGACCATTATGAGATAAGAAAACATTTCATTGCCAGTGCATAGATTTTGTTATTGCTAACACCTAACAACAAAGAACTTTTCTAAGATGATCTTTGGGTGAGGCAAACAAATGCATGGCAAGTATTAAACAAAAAGTGTTTCACTATGGCCATTTGCTGTAAGCACTCAAAAATGATCATAGGGAAACGCAGAATTTTGAATATTGGTAACCAAAGGAAGGAAATTCTTGAATGTTTACATTATTTCGTGTGTCCCTGAATAATGTCACGTCCGTGAATATTTTTTAGAAAATTGGGCATTAAATTCATTGACTTCCTAACGTCAAAGAAGTGGTACTACTCTGACGTCCAACAGCCATTAAATTGTTAATATTATGTTCAGTTTCTTGTAGTTTAATGATATTAATGAAATGTGCATGCTTTAATAGCTCGAGTCTGTTACATATTTGCAAATGAAATATTCGGCGTTAGTAAAATTGGTCCTCCATGGTTATATACATTTTTTTGTCTTGATATTTCCTGAAATTTTCTATCGACAAAGATAATAGCAATTACTGATAATTGTAACTCTGCTGAATGCTTTGAAGAATTCAAATACTTGATATATGTCGGTTGATTGTAATTCATTCTTACCTGAAATAATTGAATCGGTTCTTGGATTGCTTATTACACATTGGAAATTTACTGTTTCAGTAAAGAGCAAACACTGTACTTTATGAAAATACGTTACCAGGAAGAAAACATGCAATCATTGTAGTCTAACTAAAATGCACCCTAGGATTATTAATGAAGTAAACAATGTACAAATACACAAGTCGTAACGCCCCTAGGCGGCACGTTTCCAGAAGCACCATCTGCCCTATCCCGTTCTGCAGACTCTCGTACCTTCTCCGCACAACCACTATGTTTTTCTGAAACAATTGCAATTGTTTTCCGGTCATCTCTGCGCAGAGCAGATTTCTTGATTTGTATTTGAAGTTGTTGGTGAAGCCATTTCTACCTGTGATACCTTTCTATAACATGCTTCTAAGAATATTTTTGCTTGAATTAATTTTATATAAAATTCTCTTACTACAATATACAAATATTTACAATGTAAAAATATTATTTGAGTCTTAACAGTTGATATCAAAATATTAAAAGTCAATACTTCTCTGCAAGAACCTCTGATATTTTCAGATGATTTCCAGGCAGCCACACTGCTGAGGATGTAATTACTATTAGTACTATGTAATAGTAACTACCATATAAAGTATCTGGAGACTCGTGAACTTGAAATTGTCTATTAGGAAAATGGAATATGACAGAATATGTGTTTGACAATGTTGGCAATGATAACTATGATGCCACCAATATCAGTACATGGGGTTGAATTGTCTTCGAAATCTCCAAAGTGAAATTCAGTGGTGCAGGAAAGACAATTGTTCCTGAAATTATTGACTTTTTTAACATTTCATTTAAAATTTATCAAAATAAGGAAGACAAGTTGAAATAACAACAGTTTATTTCGGCATTGTTACAATGTTCTAAAATCTTACTCGTACTAAACACAATGCCAAAGTAACCAAAACGCCAGGACAGAATAACCAAGTTCAAATGCTAGTAAGCGTCCACCAGAAGTCCAAAAGTGTAGCCAAGTCACCAGAGTCCAAAAAGAGTATCAACTCTGGACGTAAGCAAGGACGGGGTAGCAGGTACTGAACCACAAACTGCACTGTACCTCCCAATCATTCCCAACACTAATGTCTGTTCTGAGGTGCCGGCTAGGCGCCAGCTCGGACTTGCTCCAGGGCTCGGCGTTTGTTGGATCGTGTACCGCCACATCGGCTTCCGACGCTGCTATATAGAGCGCAATATTTTCCGACGCTGCTATATAAAATCCGCGCTCTATATTTTTAAGTTCACTAAACCGAGGGTTTACTATATATGACTGAGTTCACTAAAACCGAAGTCGACTGTATTATTATAATATTACGTAACCGTTACAAATAATGCACGAAAGATCATGCTGTTATTGTACCACTAGTTTATTTTCTATCTTAATTACAAAAGATAGAAACAATGAAAACAGTCACATTCGCTCAGTGGTTAAAGGAATATATTGTTGCATTTTTCTAAAAAACGCGTATTTTTTTATTGAGACTGTATTTAAAAGTAGAGTCAGTTGTGGTAGGAAGCGTTTTAAAACGCTTTAAAGTAGATAGGATTGCATCTATATTAGTTACGTGAATATTACTTTTACTTTAGGTATGTGTTGCTACATTATACCAGAAAAAATGTACTCTAAAAATACTTTATAAGAATTCTCACATATATTCGCTTCTTTCTTCTCTTCGAAAAGCTTTTTCTGCTGTATTTCTTGTTGAAATACACAAGCCACCCTCTCACGCACGTTGGCGAACTGTTGAGAACGTTTAAGGTGACGGCTGCTTTCAGTGCAGAGACATTTAAGTTAAAAGTGCTCGCAATGTGTAACAACGCATTCTCTGTGAAAACAAGTAGAGTGAAGTGTTGTTGACAATCTGGTGTTTCTCAAGCTTTGGGAAAGAGAAACGTAGGCCAAAATGGCTAAAACCTTCCTCATTTGTGCGAAACATTATCTCGACATGCCAATGTCAAGAACAACAGGATGAAAAGTTTGTTTTGGTTACACTGTATCTCTGTGGAGTGTTTGATACCAAACGACTAGACACTGAAATAAACTGTATGTTTAAGGGTGTCAGCTTAAAAAATTATGAAGTCATCTGTGCCTTCAGTTAATAAACGCCTGGTAAGGCAGATGGAATTTTCTTGTCATTATAGTAAATGTACTTCATTATTGAGCTGCGTGAAACTTACCTCCAAATATTGCAAATTTCAAGTTGGTAAATAAACTATATTAATTGACAATTATCAGTCAAAAATATTTTAGTTTTATTAAAATTAAAATGATAAAGATAATGAAAAATATTTTTGGCCCTCTCTGAACATTTCAAATTGCAAATTGAGAAATGAATAAGAATAAATAAGCGTTTGACCATATTTGACCATAATCTGTGATATTAATTACGTCTCGTATACACGCATAAATAGAGAGAAAACTAAGAAGACAATGGCCACATGAGAGGTGCCAATGATTTCGTTAAAAATTCCAGAACTCTGGAAAACCCAAAAAGAATAAAACGAAGAAATAATGGAAGTCATTTCCGTCAATATCTTTTTTCAAAATAAATACGGAGATAACTTCCATTATTTCTTCACGTAATTACGTCACCAATACCGCATCAGATATTCCACAATTCAATAGAACGGAAACGTTTATGAAACTGAGAAAGTTAAATATTTGATTACATCATTCCGCCTATTCTCGTATTCCGGCTGAATTACCATACTTAGACCATCACTATTTTTACGACACAGCTGCCGTATAGGTGCGTGTCCACTTGAGAGCTACGCTCTTGCGAGTTTGTGTTGAGAGCGTTTCTCGCCAATGGACACAATTCTGAGAGAAGACAATGGAGAGTAATGTGATGCTCGTGGAGAGCGGTCGCCATCTGAACTGCTCGCTAGTGGACATGCCTTTGCGAGGACTCGCACCGACTTGCTCTCAGCATTCGAAACGTGCTGGAAGTGCCTGAGAGCGTCTGCGATTTTTCAGTGTTTGTTGTCTCACTGTGGCCGCTACCAAGCAGTGGGCAGACGAGAAAAGAATAATATAATAAATAAATGGGAGAAAATCCCGTGTACTTCAATAACAAATGATGAGAAGACTATGCGTCTGATCTTAAATGAGGGTTTTTTTGTTCTGTAGTACAGCATTTCCGTCTTGGTAATGGAGGAAAAAGACGATGCACTAGTTAAAATTGCACAAGAAATGAAATATATCATTGAAGTAAATTAGTGCTATGGAATGGCAACGACTCTCGTCCGTATTTCACTCTGTTTTTCTCGTACGTATTCCACGAAATTGAAACAAAATGTTTAAAATGTCTCATGGGCTTCATGTAAAGTACCCTCAAAATTTAAAGAATGTTTTTCAAAATCACAGAGCAGGTCAGGCCAGATCGACCGGGGAATATTCATTTTGGGAAAAATCGTTCGAAAAGTTTAGGCGCTAGTGTTGTTCAGACAGGTGGACGGACGGACGTTTTGAAAATAAATGAAAAAAAACAACACCTTTTTGGGATCAAGCCACCACAAAACATTAATTGACGTTGAAATATCGAAATAGATTTTTCGCAGCTTTACATAACTCTCTGTTCTACGTGTATTCAGTTTATACATACCTATATGAAAACGTATGAAGAAAATTCATATTTTACAGAATCAGTTAAGCAAAAAATTACTCTCTGGTCCCTATTATGTCTTTACTTCTATTTAATATTCAAGTAAAATGTTTAAAAAAAGTAACCTTCCAGAAGAAACTACCTTTTGTGCGTGTTCTTGAAATTTTGAGGTTAGGTAAAACAATGTGCGTTGTCTAAAATGTTGCGCATCCTCAATTTCAAATTATTTGACAAATGTCGAACAAGAATTCATTTGTGCTTCATGATCAATCCACTTTCTCGCCGAGTACTTTTCTTGTTTTGCAAGAAGCAAATTATGTAACGAAAGCCGCCACTACTCTCTTCTTCGCCTCCATCTTAACTCCCGAATCTCCATGGCGAGCCTACTGCTCTCCGGTGGACAGGCATGCGAGAGGTAATCTCGAGAGGGCGCGGCGAGTGCACTCTCGAGAGGCAGACATTTCTGCGAATTGCTCGCAAGTGGACAGTGTATTGCGAGCTTCTCTCGAGACTAGCTCGCGCTAGTTACTCTCTAGTGGACACACACCTTATGCGACAGCAATGTTCCGAAGAAGAGCTCGCTCCCAATTAAATACATGTTATTCATACGTTGCGACGTGGACCTGCAGATTTTTAACACTTTTGGCATGTAAAGAACTGTTGTACCTCTGTAGGTATAAATACTGTTGTCAATGAATGTTATTGAAACATTAGTGAATACTGTTTTGTTTAAATATTTAATTATTGCTGTGTTTCCATGATTTTATTTGTAGTTAAGCGGCATGCGTGCAACTTTTTTGAAAACACTGTTTTGTGATTGGGTTCAACGGTTTTTCTGCTGCTGCAATGATTTTTGCAGCAGAAAAGTTTGATTGACCAATTATTTTTCTTATTTTGAAACAATGAAAGACTTAGGAACAAACATTACTTTATAGTGTACTTCTTACGTATCATAGAGAAAGTAATGTTATTCTAAGACAAAAAAGTGTTTTTTCGAGAAAAAAACCCATATTGTTGGGCTGATACATATAAAATGGATAAATCTTGTTCCGAAATGTAATAAATTGCTTCCTTCCGCACGTGTGTAGTCAGGATCCACGTTTTATACCAGCAAGGGTGACTAAGGGCATCAACTAATGTCACTGCAGTGCCTCAAACCCTAGGACTTCCCGGTCAGAGTCCTGACGGTGGCAGGATTTTCGACACTAGCGAAACGGCTAGGCCGAATTCAGCCGCTGTATGGAGGAGACTTCATGCGGCCGGCTGCTCTGATCGATAGCTTTCCGTGGTTTCTCCGATCAGCACCAGGCAAACGCCTGAGCAGGCTCCTAACGAACGGGCGATGGACGCCACAAGACCTTTCTTTCCTCTTCCTTGGCCTATCATCACCCTTTATATACATACACTTACACTCATATGTATTACACCACCACGCTCTTCGTGAGTCCAGTGGGCATCGACAATAGATACCTATTTGGGGAAACTCCCCGCAAGCCGACCTAGGCTGACGGAGGATTTCAGTCCAGCTGGAGAAGATCAACGCTAAATCTCACGATAAAAACACGAACTGCACTTACGGGACTATTGACCTTGGCAAATGATGCGCTCAGAGTTATTCATTAAATACTCATAATCAGTAATGGGTATTGCAACGTAATCTTTGCCATTACAGTAAATGCCTTTATGTTGTTAGCCTTGCAATTGTGCCTTTCAGTTTCATAAAGAAACTTGTTTCTTTCAATATATTTCTTTATTGCTATCTTTTATTTTCTAATTATTTCGATCATCTAACGGCTGCCTTGGGCCACAGGGTAATATTGCGCTATTAAATCATTTATAATTGACCCCTCTATCTCAAAATTTCATTCTTTGTATCAAAGTTTATGGACACATTTTTCTATGATCGCTCTTCTTATTGATGTAATTGTCTTTTAAATCGATCAATATCTGAGAGCTACAAAATTGACTTTGTTTGAGTATTGTGTCATGAATGAATACTATTTTATCATTTAATTTCAAAAGTATCAGGTAGTAATTTTAAAAGTAGTTAGTTTTCATTTTCAATTTAAACGATTAGTTTTAAACTAAACATACGACTTTTCTTTTCCTGAGTTGCTATTTTAGGAAGTTTCGATCCAGGGTGCACATACTACAGTGAGTAAGGATAGAAGGTTGGGGGAAGGAGGAGAACGGGTTGTAAGGGGGTGTGAGTGGGCAGAGGGGGTGACGGCGCGTTGGAAGGGCCTGGAGCGTGCTCTGCAAGACCGCAAGGCGCTTCACTCCCGAATCCGCAGGCCTCATAACTCAGCATCGGAGCCAATAAAGTTCTAACCTCGCCGGAAGCTCTGCACCATCCGGAGAATTATAGGGTGGCCTGCAGTATGCTCTGCTTCCGATCGCCTGTACCACGCCTTTACCACTCTTCCAGGAAGGCTGGAAATAAATGAGTCACAGTTGCCACATGCATTTCAAGTCTCTCTACCATTATTTCTAATAACTTCTGGCAAAAAATCACCAAATGTCACTGCCAATCTGACACCAAATATCACTCATATATAACTTTCTGGCTTTACTCTTATTGATTTGATACTCACTTTCAGAAATCTATTGAATGAGTCTAATCTTTTTTATTGAACCCATACTCAATAATAAAAACATGAATTGCAATGAAAACATGAAAAACATTTCATGAATAAACCGCCACAGCAGTGACGTGCTGTAAGGTCCAGACTGCAATCTTGACATATATTGTAGTGTAGCGCATGCAAGTGTATGGGAGAGGAGGAAACAAGGTTGAGGAAAGAAAAATGCTCATTGTCGGTAGGTGATTTGATAGGTCCTGTTACGGTATTCGTGTGATATTGATTGGAAAAAACACGAAAAACTCCGGTTCATTTGCAGCGAGCACAATAATTGTTCTCTAGATGGTAGTTGAATTCGAGCTACAGTAAAATTTGTTAATATATTTTGGTAGGATGTGATTTCAAGAACATTTATTTTTGTCAGTGTTCTATATATATTCTTTGTTCTTTGTTTTGTAATACTGGTTGTCATGTGGTTGTTATTCTTTGAATTAATTATGTTTGTGTGTCTTATGTATGTCATTCTCGATCTGCAAATGAAAAAATATATTCTATAACAGTCGAAACTTATTTTTCCTATACATACATAATGGTCGACATTTATTTTTCCTTATAAATTGACGTGATGAAACGACCGTGGGTAGAATGAAATTGGAAAACTAAATGTCGAAACTTCAGAAAGGCTTAAAGCGCAAAATTTCCGAAGATGTTATTACCAGGAAACTATGCATATGCATGTCTGTTTTTTCACTATTGTTATTTAAATATTTCAAAACTTCTTCACACTTTATCCTTTTAAAATATTCCTATCAAATATGGTCAAATTTATGTATGTCATTTTAGTGTAGAGATCATTTTAAGCGAATCGACAATTAATGACTTTGTATCATTAGTTCTCTCTATTGTCCATTGGGAATTCAAATGGACATACTTCTGTGCATACATACTACTACTGCTCTTTTCATCACTTTCCATTATGATCTTCCTACAGACCGAACGTCAGCCGCTCCATCGAGAAGCATTCCATTGATTAAACTATGCTTGGCATGCTGCAGAAATTCCGGGAGCATGTTCGCATTGTAGTCACCAATCAATACGAAGCGTTCATTATTCAGATTACTCTCCAAGTCCTGAAACTGATTTTACAGTACATAAAGCTGCCATCAGAAATGTAAAGTTTGAGATTATTTCACTCTTGCGAATACAAATTACGAACCTGTAATGAGATGGGGCCTATTCGATTCGTAAATGATCATGACGTATTAATAAACGAACTAACAAGTCAAAACGTCTTCAATGTATATAAAAGAGAATAATATATCTAAATATATCACAATAAAAGGATTTTACCTTTAGTATGCATACATTTTATCTTTTTTCATTCCCCCAAAAAATTCCTATTTTCATTTGATTCATTCACGTATTTATATTACCGACAATTTGTGCGCAAAAGTGCTTCAAATGATGTTTTGCAAAGCTTCTTGAAAATTCAAAATTTTCTGTAAGATTGCACGAGTTTTATACGGAATTTGTACGGACACTGCTAAATGCACTGCATATTTATTTATTTGTTTGTTTCTCTGTTCGTTTGTTTCTCGGTTCGTTTATTTGTTTCTCTGTTTGTTTGTTCGTTTTTTAGTTCGTTCGTTCGCTTATCTGTTCCTTCGTTTGTTCTTTCGTATGCTCGTTTTTTCGTTCACTCGTTTGTTTGTTTGTTTGTTTGTTTGTTTGCCGTTCGTTTGTCCGCTGGTTCGTCCGTCCGTCCTGCTTTAACACGGGATCTTTACCCGGAAGGAATGTGTATAATAGTAGCGTCTGAGGTGGGGTTGTATGGAGGATCGTCATTAGTTGCCCCTGATTGGTAGGCAACCACTTATGCGTTTGTGTTTGGCAGAACATTTCTGACACTGTCAAAGAGATTTCGTATATCTGCCGTATTTAGACAACATTAATTTCGAATCGATGTTTTGAAATATTATATTATTTTGACCTGTACTATTATATACATATAAACTGTTATCTTGGATATATATGTGTGTGTGTGTAGACCCCAATATTACAGTTCCATCGCCGCTCCCGCAGGGGGGGGGGAGCAGAAGGTCGCAAGGCCTGAGGTTGTTAGTGGAGAAGGTATCGTCCACTCAGACCCGAGTTCCCGGCGGCACTCACGCCGTTAGCTTCAAGGTGGAGGCAGTGAGTAGATGGCGCGTCCCCTTTGGGCGGGATTGGGCGTGCGCTTCATTTGCCGGCATCAGCCATGCACCTAGAGGCGGATCTCAAACCCACGTATAAAAGTCCAGACAGGGAGCAGGTTTGCCTACGTTCCGACGGCACTCACTTTGATAGCCTCAAGGTGGAGGCAGTGAGGAGACAGATTTGGGGCCTCCAATCCCCTTGGCCTTGGCTTGGGTGGCGTCCAGTTGGGCACTTGGCTTCGTCGTGGCAGTGGCCCGATACTCTGAGCAAAAAGGAGGGATCATTCCTTTGTCATCTTTGCTCCCTCCTCTACGTACTACAATTACACGTACTTCACATGTCGAGAGATTGGTCAGGAATTCTTGGTATTTTGGGACATTCTGTGAATCTCGGAAGCCTGCAAATGCCATAGGCCAAGGGAGAATATCAGGTCGAGCGTGCATCTTACTGAGAGAGTTTTTTTTTACTGCATGCTGTTGTTTATTAAGAACCGTCGCCGCTGGGCGCTTTTTGTGGTCGGCTTCCCTGCTGATACAGAAATTACGGGGGTACAAGAAATCTAATTTGAGATAATTGAAATTTCAGTCTATCCGACATGTTTCGAGGAATATATTTTACCTAGAGGAAAACATTTTCGACTTCAAATTATATTCTAAACCCTTTCAAAATATTCTGTAGAATTTCGACCCGATACTGTTATAAATGCTGCCTTTTCCTGCGCCCAGGGACATACAAATAGAGAATATGCGCTGTATAGCGCCCTTCGCGGGCCAGAATAAGCCCAAGGCCATGGTACAAAAGCAGGTTGAGCGCATCTTACTGCGAGGGCGAACGTGCTTTGTGACTTTTTGCCCCGCGCTGTTGTTTAACAAGCGCCACCGCCTCTGCGCGCTGTTTGTGCGCGGGAGAGAAAAAAAGAGAGCTCTGTTTAAAATCAACAATGAAATTGGAGTCGCTAATTTGCGTCGGCGACCTCCCGGCCGTGAACGTTGCTCCGGGCAAGCTTCCATCCCTCTCTCGTGCTTTCATCGAAAACTCTGTCGACTTTTGAGAGTTTTTTCTTGATTTTCCTCTGTTTTTGTTCATCTTGACTTCCATAGATTGAAAAAATAAGGTGAGATATTGTGGTCATAAGATATTGAATTGATATAAAATCTTATTATTAATTATTATATCATAATTTATATCATCAGACATTGTGTATTGAGTTCATAAGGAGTACTGTCAATATGTTACTTGGATATGGAGTTTTACATTTTACTTTCTCCCTATGGAGTAGAGAGAAAGTTATGTAATGCTGCACGAAAAAACGGCGAATTTTCGGCAGAAAACTCTTATTACGGGGCCTTGGTAACTAAAACTGGATAAATCCAGTCGATAAATTTAGAAATCAAAATCTTCTAACATGTGGTATAACCTGAATCCACGCTTTGTGGGTCCTTGATACCGAAAAATCGAACGACGACAAAACGTCTGTCCGTCTGTAAACAACGCTAGCGACTAAACCGCAACAGGCGCTCCGAGACTGCTCCTTTACACATACATCTTAAGTGAGTTAGAGTTGAAATGTAATTGGATTGATTGATGATTCCGGGCGCGCCAGCTGATGAGGTCATTAGTCCCTTAAGTGTAGTGTACTTGTTTCCATGGCAGGTGGAGGTGATGGTGAGATCCTTTCGGCTAGCAGGGTTTCCCCCTGCTAGATGTGATAGTGTAGTTCATGTTAGTGTGTGTTTAAGTAATTGGTGAGGATAGGACAAGGAAGGGGAAGAAAGATCACTCACGGTCCGTGGCCCTGTTAGGGTACTGCTCCGGCCTTCGCCTGGTATTGATCGGAGAATCCACGAAAAACTACTGATCAGAGCATCGGACCGCTAGAATTCTTCTCCAAACAGCCAACTTTCCTACGTAGCTAGTGTCGAAAATCCTACCACCACAAGGACTCGAATTTAGGACCTCCCAGTTAGGGACACTGCAGTGACATCAGTAGATGCCCTGACATACGTCTCCCGGTGAACATAATTGAAAATTATTAGCATTTTCTTGAGAGTTTGAGTTAAAAAAAAGAAATTCCCTGTAATTTCTTAGGGGGAAAATTCCTCCTACTCAGTGACAGACAGTAACAGATATTTGAAGCAGATTGGAAACATTCCCTGTTTACCCGAGTCGCGATTGTTTCTTTCGTTTCCGCCTGTTGCCGGTTCGCACGGCGCGCAACGCAGAGCAGCGTGGCGTATCCGCGCGCGGCCCAAACACTCTGCTCCTCCGCGACGTGTGAGCGATCGGGCGCGGGCGGTCCGCAAATAGAGGTTGCGTCTGCGCCCGCACGTTCGCCTTGCGACGCGACGCGAAGCGAAGAGACGCCGCCCGGCGGCCCTCGGCGAGGACGCGGCTGTATACACAACGGACGCGAATATATCGCGGTCACGTGACCCGGCCTGGTCGCCGCGCCGCGCGGTGGGATAGTGTAGGGAAGAATACGGTTGGAAATTTTCCGTACCATCGTCAGGTTTTTGGTTTTCTGGTATGCTGAGGTAGGTGTTCCTGGATGCTAGTTGATGCTAAATTCTAAGTGAATAATCTGTCTGGTTTTAAATAGTACATCGCATTATAATTCGGTCTGTCAGAATTTGTATCCATTTTCTGTGAGGATGTGCTATCAGTCTTTTGATATGTGAATGTTACTTCCTTTCAAAATTTCGTAATATAAGGTTAGTAAGAAGATACCTTGCGTGACCAAAAAAAAACGTTCTTTAAAAACGTTTTTTTAAAACGTTTTTAAAACGTTCCCGTTTACGCTGAGTTGATCTGTTGAATATTCAGTTGAACGAAGGAAGATCTTTGATTATGTGGTTTCCTTAGAGGGCGTAAACCATTTACCTGTTAGTGGTTGTCAGTATAATATATTTTTACTTTCCTGTATACATAAGTATATACGGATTAATATACGTAGCATAGGGAAAGTTATGTAATGCTGCGCGAAAAACGGCGAATATTCGAAAGAAAGAATATTTTACGGGGCCCTAACAACAAAAATGCGAATAAAACCACTTGCTAAATTAAGAAAAAAATCCCCTAACACGTGGTGTAGCCTGAATCCCCGTTGTATGGGTCCTTCTTACCAAAAAGTCAATTGAAAGCGAAACGTCCGTCTTTCCGTCCGTCCGTCTGTGAACACCACTAGCGTCTAAATCATACGTAGGATTTATTTTTAAATTGAAAAACAAACTGCCGATCTGGTTTCAGTCGAATCTTCGAGGTTTTGAAAAACTTTCTTCAACATTTGGGGGTACTTTGTATGAAGCCCTCTGGACATTTTCAAAATTTTCTCAAAAACGACTACAAACTTTTTATTTAAATTTCCTTTAAGAGTAGAGTAAAATGCACTTGTTATGGTGGCATACGTCCGATTTTCCCGGTTAACTCAAAATTTTTGAAAA
This sequence comes from Acheta domesticus, assembly GCA_031308135.1. Taxonomy (NCBI): domain Eukaryota; kingdom Metazoa; phylum Arthropoda; class Insecta; order Orthoptera; family Gryllidae; genus Acheta; species Acheta domesticus. The sequence goes on from JAHLJT010000631.1 coordinate 69,301,985, forward strand.
TTGCAAAAATTTGGATTTTTCGGCATGTTCCTCCAACTAGAAACTAGAAGATAAGAAAATCGAAAATTTGTTTTCCATAATGCGTTCTTTCAATTAAGTCATGTACATTTTTAAAAATCTTTTAGTAGTTTTCGGATAATATTGCGTGCAATATGTGCAATTTTAAAAAAAAAATTACAAAAAACCACATTTTCTCAAAAATGGCTCCAAATTCTTTCTTTGAACTTTTGGTAAGGATCGTGCATAATGTGAGATGACATAAACGTCATATTGCTCTATTTTTTGTGTTTTCAAAAATTACAAAAATGTAATTTTTTTACTTGTCTCACGTTGGTAAAATTCACATTAGAGGCAATTTGTTCACAGTATTATATTTATGAGTACATGTGCTTTAAATAATGTTCTATAAAGTTTCTCGAAAACCCAACCGTTTTCAGTGAAAACGAGCTCAAGATTCCGTTTTTTCGGAAACGCTCAAACGCCATTCTCTCATAAATGACTCTTCATACTTCAAACTTTTCGAACCGATAGGGCTAATTACATTCTTTAATATGACGTAAAGTTCAATTTAGGGTACTTTTTTGTTTTTTCAAAAATCATACAAATGTAATTTGTTGATAGATCTTTCACACCGTTTAATGCTTATTTCCAGCAATTTGTAAACACTATTTTATTTGTTAGTTGAAGTGCTTTAAATGACTTCTCCTGACGTTTCTCGAAATCACAAAACATTTCTGTGAAAAAGAGCTTCAATTTTCGCATTGACATAGCGTCGAAACGCCATTTTCTTAAGAACTGCTCCAAATTTTTCAATGAAAATTAACATTTAGGACGAGGTTTTACTGTTCTTTAAAATTCTTAAAAAATAATAATAATAAATAAATAATAATAATAAATAATAATAATAAAATATAATAATAAAATATTTCCGTTCTAGTATTAGGAAATCGAAAAACTTTTGAAAATATAAAACAAAGTACTTTGGGCGGCGATACATGGCAGCCGGCAAGAGTACGTGGCAAGTCCGAATAGCTAGCCATGACCAAAGGAAAACTATTACGGGTAAATTAGAAAACTATTACGGGAAAGTCTATGCCATTCTGTAGCACTATTACGTTCTTTGAGATTTATGGTGGTGGGGGTGATAACTCTTAAATTGGTATCTGTGGTCATTATATTACTCTCTTGTGTACGTTAGTATAAACACAATATTATTAAATTTTAATGTTTTAAAATTGATCGAATGGACGCTTTTCTACCACCATTGTTCTTTTATTTTATTGTGGAAGTGGTGATAGATCTATTGAAAGCAGTTGACATTTTTGTTGTCAAGAGCGAGGAAGCATGCAAGTGTGAGGTTATAATTATCAAAAGGAAATTAGCGACTTTTAAGTTTGAAGAATGAGCCAAGATTAGGGAGTGTATATAAACTAAATGTTAAGTAATCGTAAGTGATTATTATTACCTGTGATCCGTTTTTTTTAAGTTCAGGCGTTTGGCATAATTTCCTTGCCGTAGTTCACTCCATCATTCATGTACAGAACATTCATTTTACTAGTGTTCTAGAATAAGAGTTAAGCTAATTAAAACAATATTTTGGGGATTTTATATTTTTCGTATCGTGAATATGCAGTACTTTTCTACAGCTCTTCCTATTTTTGACAGAAGTAATCGCAAGGATTCAGCTAGTTACAATTTATTATTGTTCATATCACATTTGAGTCATTAGTAGTAATAAGGCGGCGAATCTAAGGATAAACCTAAGGATTAAACCTAAATCTAAGGATTAAAGAAACCATAAAAAAATGGTTTCTTTAATTCTGAGTGTCCATGACTTTAACTGGTAATTAAGAATGAATGAAAAAGGTCGAAAAGGCGGCGACAGGTGGAATTGACGGAAAGCAGCAACTGTAGAGTTTGAGAAACTAATTTTCTCGTCGGAATCTTTGAACGCGCAACGTGGATGGGTCGGAAGAAAAAAAAACTGTCGTCGGAAATTCTGGGAGATGAAAAGTGAGAAAGAACATTCGTTTCTCTTGTATTACTCAAAGCTGAGACAATATATTTGAAATACTTTCTGAGGCATATTTATAAAATTCGTACTTTTCGTCTGATCGCATTGGGAAAGAATTGAATGAAGTGTTTTGATTTCCACAGAAAATTTATTCCATACATAGTCGTTAAGAGAATGAAGTAGAGAATGACTGCACAACAGTTTTTGCTTTGTGAGGCAAATGGTAATATTTTTTCATTTTAATTTTCTCCAAATCCTTTAATTTTGTTTCTTATACCAATTAATTTTCATTATTTCAAAAATATTTGTGATGAAATACAAGTACCATTTTTTACGTTACTGCAACAATCAATTTGTAAGTTTAAATAAGATTAGTAGATACCAGTGGTAAACGCTCAACAAACTAAGTCGGGTTGAAAGAATAACGCATGAAGTTTTTTATCGGGAATGTGTTTGTCTTGACATATTCAAAAACTTCAACTATATATTCTGACTTCCCCACGATTTGAACAGAGCAACACGCACGCACGGTTTTTACGAAGTTTCTCCCTCCTTGTTGCTGAGCGAGTTGAGCGTTTTTGCTCGTACTAGTTTCGTTAATGCGCTTCCGAGGCTTAATGCATCTTCTTCCGCGTCACCCAGAGAACTTGCTTCTCTGCAGCAAACTTGGCGGGGTGCATGTTTCAGGGGAGACAGGGCAAACGCAGCGGCGGCAAAACGCTACAACATCCTACATGATGTTGCCTTCCCGAGCGCCGAGGCCGCCGCCGACTCCATCTTGTTTTTGCTAACAAGATAATGGAGGTGAAGGCCTGCAGTGGACGCTAGGATATTGTGTGTTTATAGCGGGTGATTTATAAACGCAACCGCTCTTAGGAATTTATATTGACTAACGATTAACACTTAAAATATTTTTAGTGAACAATTTTATTAAATTAAGTACGCTTCAAACTTCTGAAATTTAATGGTGTTGTTGGTTACACTTCCAAATTTGGTTTCATTAATTGTCAAATAATCTGAGTTAAAATATGTGTATTTGCACAATAAATGTACCTATTCCTTGTCAAGAGTCTAGATTGACCAACCCTTACATGCAAACACAAACGCCAGATTGATTGATTGATTCGTGTTTACGGGCGCGTCAACTACTTAAGTCATTAGTCTCGTAAGTGTAGTGCGTGTTTTTTCTCGGGAGGTGGCGATGATCTTTTACCCGTTTTACCCCAAAGAGAGATCTAGCGCCGATCTACCGTCGACTAGCGGGGTTTTCAGGTATCTCCGCCAGGTATCTCCCACCAGCGGGGCACCGCCCCAACCGGGGCAAGCTATAAGCTCCCGTACGGTCTCCCGGCATGTGTGGTAGTGTAGTGCATGTTTGTGTAGTGTGTGTGTAAGAGGAGAGGAGAGGACAAGGAAGAGGAAGGAAAGATCGCGCGCGGTCCGTGGGCCGTTTGTTATGGTACTGCTCTGGCATTAATCTGGTGTTGATCGGAAAAACAACGAAAAACTACCGATCAGAGCAGCCGGCCGCTAGAATTCTCCTCCAGACAACGACTTAATTCGACCTAGCTCACAAGCTAGTGTCGAAAATCCTGCCGCCGTCGGAACTCGAACCTAGGACCTTCCGGTTGATGCTCTGGGCCACTCTCCCGGTGCAATAAACGCCAGATTTGTTTCACTTTAGGACCAATAATAATGGAATGATAAAAACGTGTTATGGGAAAGATAGTTTTATCGATGAATAGTTATTAAGATGTCTCGTACAATGGATTCATTCTAATGGTAGGTCTTAATGTTTGGGTGTCCAGTCTAACCCGTGCCAAAAGGAAGCACCGTATGCACCGACCAAGAACAAGAATACACAATTTGTTTCTGGATAATCTTAATCGTAAGGCAGAATACACTATTTTCTTCAAATAAATAGTAAACATATTCTTTACCCAGTACTATATCATACTCGAAGGGAACTAGGAACTATTATATTCGGCGGTGTGATTCACGGAAGTTGCTGCTTCAACGCATAGCCGGCGACGAATACACTACTTCTAATTTCTGAAGATTTGCAGTAAGACATAAAGAGCGACGGATATCTACTTCTTGCGATATGTATTTACGCGAATCTGTGTGGATGCTTTATAAATGAGCAATTGAAAACTTTGTGTAATTTCTTATTTAGAGTGTCGAAACTTCCGGCATCAATTTTGAGCGGTTAAGACTAATACTACATAAAGGTTTATCTTAGTGGGCTGCAGAGAGTCAATGGCCAAGCTTAATTAAATAAACTTAAAAACTATATAACGGGCTAAGCGCCAAAACGAAAAAAACTGCGTTGCTGAGTGTGACGGAGGTGTCTGATACAACTAAGTTTTCTTCGAAGATTTTGATTACCTGTAGAAGGCCCCGATGATAGCAAATCTAAACTGAGAAAAAAAATAATTAAGACACAATGCATATTGTATTTTGGAATTCTCAGTTTTTTTCAACGTTTATATTTTGTTTATAATGTTTAAGTGTTTTTTTAAAGTTGATTGAGAGCAATAACGGTTAAACAAACCTGGATTCATCTAAGAATTCATAAAAATGGCAGAATATTAATTTTATGATTTAATGAACGAAAACGTTAACTAGTAATCAACTGCACCTTATATACAAGGCAAGTTAAGTCCCGATTCTGACTTACAGTGTTTGCGACATGCGGCAGCGTGTAAATTGTTTTTAGTAGAAGGATGAGGTTCGCGTTACTATTTCGTTGAAATTATATTGCTTAAGAGGAGATTCGGGAAAGGAATTCTAAGACACCTGCAGTGGATCGTTAATAATGTTCTTTTCATTTCAAAATGTTATTTATTATTTAGCCTACGGTAAAAGGGAGACCAATTTCATTCTTTTTAAAGAATTCCGTTATAAATGTAGAAGGGGACAAAAGCAAATGTTCTGTGGAACTGTGACCTCTAAAACGTATTATTATATTCATTTCTATAATAAATTATAATTAAGAGTTCGTTGCTGGTAAATAAAAAAGGTAATTCCTTTATACACATATTTTTCAAAATGTCATTCATAATGTCACGTACAATGTGACGTCATAAATGAAACTTAATTTATTAAAATTTCACCTCTTTATCTTTTGTGCTCGCAGCAGATTTCATTTCGTTCTTCTGAATAATTACTCAGTGTAATCTTCTTGATGAACAAGCTGAAATTTTTGAGAAAATATCAAATTAGGGATGTATGAAAGACTTAATTAGACGGTGAGGCTAAAATTTTCGAATTAATTAAAATAAATCTATGTCCTCAATTTGTAATTTCTAATAGAAATTTTACCTTTTGTATATTCACATAGTTGTGAGTGTACATAGATATTCGAATTATTTTATCTTTGAAATAAGAAAATTTAAATGTTAATTAGAATTCATTAATTTTATTCTCTAAATATTAATAAATTGATTTCTCAAATGGACCTTATATTTTTTAAATAAATGTTTTACTTTAATACTTGTGGGTTCTTCAGATAATAGGCATCAACACATAGAAAAAGAAAAATTAAGAAAAGAAATAATATTAATTAAATAACGACATTTCAAGAATTTCAGTTTATGTGATGAATATGCATGTTGCCTGGTTAGGATATTCATTGCATTCAATGCTATCCATTGATACAAGAGCCAAATTGAAGATCAAATGCGGATTTAACTAATCACCGATCATCGAAGATTTTTCGGTATGTATTAATTCGAAAGGATAATAATATTATTAGCTGTTTGAAATAAACTGCTAAGTATTGTCTAGAAGGTCAAGACTAATTTTTAATTGGAAGTATTTCGAATTAGGGGCTCTAGAATAAAGGATATAATGGAATAAAGATAGGAACGTTTGCAAAACATGAATCAACCGAGTGCACAAGACAACAAAAGGAGGCTGGTAGTTTTTTTCGTAATACAGTACTGCTACATCCATGTAAAGTAAAAAGAGGAATGGTAAAGTAATTTTAATATTTACATCAATTTCAAAACTTGAATCTTTTTTTGATTCGCGTTGTTGATAACCATTAAAGCCATCGTAAAGGTATTTTAAAAATTTTGAATTGTTTGAATTCTTTTTTAATTAATGTGAAAATGCGAGAATACTGATTTTAAAAGCGAGTAACAATAAGTGATGTCTAATGTCCAGTATCACTTAGAAACGTATGCGATCATATCTTCACAATTGAAATCTGTGGAATTGCTCAGGCTAAGGATTATCAGTGGGATTGTCAAAGGATAATTTTTCCAAGAAGAGAGAACGGCTGATATGACAAGCAAAACCAGACACACACACACACACACACACACACACACACACACACACACACACGCACGCACGCACGCACGCACACGCACACTTTAAACGTTTTTCAATAAACGCTAATGTATGGATTTTTTGCTATTTAAATGATATAAATCACTACAGCAAGGAGTTGCTGCTGGTCACCTAACCAAGTGTACGTAAAACCCTCAACGGCCACCGGCCTTTAAAATTACTTTACCATTCCTCTTTTTACTTTACATGGATGTAGCAGTACTGTATTACGAAAAAAACTACCAGCCTCCTTTTGTTGTCTTGTGCACTCGGTTTACCATTAAATCGCACACTGTTCCAGGGATGAACTAAGGCAGAGCCTTTCAAGTCTTAGAGCTTCTTTCCACAAAGCGACGCGTGCTTCGTCGCGAATTTCTAGGAAAGAAGTAGCAGCAAAGAAGGATAGGGGTCTGTATTCTCAAATATAGTCGAAGGATATCTTTGCAGGTGGAAGGTTGCTTTTCAAGAATTGAACTCAGAAAAGGTCACGATCTTAGCGCGTAGGCTAATGCAATTCCATAGCGAAGCAAGAATAATCCTTTTTGTAGGAAATGATCTTCAATTACTGTGTTGGTCGGTGGTTGTAATAGTTTTCACATTTATTGATAAGCTGATTTATCTCTTATAGCACATTCAGCTATACTTGGTTGTTTTTTGCATTTATGTATGTAAAATACATTATCTTCAAGTTATTGTAAATTTAATAAATATTAAGTTATTTAACAGACTATAATCGTAACGAAATTGTAATGCAATTAATGTTACCGGAGATCATCGAATGCGACGTGTTCCGAAAATTTGAAACATTAATGAAATGGGAACCATACATAGTAGAATGCAAGATACAGGGAGAAGTAAATACAGAAATCAAGAGGTAAATGTTGATGTGAAAGGAAGCTGATAGAAATAAGAGGTTTGAAGAATTTATGTAAAAAATATAAATTAGTGAGGCGGGGCTGTATTTTTACTCCGATTACTTGACAATATATTTCAAATGATTGGCAATCAGTTATTAACAATTACCTAACAGTCTGTCTAGCGATGTCGTTAGGACGGAATATTGCCAAAGGGATTTAATTTTACCAGGTACCTCTGTTCTTTTACATGCCACAAGCCGTACATGGCACATAGAGGATTTTCCGTCTACTCAAAATCCTTTGCACAAGTCCGGGATTAAATTCGCAAATTTGTATCCAGGACGTTCAAACTTCCGGTGACTAGCCCCTTTACTGTCGGCGACGGTAGGAGGAATAATATTGTCGTAATATACAATTCCATTAAACGTCTTTTGTCACTGAATCGTTTTGAATTGCGACAGCAAGGTCTCATTTCTTGTGAATCGCTATGCTCCCCCACTCGCTCTGGCGCTTCCCCTTTAAGAGGGCGATCGCAGCGCGGCGCAGCGGCGGGGGCGTTGGTGGCAGGCGTATTCAGCCCGTGCGGTCGCGGAGCGAGATGGCGCAGTCCCTGTGGGGCAGGAGGAGGAGGAGGGGGGATGAGTGGCAAGTGGAGGTGGAATGACGTTAAACTATTCGCACAAGAAATTGGAAATTAAAATGTTCTTGCTAGTCGATATTTGTCGATACTCTATCTATACTATGCTTCGCAAAATGTCAAAGCAATATTGATTACGAAACGCTTATAAAGTTACAGTTTGTTAGTGTGTAAAATATTGCGTTCACCTCGAAATTACCCGATACATCGTTAAATTCAAGATATACTTTTGGTAACGTTCAACATTGGTAAATCTACAAAAATATGATATAATTAGTCAAATACGAAAACCCCTTGTTAATTAGCTGAAAGTAACGTGCGTTTCAAAATTTTATATTGACTGTGTAGGTATTGATGGTTGCCTTTAATTGTCGCATTGCACTCGTGTAAAATATTTAAATCTCCAGGTGAGTTCATAATCATTTAAAAAATTCGTTATATGCACTTCAAATTAAACCTAGTTTTATTGGTCGGGCCATTACGAATGAAATGACTCGTATAATACTCAAATATGTGAAATCAGAACACGAATTCGTCAATCATTATTGCAGGAAGTAATGCTGAAACATTAGGCAAGATAATAATACTAGCTGAATTAATCCCTCGCTGCCAAGGTATTTATTTATAACAATCAAATATTATATCGGAAATATAATTAATTATATCAATAGTGTAAACTTTAACAAAATTGATTTAGTACATCCCCGCCCCCACCTTGCCTGCAAGCTCGTCTACCCAGCTTCTCCACCATTCACTCCCTCACTATTCCGCTCTCTCACTGCGCCCGCCCTTCTCTCAGTTTGGTCTCGCTGTGGACCTTCCTGTTCTACCCCACCCCGCTTCCCACCCACTCATGCGCCCTACCCCGCGCCAAACATGCCTCCCCATCCCCTTTCAGTGCCCCTCTGCTGTAATGCCTAAATGAAGTATAGATAGCATTAAACAAAATAAATAAATAAATAAATAAAAAGGAACATTTTCAAGAATTTGAAAGGGAGTCGTAGTGAAAAATTGCGTTCTTCATAAGAGGAATATAAATTCCAAAATTCGCGTTTTAGTTTCAGAAGCTGGACAGAACCTGAATGCAAGAATTCATTTTTTGTTTGTAGTACGTTTTTCGTTCGAGTAAAAGACATGCTTATAATAATAATAATAATAATAATAATAATAATAATAATAATAATGCCTTTATTAATGGCGAGGCTCAGGCCATAGGGCCTGCTCTTCCGCCTAACCACTCAATCTGCATTAATACAGAGAAATAATATTTTAAGAGGGGGAGGGCCAGCTGTACATTTACATCTGGGAGAGCAAAACTAGGGACCACCCCGGCATACGCCTTAAGCGATTGAGTAAACCCAGAAAACCTCAATCAGGATGGCGGGTAAAGGCCGAACATTTTAAGAACAAAGAGAGAAGTGAAAGAGAGTGGAAATGCAGATGGAAATGAAGAAGAAAGGTCGAAAGAGAAAGAAGAAAGGAGAGAGACTAAAAGGGGGGACAACTGTACATTTATGACTGGGAGTGCTATACAAGGGACCATCCCGGCTTATCTGCCTAGATAAAATTATGCTTTGCTATCACGAAATAAAATGGTTGTGCAGTATTTTGTTATACTTTCCTGAAACAAGCAAAGTAAATTACTCTTTGTGTCGGTTTTATTTTTGTAATATTTTGTTATCACTTATTGATTTACTTATCAACTCTAGTTATCTTTTCATAATTTGTGTAAAATATTATTAAAAATAATTTCAAATTTTAATAAGTAACACTGTTTATTTCGTATATACGTCCGGAATGTTGCATGAAGAATGTTCTACATTACTTTCATAGGTAGCTTTGCCTTTTTACATTTTATGTTCTCTGATTTGAAGATTTTCTCTGCAATATCATGCCAGGTTTCTCTGATGCGGTATCCAAGTTGTCGCAAGCGTCGACGGCTCTATTGTCATGCCAGGCACGGCGGATTCAAAGCTAAATTTAGCCTCTCTCGCCACGTTCGCAGAAGCGGCTTTCGACACTATCTTCGTCGATCCTAGAGGGAGTGGTTCTCGCGTTTGAGCGAAAAGAATTGAATGATGAGACCACAAGATCTTCAACTTGTAACGCGAGCTCATGATGTTTCACGTATGGCAGATTTAGTTACTAAATGACCCCAAGGATTATTAGTGTTAATTTCCCGCTGCACAAAAGAATCCTTCAGATTTATTAATACAACACTAAATACAATAGATGTAAGGGGTGAACAAGGAAGGGGAAGAGGAGATGTGGCCTGTTTCTTAGGATAATTACTGCTCCGACATAGTATTGATAAGAGAAACAAGGAAAACTACCGATCAGACCAGCGGTCCAACAAAAGGCTTGTCCAAACAGCGGACGAACTCGACCCAGCTACCTAGTGTCGAAAATCCTGCCACCGTCAGGACTCGAAACCTAGAACCTCCCGGTCAGAGGCTCTGATGATGGAATTGGAGGTAGAGCGAACGAGGAGGTCCTGGACGCCGATTTTCGTCCGACCCAGCGCAGGGGCAGGGCCACTGCGCGGGCGGGAGGGGGTCGCAGGCCCGCCGCGCCGGGGGATGAGGCGGGCGGATGGCTCCCCGCGGATTCGTCTCTCGCGGCCAGCGGCGGCGCGGCGCACTCTTCTAATGAGAGGCTAATGAATTTAGAGGACACCAGGCAAGGCACTCGCTGAGGGACGCCCCAGGCAGTTTGATGCCAACGGGTCGTTAGCATTTCGTTTTCCCCTGCAGCCGCCGCCGAACGCGGCTGGCTTCTGAACAGGATTCTGATTCCTTTTTGTCAGGAGAAGCACGAAATGCAGTGTTTCCTTAGTGGATAATTAATAAGGTTCAGAAATTGTGGCCGGCACGCATTTGTTTTAACTTAATTATACGGTTTCATATCGCTTTTGTCATTGTTCCAAGTTTTTTATTCGATTGTGCGAAAAAAGCTTTGTTTTGAATCGTGGGTTTTTGTGCGTTTTTCCACCCTCAGAACTTTAAACAAAAAGGATTGCGTGGATGGGAGATTCTTCCTTTGCTTTTAGGTTAGAAGTTCATAGAGTGCTGGCTCCGTTCTTTCAGCTTGATCCCTTATCTCTTGAGTTGCTGTCAGGAAATGGTATATAGTGTGACGAGTTTTTTTTTTTTTTTTAAAATTTATTTACTTATTGTTGAAATTTACATAGTTCAGTAATTAATTACTTTATCATATGCATTTTGTTGGCTTATAACTAATCTTATTCTAACTTATTTTCTAAACTAACTACTATTTGATGTAGGGGACTCATGGAGCACCTACTATTTTAGCTACTGTGTGGAGAAAATATTTAAAAATGCTTCTAGTGGGAATCTGTTTTTGATCCGGGTTGGGAAATAATTGACAGAAGCTAGGTTATAGTGGGCGGCTTGGGGTATTGAGTTTATATTTGAAAAGAAATTATTAGAGAGGTAGGCTATGTGATGGGTAATAGGTGGTAGATTCAATTCTTTGTGGAGTTGTCTATTTGATATGAACCAGGGAGCATTTGTTGCTATTCGGAGGAATTTGTTTTGCATAACTTGAATTCTATTTATGTTTGTTGGTGAGGCATTTATCCATATTGGGCACGCATATAGCATGAGCGGTCTAATTATTGTTTTATATAAGGCTATTGCATTGCTTAATGATAGTTTACTTTTATTATTGAGTAAGGGCTTTAGTTGGATTAACTTTATTTTAGTGAGTTTTATCTTTTCGGTTATGTGGGATTTCCAATTTAGTCTGGTGTCGAAATTTAGTCCAAGGTATTTGATAGTTTCGTTTTGTGGTATCCATGGGATTGTGTTATTATTTATATGGAGTGGGGCGGGGGTGGAGAATGGCCTGAGTGAGAAGATTTTTGTTGCTGATTTGGTCGGGTTAAGCTTTATTTTCCATTTAATGGACCAGTCTTCTATTTTATTTAAATGTTGTTGGATTTTGTTTCTGATGAGGTTGGTTGAGTAGCTGGACTTGTAAATTACTGTATCATCTGCGAATTGTGCTGTGTGTGTGTCTGATGTAGTAGGTATGTCTGCTGTATAAAGGTTGAAAAGAGTAGGCGATAAGGGTGATCCTTGAGGCAGTCCTGCTATTATTTTACGCGGGTTAGAGATGTGGTTTTCAACCATTACCGTGAAAGTTCTGTCTGTGATGAAGTTTTTTATGACTTTTATTAGATAGTTGGGTGTCCCTATTGATTGGAGTTTGTAAATCAATCCTGGGTGCCATACTCTGTCAAATGCTTTGGATATGTCAATGAATGTGGCTATTGTATGTTTTTTCTCTTGGAAAGCTGTGTGAATGTGTTCGGAAAGTCTGAGCAACTGATGTGAAGTAGATACTTTGCTGGTGAATCCAAATTGGTGCATAGGTATTGATTTGGTTTTACTCAGATGGGCATTTAATCTTTTGAGTATTAGTTTTTCAAGAATTTTTGAAAACGATGGAAGAAGGCTAATTGGTCTATAGTTTTCGACAATACTTTGATTTTTGTTTGGCTTTGCTATGGGGATTATATTGGAATTTTTCCAGATTATTGGGTAGTAACCTGTTCTGAGTATAGAATTATATATGTTGTTTAGGTAGGCTATCGTGTGAGTGGGTAAATTTTTTAGTATTATGTTGCTTATTTTATCGTGTCCTGGTGCTTTTTTTAATGGGAGTTTGTTTATTAAGTTTTTAACTTCAGTGGGGGAAATGAACTTAATTTTGTGTGGAACATTGTAACTTGGGGTTGTTGCTAGATTTATTATATTATTATGATCTGGATGTGGTGGGGTATTGTTTGGAGTGAAGGTTTGCTCGAAATGATAAGCCAGTGCTTCTGCTTTTTCGAATGGTGCGAACTTTTTTCCTGATTGAGTGCTCAATGGTGGGATGTGCGTTTTCTTTTTTAAAATCTTTTTAGTAAACTGCCAAAGTGTATTATTATTTGTGTGGAGGGATTGGATTAGATTGTTATATTTTGAATGATTGTAGTCAGTTATTGCTTTTTTAGTTATTACATTTAGCAAATTTAATTCTTTTTTTAATTGTGGTGTTCTGGTGATACACCATAGTCGTCTTGTTTTATTTTTGGTGTTTATTATGTCCAAAATGGATTTAGGCAATTTTTCGTTTGTGGGTTTGTTACTGTAAAGAGATCTGTCCTTGTTTAGTGACTGAATTGTATTAATAATAATATTATTTAGTTGTGCTATTGCTTGTTCTATTTCTAAGGGTGTTTTTAAGTTTTTAAATTGGGGAGTTTGATTATTTACAATATTTTAAATTTATACCAGTTGATATTTTGTGTGTGAAGGGCATAGGTGGGGATGTGCGGGGGAGAGGTTTGGTGTGTTGAAATAACGACTGGTAAGTGATCTGAATCTAGTTCGAAATGAGGAACTGAGTGAAAATTTATTTGTGTGTTAGTTATTGCTATATCTAGGATATCCGGATGCTTGTTTGGGTCTAGTGGATAGTGAGTTGGTTCTGGTGGTGTTATTAATTGAATTTTTAGATCGTTTATGGTTTTTAGTAGCATTAGACCTGCCGTATTGGAGGTTCTACATCCCCAGTTTGAATTTTTAGCGTTAAGATCACCAATAAGTAATATAGGGGTGTTTTGTTGAAGTAATGCAATTATATTTGTATGATTTATTTTAATTTTGGGAGGTTTGTATGCTGCTATAACTTTTATTAGCCTGTTGTTTAGTGGGACTTTGATTGATACTGTTTCTAGTCCGGGAGTATATGGAAGATTGGTTTGTATGTACGGGATAGACTTTTGAATTAGTATTAATACGCCACCGCCGTTTTGGTTTTGTCTGTCATTTCTGATTACATTGTATCCCGGAATTCTGAAAGAGATACTTGGCTTTAAGTGAGTTTCGGTTATGCAAGCTATATTTATTGCTTTGTCATTTAGAAAGTGTGTTAGTTCTGTTTTTTTGTTATTAATGCCATTGGCATTCCAGTTTAATAGTTTTATTTTTTCTTTATGGCGTTGTCCTGCCATTATTATTGGTAAAAAATGATGAAAGTGAGTTTTGTACATTATTAATTATTGTTGGGATGATGGTGTTAATAAGATTTATTATATAGGAAGAGATAGAATTTATTAATGTGTGTATGAACGTATTAGTGTTATTATTAGCTTGCATATTGTGTTGTGATGTGTTTTGATGGGGCTGGTTACGTACGGTATGTCTTGGTGGCGAGATTGGAGTGAAAGTGAAATGTGGGATATTGTTGGTTGTGGGGAGATTTGGGAAGTTTTGTGAAGATAGCCTTGGTGGCGGGTTATTTCTACTACTAGTTTTTGAGTTATTTATTTCTCCTCTTTTGGATATGGGTTCCACGATTTTTTGGTAATAAGCGCATTCTTCTGTTCTAAGGTCAGCTCTATGAGTCCCCGTACACAGTTTACAAATGGGAGGTAGATTTTTCTGTGGGCACTTTGCAGAATAGTGATCTCCGGAACAATAAATACAAGCTATTGCGTGATTACAATTGTTTTTTTGTGTGTCCAAAGTCTAAACATCGTAAGCACTGAATTGGTCCCTTAGGTCTTCTTCTTTTTTCAGGTTTTACACTTAAGTTACAAATCTGTTTAATTTGAAGGATTAAGTCTATGTTTTCGTGACCGTCAAATTCTGCTGCTACAACCGGTATTGGAATATTGTTTTTGTGGAGCCTGGTTACGCTGATTAGGGATGTGCACTTTGTTTTGAGGTCTTCGTAAATTTCTTGCAATGTTATAGAAGGATGAAGATTTTTGAAAATTACTGAAAACTTTTTATTGGCTGGATCTTTGTAGGTGTGAAACTGTCTTTTTGTATTTATTAAATGCTTTATGGCGTTTCTAAAGTCTGCTATTGTTTTAAACATTAGTTTTGCTCGGCTATTGTTGTAGTCTGTTGTGAATTGATTTGTTATTTGCATTTTAATTTCTCTGTTAAACTCAGTTATGTTTGACACATTGTTTACATAGATGGGTGGAATTCTTATGTTTTCATTATTCTGTGGTGCACTTTCATTTACGTAACTGAATCTTTTTTCATTTTCGGTTAGTTTTTCTAGGGGAGCGAATCTGTTACTCACTGGCACTGAATATGGGTCTTGTTCGCTGCTAGTGGATTTTTATTTGGTTGGGAGCTCGAATCCGAATCACTGTCATTGTGGCCTCTTTTTCCGTTGATAGGGTTGCTCACTAGTTCACTTTGGCTGGGAGACACATTCACTGCGCCATTGCACGGCGGTTGATTACTAACCTGTTGGAGGCCACCCGTGGCCAAGTCAAGGTATGTTGCATCTGTATAGTGTGACGAGTTATTGGAGGTTTGATAAGACTCACAATTAAAACAGAGTAAATAAAAAAATTGTAACAGACAGCAACAATGTAGGTCAATATTAGCTGCGAAATGAATATTTAAATAAGAGAGAATGAGGAGGAAAAGTAATAATAATAATAATAATAATAATAATAATAATAATAATAATAATAATAATAATAATAAGATAAAGAATAGTGTTGATTGTAGTGATTAGTTTAGCTATGGACACGTGAGGAATTTCCGAGAACTTAAATTTAATTAATTATAAAGAGACCGAAAGTCAAAGAATGAAAAGTTTAATAGGTATATGGGTGGTTAGCCAATGAAGAAGAGCATAGACATTATACATTAGAGAAAATGCGCAGAATTCACGAAGAAGGGTGTTTGGGATGCTATTGCTCGGTGGGGGGGGAGGGGGCAAACAAGTGAACGCCGCGAATTTCAAGTTCCTACAAGTCAGAGCAGCGCAAGCGATGATAGAGTGTGAACGGGTGGAAACACGATACAGTCAAAACAGCGTGAGCAATGGCCGAATGTAAAAGTAATGTATTGCGATGGAGCAGCGCATGTTTCATATCACAGTGAATGTTTTGATATACAAATTTTTGGAAATTGACGGACAAAAACATTGGACTGAATGGGATCTAGCACGCCTGAGATGACATCGTCGAAGCTTGCAGGCGGATCAGAAAGGGAAGTGAGAACTGATTATATTATGTTGGTTTTGAGATGTAGAAAGATTAAATATTGTTATTAATTATAATGTCGAATGCATTGAAGCATGGTTAGGGTAAATTGGCCATGAGCGAATGTGTTACTGAAGAACGAATGATTAATAATACGTAATGTGTGAGAGAGAAATTGACTGTATAAAAGAAACTATATTAATGTGTTTCGCTTCCGATTTGTTGTTATGTGTTTTGCAATTTAGAAATCAGCGAGGCAGAGATTGTAAGTCGCAGCAAAGCATTTTTGTTTTATGCTAACATAGATAAGTTGTTTTTCATTCATTATTTCGTTAAGAATTTCCTTACATGATAATTTCGACCTTGCAACTCCGTATGGACCAGTCTGTTGGCCCACGAACAAAATAAATGTTTCTGAAGCACACAATAATCCCCTTGATCATATTGGCAAACATAATATGGTTGTCATCAATAAATAAAGGATAATATTCAAATATAGAAGGAATTGCAGCGTGGAATGGATATTCCAGTTGGGCATGTACTTGTGTAAAATAATCATAAAAATAAACAACATTTAAAAAGAGCCTAGCCGGGATATTCCATTTTATTTCCCAATAGTGTACCCTCACAATTTCTCTCATCAAGCTATTCTTATATTCCTCTCTTTCTACCTCACCATGTTCTATCAAATGATCTATTAGTTTTGCTCTTCTTAATTACTTCCAAAATCGTTTCTTTGGACTCTCGAAAATGGCTCTTCGTTTTTCATAGTAGCGTCTTAATTACTTCCAAAATAATTTATCTTGGATTCTTGAAAATACCTCTTCGTTTTTCATACTATCTTTTCATGTATATTTAACATCCTTCATACCACCAAATGGTATAAGGAATATTGAAATACTTGGAAAAATTTATTACGATTGCATCACCTTTTTCATTTTGTCGAGTGTATCGCCAGTGTCAGACCAGCTAGATGCTTTTTGCATGAATATCCTGGTCTAAAGCCGTGCTGATTTTAAACTAAGAAGTTATTCTTGATCCATTCATGTCGCTAATAGTAGATAGTTTTCGGACATACTACTGATGTTAAGCTAGTAGGCCTGTAATTAGACTCTAATTAGCGATTGGACAATGGTTTTATTTCTCTGAGGATAACCTAGGTTCAAATATTATTCGCCAATTCTCGCACACGTTGAAACTTATTACGGAATACTATATCAATGCAATTAAAATAGGCGATCGCTCTTTCAAGTTCAAACTTGATTCGATTCTCTTTTTTTACGTAATGACGTGTTTGAAACTCTTATTCGTTACTCGGTATTCGATGAAAATGGGAGGTGAACTTTGTAGGTTGGATAGAGTAATAATTGAGGCTACGCTCAAATTTTTGCAGTACAAATACGCAGTGCATACCAATAAGACTTCTATAAATATGCATCAGGACCCGTAGTCTGTACAATAGCTCCAAGTTGCATACATTGAAGAAAATGAAAAGGGAAATTGATAAGTGAAATGTAGAATGATGTTACGTTCTGGTCCTGGTATCTTCTTCAAAATCATCTTCCAGCAGCAACTTCCTCTTATTTTTCTCCGCCGTTTTTTATGCCGCTGAATTTTTCTGAAATATGGAAGTTGTTCTGAGACCTCTATTTCTAGACGTCTGTGTACACAAGCATACTAATTGTGTATTTGAAAAGCCACTTCTCGGGAAAACCTATTTTCATTGCAAATTCTAAACATTAATTTTAATGCTTATTTTATTTAACGAAATATTACTACTGCATTATTTGTTATTTTATATATTATATTTTTTTCAACAATCTTGTTTCACAACGACATTTAATGAAAAGATTTTCCAGATACTTTTTCTTTAAAACTGCGCGTTGCCTGAATAATCTCTCTTCATTGCCCTGTTCGGCTCAAAATATAGATGCAGATGGATTTAAAACATGGTGAATGTGTTCTTGAATTAAAAGATCGTTAAGCATACGAAATATTTCTGTCATTTCGACTCAGTAGATTAAGTAAAAACCTCCATCCAAATTACTCATAATATAATTATTATATTGCACATACATCGTAATATTTTACATTACTTTCTTGGCAAAGGTCCCGTTGAAACAAAACTTCAAGATGAATTTCTATGAAGAAAAAGGATAAGTACAGGTCGTATCAGGCACTGTTCCCCCCCCCGCTCTTTTAATATAAACTGATGTGAACGGCAGCCTCTGAGAGGAAGATGAGGAAAGTTCGCTCGCCCTTGGAGCTGCCAGCGAGGGGCCGTTACTACTCTCGGCTGCTCTGCGAGTTCCTTTCCCTTCGGGCAAAATCTAATTTTCTTTCCCTGCCTCTGTTGCTGTCCGCTACTGAAGTCTCGTAAACAATTTTCCTTTCTTTTGCATGGTTTGTAACTAAATATTCTACTTGTATGTGTGGCGTATTTTTCATTCTTGAAGTGAATGAAATATGTATTGTGTGTATTGTGTGAGTGAAATATATTGTTGTTGTTATTATTATTATTATTATTATTATTATTATTATTATTATTATTTATTACTATTATTATTATTAGTTGGATCTCTAGCATAGTATTTGCATACCTGCAGAACACCTGTACGTAAGATTTTGCCTAACAATCAGGGGCAAATTTCACATGTGTACTTATATGGCTTCGGTGGTGTAACGGTTAGCTTATCGGTCTGTTAGACCTAAGTTCGCCGGTTCAAACATGAAGGGCGTGAAGTTTGTACGTCGGCATTTTCAGTGCAGCTGGCAGCGGATCTCGAACCCACACATAAAAGTCAAGACGGGAGCATGAACCCCCTGTCAGGTTTGTCTAGGTTCCGGCGGCACTCACGTCGATAGCTTTAAGGTGGAGGCAGTGAGGAGACAAATTGTAGGCCCCGTGGCCCCCGGGCCTTAGCCCGGGTGGCCTGTAGTTGAGCACTTGGCTTCGTAGTGGCAGTGGCCTGATACTCTGGGCAAGAGGAAGGGATCCCGGATCATGAATTGGAATTGTCCCGGATCATGAATTGGATTCCGGTTCTGAAGTGGAAAGCTTGAAGCTCCGGGATGGCAGGGGGCATTGAATTGAAGAATGAAAGTGCGGAATGCAGGATGCGTGTGCCAAGAGCCTATGGTGCGATTTTTATAACGTTGCCCCTCAAGGCCCTTCAAGCATCTTCACAATTGAATATGTCACGGTATTTCGCGTCTTTCTCAGTCGTGCCGCAAGATATCGCATGCTCGCGACCTATCAAGCAGTGCTTGCGATAAGACCATTGGACCAATCGTGGCCATTGGGGCTTGAGGGGCAGAGTTAAAAAATCGCACTACAGGTGCCCACCCCATCGAGCAATCCTCCTGAAAAAACAAGAAATTGTGAGAAGTCTACAACTTCTCACAATACATGGGCGGTATATACTGTCCCATGTAGATTTACTGCATGTAAAAGATTCTCAAGCCTCAATTAAGTCTCTGAGCAAAATTCAAATAATCTGTTTCGTCGCGTAAGTGGTACTTTCTCCGCCGGACGGTGAAAGGAGCGTAGAGGAATTTGCTTGATCAGATGGAAGAACAGAGCCTTAAAAAAATGGCCTGAGCCTTGCCACGATAACTAAAGCTTGATTGAATTGAATTGAATTAAATTAAATATATACTAGTTTTATAAATAAAAATGTGACCAAACGCAGTTACTCCCGCAGTTTGAAAAAATATAACATTTCTAGATTTATTTAAATAACATTGCCATCTTTGAACACACGGCGATAATGCCCGAGCAATGCCTTTCGGCACGATTCAGCTCTGCATCCGTTTATCGTTCTTATCAATTCTCCGAAGGGAAACAATACGAGAAGGTGTTGATCAGTGCGGTGCGTCGTGTTAGATATTTTCTCACGCGCGAGCAACCGCTTTATCTTTGGATACGATTATCTCATCAACTCTTCTGACAGTTACACATTCGTTTTTGTGTCTTGAATACTTGCGTGAAGATCAGAAAAGCTTAGTATCTCATCTGGATCGTGTTTTTTATACCTTAAATCGAAAGTAAGATTCGTAGATTTAGCAAGAAGCATCCCTTTGCTGTAGTTTCAATTACTTAGTTCAGTTTTCTTTTTAGAGTAATCTTATGACGGGAAGCAACGAAGAGAGAAAAGATGATGTGCTTTTTGTCCAAACAGGCACTCAAAGTTCACGCAGCATAGTTGTAATGTTTGCTCCAACCACTTTGAAAAGAACCCACAAGAAAGACTTCTTGGCAATGAGTGTCGTTCTGACACTGCGGAAGCTTATTTTAGTACATAAATGTCCCCGTATGTTTCAATATGGTAAAAATATATTGTTTATTGAATTAATTGTATTCTATGATTTACCTTTCTTAAATAAACTTCCATTATATAACACTTCACTTCATGACAGTGATTTTGATTCGAGTGCTTCATAATAAAACGCACATGATAAGCACAAATTATGAGCTTGCATGTCATCTTTGTGCATTATTTCATCTATACAAGATATAGAAATCAATAACAAATGTCTGGGAATATTAATGTAAACATTTGATTCATAATAAAACAATAAATACATCATAAACAGTTGATAGATAAAATCTAACACGCGAGTAATGGCATTACAAAAATATGTGCGAGTAACGGCGGGTTAATGCCGACCCTGTATAAAGGGAAATGGCAGAAGAAGGAGGAGGAGGAGATATACTAGTGATATTAAATACAATGATACAAAAAATTCTTTCTGATGTCACTGTCTTATACCAAACCTCGTGATTTCTATCAAATCGTGATTCAATGTCTTCGTTAAGACATTTAGAAACCAGAGCATTCGGGATAATTTACAATTAGTTTTGTTTATCCAATTATCCTTTTCTTCTTCCACATACTTTCTTAGTCATCCTAGGAAATCCCTGTCATTATTGCAAAAATGCAATTAAGCGGACAAGATTTATACGACATTCTTTCTTCTTCGTCGCCCCTGACTAAGCGAAGTGCTTATCAAAGGGAAATTATGTGATTAAGAGTCTGTTTTATCAAAGTAGAAATCTCGGAAGTAATTTCACGAAATTTATTATCTTTTAACGTAATTTCTTCGGTGAAATAACTTCAAATTCAAATTACGAATTCAAATTACTCGTACAACGTTCTACATTACCTCACATTCACCTTTGATAAGTATTCAAGGTTGTTTTGTTTTTGTCACTTATCGCGGTAATACCCAAATGTAAGAGATATGTACAATTTACTGCCTTATAACCTGGTTTGGGCGTTTCCAATTAGTCATACTAGATTGAATTGAGAATGAATATCAATGATAGTAGTCGCATTATCCACATTATAATTTGAGTTTAAAAATAAACTATGGAAATAATCTTCAAATACTAACGAATATGTGCACGTTGGCTTCTTCATTTATTTCAAATTTTGAAGTTGTGAGGTTTTCTTGTATGATTATCACCTTTATCGGTGCGGTAATATTTTATTCAATCAATGTATCGTTAAAGTAGTAATGATACAATAATTATGCGTGCCTTAATGACAAACATACTCACTACTTTGTGTATACATGCTAACGTCAGATTTTCCAATTTATAATTGTTTTAATACGCAATCATTTTATTTTATGACATAATTTTTTGACAGTTTGATGATTATGTTCAGAATATGTCATCGAATTACCACATTCCACATTCTTCATCATTTAGATGATATTTTACAAATATGTATGTTAATATATATGTGTACTAGTTGGATACATAGTTGGCCTGTAAATATTCTTCTCTATGCACGTATTAATTTTAACAGCTATGATACTTTCATTCTGGAATCGGACTTTGAAAGGCCTAGCTGTAATCTGTGCGGTACCTGTAGTTGACTTGTACTGAGCGTGGGTGAACATTCTAATAATGGTAAGAATATATTAAAAAATAGGAATGCTTTTCATACCAGTGTAATTACTTTGCCCTCATTATGAACGATTCAATGTAACATAGATTTCGAGTTAATGTTCGTTTCTGACCGTGTATGTTACGGAAGAAGACAGGAATACCAATAAGAGCTAACTCTCCAAGAATGCAATAGGTGGTCCAAATCGGTATCGTTTAGGAGATTACGGCCAAAAAACGAAATCGGTCCTCACGTGGGACCCAAAATTCTGGATTTAAGTCTCTCGAAAGCATGGGTTGTGAGTTAATGCTGCTAACACGTGTTGCATTAAAACGAATAATTTTTGTTTTGAATTTTTTTTCGTCCACCATTTAATTACTTCAATTCTGAAGCTATAGCCCTTTGTTCAAGGTGGAAATATAGATGATAAAATAAAATGAATTCCCCTTAAATATCTTAATCGAAAATTATTTTCTCTTTTTCACTCTCTCTTCCTCCATTTCCCTTTTTAATTTCCTCCCAAACAATTACACTGACTCATCCGCAAGCAGGATAAATAATTGCTCGTAAACTATCACGGCAACGCTGTTTGCACATCCAAATAGTATGTTACGAAGGTAATGCAATCGCGCCGTGATCTGAATGTGCGAGGACTCTATGGCATTCGGTGGCACCGTTGGATTGTTCTCGTTCTGCACATGCCGGGATCAAAGCCCCGCACCCCTCACAACTGTTTTTAATTAAATGCAAAATTTTCATTTACAGACCCATTCACTCCCACGTTCACCATCACAGAATAGAGGAAGCAGTGGAGGGTGTTTGAAGCTTCATCAAGGACGAACGTAATTAAAACTTCCGTCGCCCTGTCATGCAGAAGTGTAGAGCAGATCGAGCGTAGTAAATACGTCAACAGCTCTTGCTTTAACGATCGCACCCCTCTTGCCATGAGATAGCATCATTCACGAGTTCTATCATTCAGGAACATCAAGTGGATTATGGAGAGTTTGAGTGAAATATTTGTCAGGGGGCAATGAATTTCCATTTTGTTTCATGCAGCGACTGAGTTGCAGGAATTAAATGAAGGGGAATGAGGACAGATTTTGAAGGGAGTTTTAGGCGAGTGATGATAGGTGGCTAATGTTCTCTTATTTTCACTTATTTTAAGGGACGTTTAGTCTTAAATTATCAACAAATTAATATTCCTTGATTATAAGTAAAACCTCTCAAAGAGAAAGATAAATTAGACGTTAATTGTTTAATCCTGACGTAAGAAAATATATTTTCTGAGATACTCGTGTATTAACAAATTTTGCTTTTCTTTACATTAAAGGCCCGATTACATCGAGTTGATAAACAACTTTTTTTACTTTCTCGCTGTCGCTTAAGCAGTAGAGAGAAAGTTATGTAATGCTACGCGGAAAAAACGGCGAATTGTCGGTAGAAAAACTCCTATCAGAAGGCCCTGGTAACGAAAAAGTGAATAAATTTTGGGCGGTACTTTTATCTTTAATTCAATAGGTATTGTAATGAGTCATCACTGGGCCAAGTAAACATTATCAATATAACGTGTTTTAAAAATATGTACGACGTCAACAATGGAGAATACGGAGTAAACACATGTTGATTACGTAAATAATGAGAATTCAGGGGAAGAGGAGTGTGATTAACAAACGAGGAAAATTGTGGACTTTATTTTGATAACAAACTTGACATGGAGGAATTTCTGTGAGATTAATTAGTTATGTAAGAGGATGGGAGAATCGATAATCAAGGAGTAAACAGTATTAGACGCTGAGGCATGTGTATCCAATCAGAAAGGAGAAGGCGTGAAAGGGAGATGGAAATCAACGCAGGCAATCGAAGGAGAAACGAACTGGTGCCAGAACTGCGCATCTTTGATGTAAACAAATAAACAGCGCGCTTTATGAACTGAGAGGCAGAAGCTATTCAGACACGGTAACGATTAGGGGGGAGATGCCAGTTAGTCTCGATGACGGTTAAATGTATTCAGTCGGATGAGTAGAGATCTTGTGTGGTCAGGAGAAGATTCGAAACATGATGGTTAATTTAACGAGAGGCAGTAATTGTTAGTGATAACCAATGGTGCGTCGGACAATGCTGAAAATGGAATTTAGAAATGAAATTCGACACAAATTCCCACATTAAATTCGACGACCAAGAAGAAAGAGGATACACGAACCAGGAAAGTGACAAAAAGGACATTAAAATATACATATTCTGAGAAGATCAAGTTTTGTTTCAATATTAATAATTTAAAAAAGTATAATAAGGGTAAATGGCCATTCGTGCACGGGGAAATCAAAAAGTATTTGTATGTGTGTTTTGTAAATAATGGTATGAATGAGAATGTTAAATATGTAAAGATTTTTCATGTGTTATAATTGTTTGTTTTTATATGTTGCTATAGAAATGTGATATGTATATTTTTCTGTTCAAAGCAGAAGAAAAGCTAATTATGTTTTGTTTATTTAAAGAATGGGTATTATTATTTTCGTAATGGCAATGAGAATCCCCAAATTCAAATTATTAACTTAAATATTCATTACGTAAATTTTCGTCGCTGCCACTCCGTAAGGACGTCTTCTCCTTCCAGTTATTGGCCTCCTCAGCCCCTGAAATCAAACAGCGCCTCAGAAGATCGCCCGCACCATCGTCTCAGCGCTAACTACTCGAAAAAAAAACTTTACTGATTTATTTATTTTCTTACCAGTTATCGATTAATTTAAACAATTACTAAATCAATTACTGATTAACTAAATTACCGCTTACTTTTGACTTAATTCTTTCATCTCCAGTTTAGGCTCCGCTCATACTACTGACGAGTGCGATTTTCTCACTCCCTGATTACTGTGTCCCTAATAGTTTGAACCTTTCCTAGAAATGTTCCCAATTATTTCATGAAGTGAGACTTAATATCAGTTAATATGTTCTGAACGAGCGTTATGTTTCTAGGTTGGAAGTAACAGATCCCCGTTCCGATCCAGTTTCCTCTCCATGTTTCTGTAGCGCACCAATTTAATAGGATGTGGATCCAATATTCCCTATCATCACAAAGCACACAGATGCCATTGCTATTCGAATCCATCAATCTCCGTTGCACACTCCCAACCCTGAACCAAGCATTTCCCCTCTTGTATTCCTTTTACGTGTGTGAACGTACTTTAAACCTTTTAAACGTGTGAACGTAATTTTGGTCGATACTTAACATGAAGCTCTTGGGACATTTTCTAAATTGAACAAAATTGCTCTTACGTTTTTTATTAAATTTTGTTTTTGTATAGTGTGAAGCACCGTTTAAGAGAATGCAGCATGGCTTACTCACTTATTAAACTGTGATTTTTTGAAAACTGCAAAAATTAAAAATGTTTTTCGGCGTCTTCCGACAATTGCAATTATGAAGATGGAGATTTTTCCCATAATGAAATCTATTCCTGAAAGATAGATTTTGAAATAAGGGTCATGTACACTTTTTCGAAAATTTGAGTGCGTTTCGCTTAATTTTACGTGAAAGTACGGGCGAGAAAGTACGTCAGTTTTAGCACCACTAGTTTATTTTGTCACTTTAATATTGTAACTTACATTCACACTCTTAGTGTAAGGAACATCGTTACTGATAAATTACGTGAAAGAATGCCTCCCTGTTACTCTCTTTGTATGTCGTTTTAAAAATATCGTTTCTGAAGGGATTAACTATTGTTTCAATGATAAGTTTTCTGAACATTTATTATTCTTCAGAGATAAATTATTCACGTCATTAACACGCCACGTGCTTGATATTTCACTCCATGGACGTAAACACCCACTCGCACCCCGTTGGTCCTCTGTGAAGAGCTGTTGCGTTTCTGGTAGCGTCTGGCGAACCGGTATGAATTGTTGCTAGAGGGTTACCACTTTTGGAAATTCGAAGCAGAGATGGAGTTACGTTATTTCTCTCGGTGGAAGAATCTCGCATTTCACACCGCATTTTAGTTAGTTTTATAAGACCTGGCACATTCCCAGAAAGAATAAAAATATCCTTTTCCTTAACATTGTAAAACCGATTTCTCAGAGAGGATTACAGTAAAAAAACTTATTGAGAAAAATGTACTTTAATTTAGACACTCTCCCACTTTCATAGAGAAACTCTCATTCAAAACATGTAAATAAATTATAAACAAAATATGTATATTACTTCATGCAATAATAACATTAGTAATAATACTAAGAAGAAGAAGAAGGTGCGTGTGGACTTCTGGATCTTAAATCCGTAATAGGCAGACGACAACGGTGAGACATTTTGCAGCTAAGCGTGAATCATCTGCATTGCGCAATGGAATGGTTGTGTCCAACAAACTTTACTCTCTAAATAATGAACGAAGAAATGTCTACCAAAATTGCACCACAATTAACAACATAATATACTAGCTGAACTACCCGGCGTTGTCCAGGCATTTATTACAGTAAATTTTTAGCCAGGAATAGGTATTCCATTTATTCATGCCGTGCAGTGGGGCCTACTTCTCTCCTATTGTATATCTGCCCCGCCATGCTAGCCCTGTCATGTCTTTCCCCCTATTTGCAAATTTCCGGTGTGCCTCGTTCACTTTCTTACTAAAGAAAGTTTACATTTTTCTAATTGGGAGTTTCAGCTCCCAAACATTCCTTACTTTATAAATAAAAACAATAAACAAATCTAAACTGTTAATACAAAACACTCGTAAAATACTTGCACAAATTTTAGACTCATATGTATTCTTTTTGTGGAGTTTTATATCCCGCCCTCGGTGGCTTATTGGTTAGCGTGCTCGCTTTTCATGAAACAACCCCGAGCTCGAGTCCCGGCCGGGTAAATTAGAATTGTGCGCTTTCCTTACAAATGTCTCAGTATCGATTGCTGTGTGACGATGAGAAAGACCATCCTAAGGTTAAGAAGAGCGGTGTAAACGGTAAAGGGATGTCCTCGTGCTAACCACTCGAACACCCATGGCCGAGAGGCTGTGTCACCGCCGGTCAGCTAAGGTAGCCCGTGTTATTGGAAACAACTACGTAGGATTGAAATATTGCACTTTCTTGCGGCTACCTTAGCAGGCAAGGTAACCCGTAGCAGGCTGTCGAGCCAAAGGACGGGAGTTTTATATATTATACCAACACTTTCAATAAATTGCCAAATTGTAAAACTAACTCATTTTTATATTTTTTGCTTCTATAGTATTTATAAAGAAAGATTAAAAATGTATCTGCTGCCAACTCATGACCTTGAAGGGACTTACAGTTTTAAGCAGAGTATACGAAACATCCGAGAGTTCTCGCATGGGTACGCTAGTAGACAGACCCGGACAAATAGATATAGATGTCGTAACGTATTTGATGAATCGTAATAATAAAAGTAAATGAAAATATCTATGTTGAAAGGTAATTGCCGGTTTCTAAAATTATTTTGAAGATGACAGAAATATGTATGTTTAAAGATCTATGTGCTAGTAACATGTAGTATAAAACTTATTTGTTTAGGTAAATCAATTCATCATATCATTGCAACATAACAGCAATACTGATCCACGAACCTGTACATTATGTATACATAATAAATTGACAATGTTCTGAACCACCTAACAAAACACTATTAGCTGTGTTATTTGATTTGAAGAGCGAGATACTATGGATTATGAAGTGTAAATTATAGAAACCAACGAGTCTCAGAATTTTGTTATTAGATTAGACATAAATATTTTAGATAAATTAATTTTTGCCAGTTTATAGAAAATATAGCTGAATTAATATCTCTGGGAGCAACTGACATGCGAAACAACAGCAAGATTATTCTTAATATGTAAAGGACCATTACTTAATTACATACCACTGCCCATATTGAAGAAAAATGTTCAACAGAGTTGACCAAAACATACAAATATTTTCCATTTTACCAATTTGAACATGAGATATGTGTAAATAGTCAAATCGCGAGTCATAACGAAAAGCTTCCCTGCTTCCAAGAGAATTATTCATATTTGCTTTCTTCTTTACTGTATTGTTTTCAATGGTGTGTGTGTTCTTCTGCAAGTCGCTCTTGCCTCTGAGTACCCATTCCGGATTTTAATAGGCTGCCCATCTCTTAGCCCTTGTATTCTGTTTTGACAACTGTAACTTTCGTTTCGGCATTGTTTCAAACAATTCAATTTTCACAAATTCTGTAAAAGAAGAGGTTGTTTAGAAAATATACGATACCTGTACACGATATCTACATATTGTACATTGTACTTTACTATTTTGTACTGTATATTTTTGTACTTTTAACTTTCTAAGTACTTTAAAACTCACATGTTTTCTTGCCACAATTTGTATACCAAACGGACTAAGGACAATTTTTGTACATTGAACAAAATCCCTGAAAGTAGTAAAGAACGTCAAATGTTCCACCAACGTTGAAAACAAACTAATCACCAACGAACACTCACGGACTTTACATAGCACATGTTCAAACCCCAATGAATTTCGTAATAATTCTGGCAAGACCATCTAGAATAGATAATATAGTATTCTAGACGGCCTTGATTCTGGACATTGATGAAAACAGTAGAAGATCTCAGACCTCATCCTCTGGTGGCGCGCATCTAAACTATTGACATTGATCCGCTATTGAATCTGTGATGTAAAGCGAGGCGAAAAATGTCCGGAAAAGTAATTATTTTGTGAATATAGTAAGGTTTGCGATTGTAAATCATAGTCTATGTTACTCCAGACCTTTAAAGGAAGCTACTACAAAAGTTTCATCAGTATTGGTTCTGTAGATTCGGAGATTATCGCGCTGTAAGTCAGTGCAGTTCTGTCTTTATATATTAGTATAGATATAGATATAGATATGTGTGTTACAGACTGGTTAAGAAAATTATGTTTATATTTCTGATGATTACAAGTTTCATTTTGTAGATCTGTGCAATTTGCTATTTCATCAATAGTCGCTCATCGTTTATTCAGAAACAGAGCACAAACCTACTCAATATTGCGATCGCAATCAGTAGTAGATGAGGCTGGACATTTTGCTTCTTTATCATCCCGCATGAATGTTTGACTGCTTTGAATGGTTCAATCCAATGGCAAACTCTTCGCCAAGGAAACAAATAGCACCCACGTTGTGCTGAACGTCTTTTATGAATATCAGTTTCTGATACACATTCAAATCTCCAAAAAAAAAAAAAAAAAAAAAAAAACAGATTACGAACGCCTGCTCTTTCTTATTGCAAATAAGACGTGGTGCAGTAATGTTTTCGTCGCAACAAATCAAGTGAATAAACTCTTAAACATACCATAAGCAAAATGAATGATTTCATTTTAAGCCTGGTAAATGCACAAAGCTGTACACTCAAACTACAGACGATTAGAACGAAAGTTCAGATACTTATTAATTTTTCCTTTTTAAAGATATGTAAATATTTAGGCAATTCAACACATGTTAATACAAATGCAAATTTTACGACACATCGGACTGCGAGGAAAATTTTCCATTTCCATTAACATTTGTTTACATATCAAATAACAATCAACAAGTATGTCAACATTAGTAGTTTAATTTATCGTCGTTGTATTCTTGTTATACCATGGGACAAATGAGGCTGAAATAGCAAAAAAGCATTAAAACTGAAAAAAGCAAATCTTTCCTAAATCCAATTAAAATCCCGGCATGTATCTGATTTCAGTAATACAGAAATGAGGTTGAATGTGTAGTTACTTAAAAGTGAAAACACATTACACTTCTTTTCTCGATCTGATTTACTCTTCCTTTTGAAGAACGATGTCGGTGTTTCAACTAATACGCGCATGCGCATCGGTCGCTCTGCCACCCCAGCTGTTCTGCGCATGCATATGTTCGCCTAATGTCCGGGATCGTCCGTCAAAAGGTAGCGCATAAATCGGTAACTCTTCGGTAACGTAACTCTTCAATGTCCAGTTCGTTCAAACGATTCTCCAACCGACGCATATTTCGTCCTTGTTGTACTCCAGACGTGAAAGCCCCACGTGAGGGGAGAGGGAAGGCGTCAACTCGTTGGGCGAGTGGGCGACGTGAGGGGTAAATAGCCCTCCGCAGCCTTTCGTCGTCACTCGTTGATGAAAGCTTTTATGAAACCGGAGGTCCATCGCCCGCCCCTCTCGCTCGCTCCCTCGCTCTCGCTCCTCTCCTTGGCGCCATTTTGGAAAGACGTCACGTCGGGGGCGGAAGTGCGTACGAGCTGCTCTCATCACGGCGAGCGATGTGATACATGCTCGTACCTACAAGGGCAAAAAAGTAATTCTTGTTACTTCATGGTAGCACTGGCGTAATAATTGACAAGTGACAGTTTTTTGGATGCAATCGTAGGCTTCCGCGGCCAGAGTTATGTGAAGGCTGTCGGTTGTCCGGGTGACATCACGTCGAGGGCAGTGTTGCTGACGTTTTGACCATCATATCGTGGTCTTCTTCAGGTCTGGAGTGCCCTGAAAAATCACTGCACTCGAGCCTTGAAGAAGACCGCGATATGATGGTCCAAACCTCAGCAACACTGCTCTCAACGTGCCACCGTGCGAACAGCCGAGAGCTTTCACAGTTTTTATTTGGAGGTTGAAGTGTCCATACCTAGCGTTTGCAAAATTTCCAATTGTTAGATTGATCAAATATACCGGTATGACAAATGGCATTGGTATTGACAAGTAAACGGCAATGGTCTATGAAGACAATTTGAACAACCTGAATTATTATCTCTATTGCTGAACTGGATCCAACAAACTTTTCGCTGATCCTAGAAGAACAGAAAGTGAACGAACATGTCTAGAAAAAATTCCTGGTTAGAAATACGACCTACTTTTCAACCATCTTCTCGTGGTGAACAGGAAATTAACTGATTTTTGTAGGTTAATAGGCGTATCTCAAATGGAAGGGTAAACTACTGATCCCAGGGTAGGTTTTACTTCTTTGTTTCGGTAAAGATTGACTGTTTCATTGTTTAGAACTTTTATTACTAAAACCTTTCTTGACACTAAGGGATAGTTTAGTCTTTCAACGTTAGTCGGAAATTTACAAAATAATTTGAAACCGTCGCAATACCAAATTGCTTCAAGGAAACGCCGGCGTTATTTTACAGTGAGCTTTCTTTAGAAAAAAAACATTATAATCTTGTAACTGTACCATCTGTTGATACAGATAACACTTCTTTCGGAGATAGCTAGTTTTTTTTAATTTATTTCTTCTCGTTCAACATTTCTGTCTCTCGAGGGGTTTGACAACAGTACATTTTATATTATAACGTTTTGGATATGGCCATCGATAGCAAATGAGAATTCATTCCTACTCGTGGAAACATGATCTAAGGTTCGATGGTTTGATTCAGGCTACAAGGTTCAGATTTGAGGTGTTACGTTGAAATAGCTAGTGAATGTTGAACTAGTTGTTTAAAGTAAGGACGTAAGACATTTATTTCCATTTAGAACTATACATACTGCAAAGTTTGTATCTTTACCTCAAATAAATTATATATCCTAACAATAGTAATAATAAATTCAACAATACTGGAAACGTATTATTAACGGTAATAAAATGATGTTGCTGCTGCGACTAGCGAGGGAAGGAAAGAATACTCGGTGCACCATAAGTATTCTTTTTAAAATGGAAATTAATTACATTCTCTTCATTTCTAGTTAGTACTGCCCATTTTCATCTTTTAAGCTGCCATGAACTATTATGTCTGTTCATTTCCTTCTAAATGTTTAATTTCTTTTCTGTTCGGTTGTAATTAGGAATTCTTCTTCGTAATGCATTTCCTTCTCATTTTCGTAGAATTAAGGCACTTCTCATCTCATGCAATTTCTACATTCCTTTCTCTCTAACCCTTCCATCTACCAAATTCACGAGTCGCGACCCCGTTTGGACGGAGGTGGAACTGGGCCAAGTGTCGTGACGCACCTCCCGGCTTCGCAGGCTGGGCCATGCAGCGGTGCGTACGTTATGAATGTAGCAGATTTATGGCGTAGTTATGGAGAAAGAGCAGATGGTGTGGAAGATGTCCAGTTGGAGACACTGATGTATCTCTGTCTTAGTGGAGGCTGACTTCACCCGTTAGCGGTGTAACAAAGTGTTTCATGGTCGGCCCGGATAGCCGAGGTTGCTAAAGCCGAAGGGCCGTAGCTGTCTCGTGCCTGAAGGATCACGGATTCGATTCCCGCCCGTGGTATGGACGTTTGTGTGTGTCTGTATGCAAGTTCCGCTACAGTTGCCCCAAAGCTTCAAAACCTATGTTGTATGCGAGTTCCACTTACTTTACCCTGAAGTTACAAAACCAATGTTAATCACGGCATGGCATCATCATGTCATCATTAACATCCAGAGACGTTTTCTTTCTTAAAATCCCTGCATAACCGCTAAGAGTCAGCTGATAACAAAAGGTTTAAACAATATTTATGATTTCATGGTTCTTAATAATGGACTTCCTTTAATTAAAGCGAGAGTTAGAAAGTTTTAGAACATGAACCAAACAAAAACGCCTGAATCTGTCAGCAGTGCTTTGTAAAATGAGGGTCATTGGTTTTCGTGCGTTGACGCGATAAACGTTAAGGCAGTTTTAGTCTGTTTAGTGAAAATGCCAATTACTGAGTATTGAAAATATATTTTAGAGTGATCTGATGGGTTCTATTAGAGTCCACAGGCATGTAATGGCGCAGTTAGCAATTTTTGCCATCCGGGAATGCACTGTCTCAAACCGGAATTGAGCCTGTGAACCTATACTTGGGTTCGTAAACAAGTGTGCTGGAAGAATACGTTTTCCCAGATCTTGTACACTTACATTCATGTCGGAAGTTTAAAGCTTGTCCCTGCTGAGACAACTCCCCACTTGGAGGAGATATCCTGAGGGGGACGTCTGCAAACTAATGTGGAGCATCTCAAGTTGCAGTGATAGATTAATTGATCGAGGTTTAAATAGCGCTTCAGTGGCTGTGTTCATTGTTGTTCATATATTTTAAAATCGCAGTACAGATTATAAAAAACCAATAAACAACCGATGTCTACAAAGATTTCTAAACATTAAGTGGTCACAACTAATAACAAACGAAGAACTGCCGAAGAATGCCGATGAAACATCAATAGCAATGCAAATAAAACGCAGAAAATGGAACTGGATAGAACATACTTTAAGGAAACCCCGAAATTCAATTGAGAGACCAGCACTATGTTGGAACCCACAAGGGAGTAGGAGCCAAGGTCGGCCGAGAACATCATGGAGAAGGACAGTGGAAGGAGAGATTCGGTAGACTGGTATGACGTGGAAACAAATCATACCTATTGCAGAAAATCGAGTAAGATGGAGATCCTTTGCCGAGACCCTATGCTCCGAAAGGAACTAAAGGAAGAAGAAGTATAGATTATAAAAAACTCAAAACCAACAAACAAAACCTATTGAAGATGCAACTGTCTCATTAAATAAAACAAGCATTATTTAAAATTGCCTAATTAAATCATATAAAATTTAAAACTTACAAAGTGCTAAAGGCCGCAGTAAGTAATGAACAGAAGTTCAGGAATTGTAAAAACATACTTACAAAACTTAAAAAAACTGGTAATGGAAGAACCTCGTCAATATCTGTATATAATAAGTATTACATAAGTGTCATAAATAATTTACGCGCCCAGAAACAAAATAATAAACCAAACCCGTCAATTAAGAAAAGTATAAGCATCTGTAAACGCTACTTGGTCGCCAACATAATACAACACCAGAAGAATTATTCTGGGCGGAAATCTCGCAGTACCTCGTGACAAGTTGTCTCCTTTGCCACTGTCGACTTCCCTTCACTTGCTCTCAGAAGGGAGGTTATTGCTTCCACAAAATTAGGGGGCCTGAGCTTCGGCGCCGCTCGTGAACGGAATCCACCTGGCCGTGGGATGAAGGCTCTCCGTGGCCTCGCGCGCAGTAAATCCTCATAAATCAATCAAATAATAGTCAAGAAATAGCCAATCAAACCCATCAATCACGGAAAGTAATAGCATATGTTAACGTTACTTAATCGCCAATGAGATACGGCACAACAAGCAGATTTTTTTCGGGCGAAAAAAGACGTGCCTTGGACGCGTTGCCCCCTTTTCCACTGTCCACCCCTTTGCCACTGTCGACTTCCCTTTAGTTGCTCCCGGTAGTGAGGTTATTGCTTCCGTAAAATTAGGGGTCCTAAGCGAGGGCGCCGCGCGTGGAAGGAATCCACCTGGCCGTGGGATGAAGGCTCTCCGTCGCCTCGCGCGCAGTAAATCCTCATAAATCAATCAAATCATAGTCAAGAAATAGCCAATCAAACCCATCAATCACGGAAAGTAATAGCATATGTTAACGTTACTTAATCGTCAATGAGATACGACACAAGAAGCAGATTTTTTTTCGGGCGAAAAAAGACGTGCCTTGGACGCGTTGCCCCCTTTTCCACTGTCCACCCCTTTGCCACTGTCGACTTCCCTTGAGTTGCTCCCGGTAGTGAGGTTATTGCTTCCGCAAAATTAGGGGTCCTAAGCGAGGGCGCCGCGCGTGGAAGGAATCCACCTGGCCGTGGGATGAAGGCTCTCCGTGGCCTCGCGCGCCGTAAATCCTGAGGCGCTTAGCAAATCCCCAGCGCCCGGGGCCCCGGGAAGACTTCTCCGCTATCTCGCGAGTCGTGTTTTATGTCCGAAGTTCCGTGATCCATGGCGTCGTAAGATTGGCCATACAAGAACTGCATCGGACTGCTTCCACGTTCGTGACGTATGTGCGGTTTTCTATCTTGTTAGTCGGATATCCAGATGGAATTAGGTCGGTAATGTAATTAAATCAGTTGGGAAGAAAAATGGAAGCTCCGTTCCCTTCAGGAACATCAGTGAACAGAGTCGAATTCTGGAACAATTACAACTGAGGTCAACAACGCGATCTGCAAACGACTTGAAATAAGGGACTGACCTAGTCTAAAGTCGATAGTCCTAAGCCAATTTTCGTATTAACCAACACTTAATCACGAAATGGTATAAAAGAAAAAATATAGAAGAAAACACTACATATGCTTTCAGAGCTTCTAGATATATGATTTTTTTCAATTAGTATGATTCTCAATGACGGTATCAATTTTGAATTGTAAGACGAAAAACGATTTTTTTGTTTTAATAACATTTTCAGATAACTTACAGTGTCCATAACGATAACCGAAAACGGTACTGCTCGTAGTATAATTATTTTTGGTAGAATTCTAGATAGTGAATTACATAAAATGTTTATTTATTATTTCTCGGTAATATTCATGTGCTTTTGCGAATTCTGAAAGTAATTCATTGTACTAAATGAACACAACCGCATTTCAATTCTGCGAACTCTCTTACAGTAAATTTTTTAAATACTAAGAGATAATGGGTACAAAGCAAAATCCGTTTTGAAATTTCATTCCCTTTGTGTCATTTTCTGTAGCATGTTATTTTCCATGTTTACATTGTGAAGACTGTCTAGATGTCAAGATTGTCGCCCAAAAATTAAAAATCGCACGTGTTGTTTGTTTGTCACATTACACAAATATGTTTAATCGAATTTCTGTCACTCCAGACAGGGCTTTAATGCAATGCACATTCGTAACACAGCCATGCCTGACGAGTTTGGGCGAAGTTAACAACTACTGTTTGTCTTTCTAGGAGATTCTGATTTGATGGTGTTTCTAGACGATATATTATTATTTGCTCTAAGCAATAATGTAACAAATACAAGAGTAAAATATTCTATTTAATGTGGAGTCCTATCTGACAATCCTAACAAAACAAATTGCAGTATAAACAACCTGCACTATTTAAGTCAGCCTGAATCTACCTTTCTATTAAAAAGCATTTGTTATATTTTGTGATATACGAGTCAATAGTATTAACCAGAAAACTTTACATTACATAAAACATCTCTCAGTATTTCAATTATATTCACACTCCAGTCTGTTGAAAAAGTGCCGTTGAAAAATGTAAAATTGAACCATTGTATGCGTGCTAAACTAGTGACTTCTCCACGTCATTTAATACGGACACTTTTTTTGGCAAAAAATTTTCAACGAAATTTCCGTCTTTCTTTGTAGCCGCCATGTCTGGTTGCTATCGCCTAGCCCTCGCCGCAATTCCCGGAGGAGCAGTCGACTCCACCGGCCCATCTGTGCAAGTCGATATCCGCCCTCGACTGCGGCCGTTGCCCTGCTGGGGCGGTGCGGTTGAAGACCAGAGGCGATTGGTGTGCTGGGATGGCCAGAGAGCTTCACAGTGTTCGAATTTGAAATGCTTGAGAAAACAAAACGTGTCGTCCAAAACGCGTACAAAATATTAAATAAATACTATATCCAAGGCACAAAATGTTAAACTTTTGCAAGTGCTCGTGAGAATCGTAAGATTTTAGAGGCACAGGGAGTACCTATTGTCACTGTGCTGTTGCTCGCATGATTAAGCTTATACCCCGATTTAAACATAGCCGCACTTCAGGTTACGAGTTGGAAGAAAAGGGGGACATTGTTATCCAATTGGGAGCACTAATACCAAAAATGTAAGTCTGATCGAAACTCCCTATTGGATGACAGTGTTGCCCTCTCCTTCCAGGTCGTGATCTTGAAGGGCAGCAATGCTTAAATCGAAGTATAGGCTGTAGGCCCTCGAGCTGCGCTACGGCGCTTTCTGTGGCGATCGTGCGAACGGCACAAATATGTCTCCCGTAAATTTTCTTATAATGATATTCTCAACAAATTCCTTAAGGAATGTGACATGTTGTAATGTACAGTTAATATTCTAACATTACAGTCGGTAAAAACTCTAAATCTAAAATCTCTAACAATATCTTATATATCGCTATAGACTCCGTATTCATCACATTTAAATAGCAGATCAGGGCCGGATACGGATATATGAAAATACCGATCAGGACCGGCTTCTGGGCAAAACATTGGTGATGGTTCCAGGGACCGAAAAGGTATTGAATACCGGTAAAAATACCGGTAAAATACCGGTATTTTTTCATACCGGTATAAAATACCTTTATTCTTTTATACCGGTAAAATACCTTTATAGGACGTCTATACCGGTATGGACGTCCATAAAGGTTATACCGGTATTATACCGGTATTTTCAATGGAAATAGTGCCGCGTGCCCCACACACGCGCCACAAACGCGTGCCACACGCGCTCGCGGCAAACCCACGCGCGAGCTAACCACACGCGCGCTCACACACGCGCGCGCCAAACACACGCGCCCCAAACACATGCGCGCGCCAACACGTGCGCGCATCAAACACGCGCGCCGAACAAACGCGCGCGCCGAACAAACGCGCGCACCGAACAAACGAGCGCGCCGAACAAACGCGCGATCCGAACAAACGAGCGCGCCGAACAGACGCGCGAGCCGAACAAACGCGCGATTCGAACAAACGCGCGCGCCGAACAAACGCGAGATCCGAACAAACGCGCTAGCCGAACAAACGCGCGCGTCGAACACACGCGCGCGCCGAAAACACGCGCGCGCCGAACACACGCGCGCGCCGAACACACGTGCGCGCCGAACAAACGCGCGCGCCGAACAAACGCGCGCGCCGAACAAACGCGCGATTCGAACAAACGCGCGCGCCGAACAAACGCGATCCGAACAAACGCGCGCGCCGAACAAAATCGCGCGCCGAACAAACGCGCGATCCGAACACACGCGCGCGCCGAACAAACGCGCGATCCGAACACACGCGCGCGCCGAACAAACGCGCGATCCGAACACACGCGCGCGCCGAACAAACGCGCGATCCGAACACACGCGCGCGCCGAACAAACGCGCGATCCGAACAAACGCGCGCGCCGAACAAACGCGATCCGAACAAACGCGCGCCGAACAAAATCGCGCGCCGAACAAACGCGCGCGCCGAACAAACGCGCGATTCGAACACACGCGCGCGCCGAACAAACGCGCGATCCGATTAAACGCGCGCGCCGAACAAACGCGCGATCCGAACAAACGCGCTAGCCGAACAAACGCGCTAGCCGAACACACGCGCGCGCCGAACAAACGCGCGAGCCGAATAAACGCGAGCGCCTAACACACGCTTGCACCTCTCACACGCGCGCTACACACTTTTGCGCTATACACTCACGCTCTATGCACCCACGCGCTATATACACTCGCTCTTTCTTTCTCTTTCTCTCTTTCGTTCTCTTTCGATTTCTCTCTCTCTCTCTCTCTCTCTCTCTCTCTCACACACACACACACACAGTACACATTCGGCAAAGCGTTTGTTGGGGCCTACGGTCAAACATCCTTCTCTCATATTTCAATTCTACTCACTGCGAAAAGAAATTAATAGCGTGGAGTATGTAGGTCGAGTGCGTTATCCTCTGCCGAACCGGAGACGCTCGTGGGTCGAAACGCTGACCTCCGGAAACTGCCTACGCAACGGCGCAGCCCTCGCAGTTCTTACAAAGGGGAACTGATTCCGAGAATCGGAATGCGCCAAGGAACGTTGCGTGAAGTCTTATCAACCGATGTCAGATTTCTGTCGCCTTCGTTCTTTCACAACTGATGTCGAAGGTCATATCCTGGCAGAGGCCGCAGGCCCGACCACGCACGGCGATGTCTGCACTTCCAGAGGCGGCACGTTGCATTTGTTTTAAAAACTACTTGCCATACTTCACAGCACTTAAATTTCATATTTATGAGTTTTGAGGGTGAGGATAAGACAAGGAAGAGGAAGGAAAGATCGCGCGCGGGCCGAGGAGAATTCTAGCGGCCGGCTGCTCTGATCGGTAGTTTTCCTTGGTTTCTCCGAACAATATCAGAGGAATGCCGGAGCAGTACCCTAATAGACGGGCCACAGACCGCGCGCGATCTTTCCTTCCTCTTGTCCTATCCTCACCCCTTCACTTACACTTACACTAGCATGCATTACACTGCCATACATGCCGGAAGACCGTGCGGGAGCTTTTGCCGGCTGAGGAGGGGGGCGCTGGTGGGAGATACCTGGTTTAGGGAAATCCCGCTAATCGACGGTACGTCGGCGCCTGATCTTACCATGCAATGAGGAAGATCACTGCCACCTCTCGTAGAAAACGCCCTGCACTTACGGGGTTAGCAATTGCCGCGCTCGGAATCACTTATAATCATTCAGTCGTTAATAGGAACACACTCTGACTAGTCTCCTGAGGTCTAATAGTGTAGAGCGTGAAAGAGTGTGTATTTAAGGCGAAAGGATTAGGAACCAAAGGTAATGTCCGATCAGTGGCCCGTTCGGGCTCCCACACGCGCGCGTTGGCGCCCAACCCACGCGCGTTCGCGACCCCACACGCGCGTTCGCGATCCCACACGCGCGTTCGCGCTCCCACACGCGCGTTCGCGCTCCCACACGCGCGTTCGCGCTCCCACACGCGCGTTCGCGCTCCCACACGCGCGTTCGCGCTCCCACACGCGCGTTCGCGCTCCCACACGCGCGTTCGCGCTCCCACACGCGCGTTCGCGCTCCCACACGCGCGTTCGCGCTCCCACACGCGCGTTCGCGCTCCCACACGCGCGTTCGCGCTCCCACACGCGCGTTCGCGCTCCCACACGCGCGTTCGCGCTCCCACACGCGCGTTCGCGCTCCCACACGCGCGTTCGCGCGCCCACACGTCAGATTGTTTCCCTTCGAAACCTGTATGATTCTACTGAAATACCGGTATTTTGTCATGAAAATACCGGTATTTTCATGAGAAAATACCGGTAAAATACCTCTAAATAGAGGTATTTTACCGGTATAGACGTCGAATAAAGGTAAAATACCTCTAAAAATACCGGTATTTGACGTCTTATACCGGTATTTTTTAAGGTATTTTGAATAAAGGTATAATAGAGGTAAAGGTATTTCTATACCGGTATAAATACCTTTACCGCTATTATTTCGGTATTCGGTCCCTGGATGGTTCTTGATGAAATCTGTTTATTTTTAATAGTTAGTAGCTAATAGCTTTATAGTTAATAGATTAGTACATTTGGAGTTGCAACACCAGTATTCAAATAGAGCTTGGAATTCTAAAGGAAGTTCATTTTGTGACATTTGCTCTATTAAGCATGTCGTTCCCAATTAGTGCATTGAGGTCAATTTCTAAGTCGCACAATGGTTGATGCAAACCCTCAGATTCGACGCGAATATTGGAATGTTGAGCAACATCGCGTCATTGTATATATGATGCAGTGTCTACGTTGCTGTTTATATAAACCAGTAGTCACCGGAACTATCTATTGGGATCTGACATAGGCTGAAACGTATGCAGACAATATTAAAAGCTCAAAGTTGTAAAATGTGCTTCTCAATCCATTTCTTTCATTTGCATACGTACTACTTCCCAGAAAATTTTGGACAGTAAAGAGGGGAGTAGGTATGGTTTCCCATGTATACGGTTGTAAAAAGTGTTGCATTGTTAAACTAGTGTGACTACAGAATAGCACAGACTTTCCCGCATTCGTTTTCTATTTCCTTGGGCTGGGGCGAACTACTTGGAATTGCCACATACTCGTGCCAGCTGCCATCTACCACAGCCAAAAGTAAATTTTTTTGACGTCTTCTTACTTTTTAAGTTTCCTAATGGTAGAACGGAAATACTAATTTTAGAATATTAAAGAACAGTAAAACCGCGTCCTAAATGGCAATTTTCTTTAATAAAGTGGAGCCGTTTTAAAGAAAATGGCGTTTAAGCGCTACTGTAAATGTGAAAAATTGAAACCCTTTTTCACAGACAATTTTTGAATTTTCGGAAAACATCATTTGAAGTCATTTGAAGCCCGTTAACTCACAAATACAATAGTGTTTATAAATTGCTGGCAATGTGCATATTAAAGCCGTGAGAGATCTTTCAAGAACATTACATATGTGTAATTTTTGCAAAAACAAAAAATACCCCAAATTGATCTTTACGCCATATTAAAGAAGGTAATTAGCAATATACGTTCGAAATGTTTGAAGAAAAAATTTAGAGCCATTAATGAGAAAATGGCGTTTGAGCGTTTCTGAAAATGCGTAATTTTCAGCTAGTTTTCACATAAGACGGTTGAGTCCTCGAGAAAGATTACTCGACATTTTTTAAAGCACATGTACTCGTAAATATAATCTTGTGAACAAATTGCCGCTAATTTAACATTAACGACGTGACGGACAAGTCAAAAAAATTACATTTTTGTAATTTTTGAAAAAACAAAAGAATAGAACAAAATGACGTTTATGTCATCTCATAGAGTACATTAGGTACTATCCCAATCCAAATTTAAAGAAAAAAATTTGAGCCGTTTTTCAGAAAATCTGCTTTTTGTATTTTTTTAAATTGCACGTATTGCAAGCAATGTTGTAAGAAGATTCCTACACTTTCAAGAAAAATGTATATGACCTTAATGAAAGAACTTTGAAGAACAAATTTTATTTGAAGTAAAAGTCTCTATCTTCAAATTTGTAATTGTACAAAGACGCCAAACAAATCAAACTTTTGGAATTTTAGAAAAATCCAGAGTTATCTGTGAAAATCGGATCTTTGCCATCTTAATCACTGTATTTTACTCTATTCTTACAATAAATTTAAAGAAAAAATTTTTTTGAGAAAATTTTGAAAATGTCCTGATACCGAAAAACACTTTTTCCGTATCAGGGGACCCCAAAACGTATTTCCGTTAAAATCTCGAAATCGAGTTTTCGCAGCATTACATAATTTCGCAGCACAACATTTCCCTATGCTATATATTACTCCGTACATACGTATGCATACGGGAAAGTAAAACGTATACAACGTAGTCTTGATACGTAGTCTATGAAGGCGTTCGTTCAAAATATTGATTCTCTTGCCCCACACATTTGTGCTATAGTTCAACGTAACCAAGAATTTTGATATAACCATTATAGAGGAGTCGCGTGGAGGGAAGATGACAGCGTGTGGCCGAAATCTGTGGCGAGAAGAGTTGTGCGGGAGGATGGCTGAGTGGTGTACAGGAAGAGAGGGGGAGAGGGAGGGGTCGCAAAGGGCACTCTTCGCCCTCCAAGCGCGCGCGCGTGCGATGCTCCATTGTGAAGCGGCGAACAATGCGCGATGGCGCGCGGGTCGCTTGCTGGCGGGAGGGGCGGGCGGGCGAGCGGGCGGGCGAGTGAGCGGCAGTGGGAGCAAGGGATGGGGCTTCGGAGAGCTGCGGTGGACCCGGTGAGGTCGGTGACGATCGGACAGAAGTGATGGCGGCGGCGGCCGGGAAAGCATCGCAGCGACAACTGCAGAGGCGTCGATTGGTTGGTTGTTAGTGATTCCTGGCGCGTCCACTACTAAGGTAATTAGTCCCATAAGTGTAGTGCATGCATTTTTACCTTGGGAGGCGGCTTTGATCTTCCTCCGCTGGATGGCGAGATACGGCACCGACCTACCGTCAGCTGGCGGAGTTTTCACTTTTCCAGGTATCTCCCACCAGCGGACCACTACCGCAGACGGGACAAGCTCCAAGTTTCCACCCGGTCTCCCGTCATGGGAGATAGTGTAGTTCATCTTAGTGTAAGTGTGTGTAAGTAAAGGGTGAGGATAGGACCAGGAAGGGGAAGGAAAGATCGCGCGAGGTCTGTGACTCGTTTGTTAGGATTCTGCTCTGGCATTCGCCTGGTGTTGATCGGAGACACTACTTAAAATATCGATTAGACCTGCAGGCCCCTTGAATTATTCTCCGGAAAGCAACTAATTCGATCTAGCTGACAAGCTATTCTGCCACAGTTGGGACTCAAGCCCGACCTCCCGGTGAGAGGCATTGCTGTGACATCAGTTGATGCCCTGAGCCACTTCTTCGGGTGCGAGATTGTCGAGCGAGGCGGCGGCGGAAGAGGCTGTGCTGGCAATGACAATGAAATAGCGGTGAAGGTGGAGGTGACTGTGCTCCACATTGATCTCAGATGACTTATTACGAAGCAACATTTCTTTTAAACCTTCCTATTTATTTTCTCTTTGATTTTTTAAACAATTCATCAATGGATGAATAGATCCTAAGTTTGCTTTTACAATTCGAACACAATTTTTTTAAATGCACAATACCTTGGTTGAGGTCCAACAAATGCACACATTGTAAAATATTCAATGTAGGTAATATTTAATATTTTATTGCTTGATTGTTTTCTCAGCGTGTAAAAAGAAAGGTATATTTGATATAAAATACTTTCTTCGTAAATTTAATTACAACTTCCAAATTAAGGATACTACTTTATTGTACCAGCTTCTTTGAGATAGTAAAATCTTATGTCAAAATCTAGAAATAAAATGATTACATGGAGCATACAAATAAGACTCATATTTCAAAACTTAGATAGTAGAAGAAAAAAGTGTTCAATCATTTCTTTGATTGGAATTAGTATATTCATTTTTAAAGAATAACCTCTTAAATTTTTCATCATTGTCATTCGCAATTCTTACGAGGATGCCAATTTACCCTTATCAATGTCTTACAGATGAAAACCATTAAATACGGATTACACTGTTACAACTGTTTAGAATGTTAAAACGAAGAATGATCATTAATAACTCGTGCCAGCCCCGTATGCATTGTTGTTGTGGACGTAGTGCAGCTGAAGTGAGGGCGACGTCGGCGTTGCTGGTGTCAGCTGCTGCCAACTAGAATACTTCAGAGTATTGAACTGGCGTCAGAGGGGATGACGCGGCGAGGGCAGATAAAGTGTGGTGGAGGCGAGTTGGGCGATGGAGGTGATGGCAGCGGTGATGATGTGGGCGTTGCGCGTGGCGCGAGAAGTGGGATTGCGGCGGCGGCGGCGGTGGCGGTGGCGGGAGTGCGGGCGCGGGTCGGGTTGCGGGCGGTGGTCGTGCCTTTGTGCTCTCAGAACGCTGCGCCGGCCGCTGACCGCTAGAGCGCCCGGGGTATCGAGGGTGTTGTGGGCGGAGCGCGGGGCGACAGGCGAGAGGGCGGGGGCGGGGAGGCGGGTGGCGCGGGGCGTGTGATGCAGGGCGAGGAGTGAGGGACGAGGGACGAAGATCGTGTGATGCGGGGCGCGGGGCACGGAATGTGGAATATAGGACGTGATACATGGGACGCGGGTTGCGGGGAGCGACGATAGGTTTTTCAAAAGCGTGGGAGCAACAGACGCAACGCTACAGATCCAGTCGTTTCAGTTACCTTCCACACCACCTTGAGGCCAATATACCAATTACGTGGCGTTAGGACTCTTTTCAGCGTTTGTGCAGTTGTTTCATGCAATACTATAGTATATTTTCCAACATCATGTTTCGTTGACAAATCATACTTTGTGAACTACAAGGAAACATTTCGGAAAATAAGTTGGTTTCTTTGGATTCTCTTTTTTAACAATTATTTTTGTGTCACAAAAGGAATAGTTTGGTGTTTGTT
Organism: Acheta domesticus; assembly: GCA_031308135.1. Taxonomy (NCBI): domain Eukaryota; kingdom Metazoa; phylum Arthropoda; class Insecta; order Orthoptera; family Gryllidae; genus Acheta; species Acheta domesticus. The sequence goes on from JAHLJT010000631.1 coordinate 69,346,118, forward strand.
ATTTTAATCAATCATTTTGAAGCAATCTTTTTGTACCCAATACTTTTTTTGTTCACTTATATTGGGTCGGAAAAAGGGATTGTTAAATTTTGATTGCAGGTTCCTAACAACAACTAGCGCCTTTGAGCTATTGGTTTCCACTCAAGATTCTCTAATTAAAGTTTCTCTTAATACGTACTTCGAAATCGTTGTTTTGTTAATATGGCAACCTGTTATCTTAATGTTTGTAACGAAGTTTAATGTTTGGAGAACGGAAAATTATTTCATCATTGTTTGTTAATAGTATTGTTTAATTACCAGCCACATTTAATGATTTATTTTATAACGAATGCATTTTTAAAAATTGAGAATATTGATTTCAAACTTAATTTTGAAGTAAAATATCCAAGAACGACGCTTGTATGTGGTGATTTGTAACCTTACTAAATGTATTGAAGTTTTTCATGACGTTTTGACATTACAGAACCTTAGTTGGGGTTTTGATTGTTAATAACACGGAACCGAGAAAGTGAATATTTCAATTGCTAGTTAAAAACATACACAAGAGTTTTCGAGAAATTTACATTGAGATGATAAACACGATCTCAATTTTTTTTTTAATATTTGGTTGGATTAAATTGGGTTATCCCTCGTTGCAGAAAAATTATGTTTGTAAAAATAAGTCTAAAAATCAGGCCTCTCCATTGTTCCCTTTAGGAGTTCAACCTGCATTTGATTTGTTGGGACAACTAGAAATTCCAGTGGAAAGGCAGGGTGAAGAGGAGAGGGTTTGTTTGGTGATGACAGTCGGTCGTGAGAGGTGTGGGTGGGATGCAGAGATAACGAGGCTCTCAGCCGTCTAGGTGTGCCGGCTGCGCGAGGCACGACGACTTTGCGACGTGGGTGGGAGCACCGCACAGGCTGTGAAGACAGCGGAGATTGCAAAGGTCGAAGAAACGAAGTGGAAGAAATGACGTTCGGCGCTTCCGTAAGATTCGCATTTCAATTCCATTTTTTATATGATAATAAATTATATGTATCACTATTGCAGTACTTGTACATGTGTAATTTTTGGTGGATTAGTATTAACCTTACTAACTTAATACTAATTATAACTACACCAGGTTACGGAAGATCATCAAGCACCCTCCTTTTTCTCCAGGGTTGCATTGATTGTTATGAGATCTCCCTGTATCGGGAACCTGTTTTTAATTCTCGCCCGAAATTCTCGAGGTTCTTTTTCTTGGGAAGGATTCGAGGAAATTTTCGAGGAAATGTTCGATTTCGCTGATGTATGAATATAAATTATTTGATGTCTTGATAATGAATGGTACTATGTGTTATGTTCAAAAAAACAAGCAGACTCCGTGAAACAGATTTTTATTTCACACTTACACAGTTTCTATACAACAAATGTATTGATCCGGTAACCCAAGAGAATGTCCCATCAAACAAGCCAAGTTACCGAATATGCCGCTAGATGTCCCAAACACTTGCACAGTCCACCAAAATACCAAAAGACAGAATACCAAAATCCTAAGCCGGGTCGTACACACTATCACAATATTACAATTCTCACTCGGGCACTTCAACAATCTCTCAACTGTCTCGGCGGTGGCGGCGCCGGCTTATAACGTCCTCGGCGCCGCAGACTCGCTCCTGGGGTGCAGGCTCGCCGAGCGTTCGCTTGCTGCCCGTTTGCAGGCGTCTTCCATGGTTTGCTGCCTTTCCTAGTTGTCTCGCTCGTTGCCGTGCGCTGCCTGGTTGGCGCGCTTTCGAACCAGGTGTTTACAGCCGCAACACTATGTATGGGATATTTAATTCTTTATTTTATTCTTAAAACGACGCGGTGTATTCTTGCAGGCGTTTGAACGGCGCGTTCTCTGTGTTGAAATATTATTAACATATTGGCATCGTGGAAAACGAGAAAAAGAATAAAAATAATTCAAAGAAGAAAAAGATGATGAATTCTAGGTGGTGCGAGCCGTGCGTTGATTTTGATGTGTGCGTAGTGGTGCGTGAGTGCCGCATGATAATGTAAGGCGGCACGGCGCGGCGACGCGACGGCGCGGCGGCTGGGCGTGGCGAACGTTGTAGGCAGGGCCGTTTGACCAGCATTGGGGGCTCTTGGGCCTAGGTTAATTTGGGGGTCCCCTGTTCTTACTTTTACCGCCCCCCCCCCAAATTTCAGTGCTGAAATGTAAAGAAAATCCTGTCAATTCACGTTGTATTTGTTTAAAAATGTTTTGAAAGCAGTTCTTAGAGAGTGTTTCAATTTAATATTATTAAAACATAAAATTTAAACGTATATGTATAAGTAAATAAGAATGACAGATTTGTAGTTACATTGAAAATGATTACAAATTAATTTTAATTTTTTATTCAGTTGAACAATATAAAATTGAAACGCATTAACCATCAACATTCTATATAAATATTATCCAATGATGCGCGTTACATCGTATGTTATGCCTGCAAATAGTTATTTTTGCAAATAGTTTAATCCTACATCACTTATTACACTTTTTAATTTCATTTTTTTAAAAATTTAGTATTAATTTTTGTTAATAACTATAGGGGGCCCTTAACATTGGAGCCCCCTCATCCCGGACCCTTCGGGCTCGTGCATTGACACGGCGCTGGGTGTACGTCGTGGATAGGTGTGGGGGGGCGGGGGATCTGGTGAAGAAGGAATGCCCTGTATTGTGGCGCAAGGGCGGAGAGCTTGGGCGAGGCATCGGGAGGAAAAGGCGATGTCCGAGGCAGCGGCACAATTCAGTCGCTGGTCAATGCAGTTGATAGAAGCCCTCGAGAATTCAAGCGGAGGAAGTTCTGCGAATGTCAACCACAATGCCTTTGCCCAACTCGCGAGTTATATCTGACGGCTGTGGGGTTGCAACGAGGGAGATTTGATTGTACGAAGGAGAGGCTGTAGGAAGGAAAGATTGTAGGAAGGAGAGATTGTTCGCATTTCGTAAAATTAAATATCTATTAGTATAAGGAATTGGTAAGAATTGCTGTTGCGTATGATGTAGAAATCTACTGATTGGGAGAGTTGATTGCTAATTTTCCACCTACTACGTGACGAAATTCCCATCAAATACCATTTATTTGAACTCTCGTCATTATTGTCTTGCGCTAACCATTAAATTATAAATGAATTTTATTTGTATGGGTTAAAATAATTTTGTGAGTAGTGTAATACAAAATTAATACAATTGAAGTAGCTAACATGTATGGTAATTCTCTGAATGGCTGAAATAATTTTTTTTTCGGTTTTCGCAGGTAGGTCTATGTGTATCATAAATGGAATGTATTTTCTCTGATCCGAAAAGTTGAAAGTACTCTAGCCATCAAAAAATATTCCTATTCCTCCTTTCTTTGCAGGCAGGAAAACATGTCTCTCTGCTGGTGTTCTGACATTTATAAAGCACTGAAATTTGAAATGCAATCGCACTAGCACAGCAGCGAAGCGTAGATATTGAGCAATTGCAACCGAAGGCTCGACTGCGATCCACATGCAAATAAATGAGATTACAGATACGTCTGATCATAGGCGTGCTCAGAGGGTAGGGCGGGGGGGGAGAGGTCCCTAAATCTTTTAAAAATTCGCCACGTAGCCTTACGTACAAAAAAATATCCGAAAATATGATGAATCGCTGATTTATTCCTTCTTTAGATTGACCATTATCAGAATTGTTATACGAGTCTACGGGAAATGACACACTAAGCCATCTGACAAACCTGTACATGGTTGAACATAGAATCAATTGAATTTCTAATTAAATCGTTTAAGTGATAATTGTATTCTCCTTGTAAATCTTTCACTTATTTGCTAGTAAAATGTCATATAAAATTAATTGAATAAAAATATGTTGAAGAGGGGACCCTGAAATCTAGTAACCACCTCTCGATTTGTCCTAAGCACGCCTAATTTTTGATGTTTGAAAGTTGATATGTTTGAAATTAGTTAATAAAAATAATATGAAGAGGTAGCTCAAATTACAATAAAGTTATTTTCCAAATATTATAAAACAATGTAATTGGAAAATTAAATTTAGAACTTATAAGTTGAATGAAAAAAAGCAGACGCCAATATACCTGGCGATAAGTTTATTTGAATTCCAACAATAATATGAATATTATTAATAATATTGATAATATTAATAATAAGCGGCTTGCAGTTTCAAAAATGTTACTAAACAAAAACGCACCAAAAATAACACACAAACCGCCAAAATAAAGCAAATAAATGACTCGTAAAACACCGCAATAAATTAAATATTTTAACAAAAACAGAAAAAAGCAAATACATCCTTTAAATTAGATCATTTTGTATTCTTGTAATGGTCAGAAGGAGAGGTTGTTGTTTTGGAATTAAAATGAACTGAAAACTCTTAATTTATTAAGAAGCATTTTTAAGTATTGGAAAAAATATATTTTAGTTGGATAACATAAGTTTCGAATATTCTGCCACCTTTACCTGTCTTCAAGTCTTCTCTGTATCTCGATTGGTAAATAATTCAACGCAATGAGAACATCTCTTTGCGTTGCATTTTTGCCTGAATTGAAACATAACTAAATTGTTTCCTCCTCCCCCTCCCAAAACACGGGCCGGGATGTGATCGGGGGTTTTTCAGCATCAAGACCGTTCACATGGGAAGAGGATAGATATTTTCTTTCAATTTCTGCGATTTGAAAATTAGTTATAATTAATAATAATATTAATAACAGGAATACATTTTTTATTATTACTGGTTAATAAAAGTGGGTGAATAATTTTAAGTGAAGTAATAATAAGGTAACATGAAACGATAAAACTCGGAATTTACGTAAGCTAGAGAAGAAGTTATTTCTTAAACGATTAACACACCGTACCGCCCTTTCAAGTGTTCTAGTGCTCTGGTACCTGTGTCAAACGCATCATGTGCATTGCGCTTCCCCGTGTGTGCAGTGGCAGCAGCGTTCATGTAGTGTTCGGAAGTAGGATGCTGTTGCTTCTCGGGACTTTGAGCAAAGCCCTCCGCGAAGAGCCTCCGGTGCGGGGACTCATGTTTCCGCCGCGCGACAGGCAATTGTCTTCTCTCTCGCGGCTCCGACGTTCGAGAGTTGCGTCATCCGGCCGATACACGCCTGCGAGAACTGAACTGCATTTCCCACTCGTGTTTCCGTCGTCGCTTCAATTTCCTTTTGCACATTCACTCGTCTTCACGTCTGCCCGTTATCTTTGCTATAATATCATTCCTGCATTCATACATCCACATACTGTATTGTATATTAATGAACACTTGTACGATCTCAAACCATATTCATGAATATTCACTTTGACCTTCACCACTGCCTTTGCTGTTATTCCTCCTCCGTCCGTCTCCGCCCTCGGACGATCGTTTCTCTTGAGAGGGGTTCGACTTAAAAAGACCAGCCCGTCTCCCGTTCTCCTAACGCTTCTTTTTAATTGCAATCATTTTCTGATGTTGAACTTTGCTTGCTTAAACAAGCTATACGAGTAATTATTCGTATTTTTTCTAATTATCTACCTTGATTGTTCATTTAATATTTTTCATTATATTACTCCTAGGATTATATCACGAATGAAATTAAAGCGTTCTACGACAAGCGTGCGCAGGCCAACGCAAAGGGGTGGGAGGGCAACTATATTTTTGAGCCACCTTTTCCATTACACTTTTTCATTTACTTACGATTTATTTAACATATAAATAAAACATTCTACCCAGGAAGTTGAAATTATACCTTTAATGGTACAATTAATAAATAAAATTAATTTTATGTTGAACCATTTATTTGGAGGGTTGTCATAAGGCTTGAAGAAAAGCGTTCCTCAGAAGTCGTATAACAATCCTCCAAATAATCGGGATAAAAAGGGGAAATGAGTAATTGGAAATATTTAAGGGTAAGTAAAGGAACGTAATAAAATGTTTAATCATGTAAAGCTAAGGAGACCCTTTCAGAATTTTAGGGAGCCACACCCCCTTGGTCTTCCTCTACAACATGCCCATGTCCCTCTACACTACTGTATTACGTTTCGGGTTTCGTTCTTTGAACGCTTTGTTAACATCTGAGCAGAGCTGAACTTGACATGTTCGGTTCAACTGTGCAGAGCGGTGTAAAAGCGGAAACGATGGTCAAAGTGAAAGTGAAAATAGAAGTGAACATGAATGTTCAATGTAGAATATCTACGTAAAAATTGTCTTCTATCTCCTAATTTTCATTTCTTCTTTCTTTCCTTCTTCCTTCCTTTACTTCTATCAATATTTCATTCACGGTGAGAGGTGGACATCAACTAATGTCACTGGATTGCCTCTTACCGTGAGGTCCGAGTTCCGGTTAGGTCGAGTTCTGTCGCTGTCTGGTGGAGAATTTTAGCGGGCGACAGCTCTGTTCGGTAGTTTTCCGTGTTTTTTTAATTAATGCAGGCATATGGCATAACAGTATGCTAATAAACGGGTCACAGGTCGTGCGGTATTTCCTTCCCATTTCTTGTTTTATTCTCCCCCTAACTTACTCAGACACATGCATTACACTACTACATATGTCAGGAGACCGGTCGAAAGCTTAGGACTTGTCCCGTCTGGGGCGGTGTCCCGCTGCTGGGAGATTCCTGGTTGCGGGAAACCCTGTTAGCAGACGATAGGTCGGCGCCAGATCTCACCATCCAGCAGGGGATGATCACCCTCACCTACCAGGATAAACATTCACTACATTTAAGGGACTAATTACCTTAGCAGTTGATGCGCTCAGAATCACTAATCATCCAACCAACCAACCAACCAATGTATTTTATTCACCACTACTTTGAACTCTACCTCAAATCTCACCTCTTCTTTTCTTTCTTTCATTTCTCCTAGCATGAGCGCACGCGAGAGTGAGCAAGCAAGGGGTGAGAGAGTGAGAGAGCGTGTGAAATCATTGGAAATAGTGAGTTCGCAAGCTCCGTATGTGCTTATTCGCAATGTTCTTTAGTTACGAATATACTGGGTGAATTGGATACCTTTATTTTTAACTGCCAACTTATCTAGTTCCATTTGCACTTCCTCCCCTGCTGCCTCGGAGTGCTACAGTGTGACTGGTGAGCTCAATGCCGGAGCTATGCCCGGGGCAAAGCTGAAACGTAACCTCCTCCCCCAAATTCAAAATGTGAAAGTTGTATCTGGAAACTATGAGTTATTTTATTTCAAAAAATAACAAAAATTATAAGGTTTAAGTTAGAAAAAGTTTTTGTTTTAGTAGAAGTTTTTAGTAATCGAATAATACAATTTCCGCAGTGAGCTTAAAACGCTAAACAAATTTGTTCTGTTCAGTTAATGTTTAATAAAATCAAAAATTGTTAAATACATGAAATAATAAATATGAATTTCTGTAGAACCTATTTTAAAGTTAGCGTCATTTGATTCATTTCATGGAATCTTACCTTTGAAGTAATTAATATATTTAACTACTTAAGGTAAAAAAAAGTTGAACGTTTTATGAAGTAGACTACTGTACCGCGACTTATAAAATTACGATGACGGTTTTCTCGAGTACTAATTTCTTTTTTAATTTTTTACTATTTTTTTTCCATCAACCCCATAATCGGGGCTCTTTATTTGCGGGTCGCAGGGCGATCGCATGGTCTACCCACGCCGAGCAGCGCCGACACTGTCTGACCCTCTGTGGCAGGCTGGCCGGAAGTTGCGGCGGCGCCATTTGTCGTAACGTCGTTACCCCGTAACGACGTGCGCTCTGAAGTGCCCTACGCAGATTGGGGCCGAGAGGGCTTTTCAACGCAAGTGGCGAGGCGAAGTTCGCGAAGCGCGCTGCATGACAAGGGCGAAGGCCGCTCTGTTAGAGCATGCATGCCTGTTCGTGTTGGGTCCGTGCCGCGGGGGCTCAAATTGTGCAATTGAGTTGCTGTAGTTTCAAAAGCAGGTCGAGGTTCATTAGATATAAACTACCATCGTAATATTTTACAAGAGCGTGTTACGGTATGTTTTTGCGGAAGTGTAGGCGTTGATTGCTGCAGTTGCAATGTTACATTTGTTTTGTAAAAAAAACAGCAAGTTTATTTTATTTCTCCCAGATTATAACTGTGTTGCATTTTCATATCGTTTGCAGATTAGATGACGTTAAAAACGCGACATAAATGCCGTGAATTTTATATTAAAATAATTTTTTTATTATTTTCCAACTTCGTTAAAATGTTATCATTGTAGTACTGTAACTACCATGTACCTATTCTTTTATTACGATTTAAAGATTTTTTTTGTTACGCTACATATTTTTTAAATCAAAATAAAGTACAATGTAGGACTAATTATAGAAGAATATCCTAAACATTACATTTTTGATTGATCAATTAATTCTTCAATACCTCCCTACAAAATTACAGTACATACCTAGGATAAAATTGTAGTAAATTGATCTAATTGGCTCAAAAGCTGACGTGGATTTTTCTTCACGAAACTTTAGTGACCGTAGAGGTGAACAGTAGAATCATTTATCTTGACACTGTCGCATGGATCATATTATTAATTAAAATTTTAGAATTTTTTTCTGCATATATACATATTATTAAGTTCTCACTTCGTTCATGAAATAGTTTTCATAAATACGTACCTATTCAGGTTTTCCGTTTCACAGAAAATCATTCGCCACTACGAGTTTTGTTAATTAATTGATAAACTCTGAACTTTTGAAGTATTACCTTTGATAAACTACTTTGTTTATTTGGTATCTTCAAAATTTATCCAGAAAGTAAGAGATAGATGTGGTATAGAATAACAAAGTTTTATCAATCGATAAGACTGGGTTTGGGTTAGAAAAAATAGTTTTAGAACTAAATGTAAAACATCTTTTCAGTGAATATGTAGGGAAACTCAAAAGAAAAGTAATCTGTGAAGATGAAGGGAACCTCAAAGAATAGTATATTTGAGAGACGTCTCTAATAGGAATGTGGGTTATTAGATATGACGAAATAAAAGATTGCAACATGCTGCTTTCAACTTGATCAGAAAAGAAAATTTCTCATTCAGACTAACTTTTGAATTTAATAATTCGGTACGGAGATGCGAACCAAACCTCAGAGTCAACTTAAATATTGGTGACTGTAACACTAATCATTTCTAATTACAAGAGGTCCTTTAGGGAATGAAACTGATACTCATGTACCTGCGATCTTACACGAAACAGCAATGAGGTAGAATTATCTGACTTAAATATAAAATGAAAAAAAAAACAGGACAAAACAAATTTAAGGAAATTATTAACCAGTTTGCATTCGCAAAGAGAAAAAACTACCACTTTGTTCTTTTTAGTTCATATAATGCTATTGTAATTCTACTTTTTCAAATTATTGTAATAAAAATATGAAATAAACATATAAGTAACCATGTTCGCAATTTTTATAGTAAACTAATAAAATATTTTTCGGTATATATTTGTTTAATTGTTATGTAGTATATATGGAAACATTCCCTAGTATGCTCTTGCGAAAAGTTGAACCATCACGATAGTCATAATGCACATATCGGGGGCGGGAAGTAGAGCTGAAATGAACTTACTCTGTCCACCACTCCAGCTTAATACGCTATTGCAGAGGATACTTCTGTTTTGGAGAGACTGGAACAGATTTCACCGCCATAGTGTCTCCGAGTGGAAAATAATGTTTGCAGTTATAGAATAAAACACAATGGTGATTGCAATCAGTCTTTTCACATAAATATTCATTGATATACGTTTCAGAACCACGTTAAAAATGTACCGATGTGCAACATTTTCATGAGTTACGCACAAAATATAGAATCCATTATCGCTTTCAAAAACATTAAATTGGTACTTCGAAATGAATATAACACAGTTGAAACATGTCAAAACTAGACAATCAGATCGTTTGTGAAAAGGCGTGGAATTGTGGAATGATAAATTGTGTAATATAATACGATAAATCTCCAAATAATCCATGGTATGAAAATATAATTTAAAATTCATATCATGTGTGTTTTTTTGTGTTTTATTTTTGAGCACTTTGCGTATCTAAAGAACGTAGAGTGATAGAAAAGTATAAAAGTTTCTTTAATGCAAAAAAGAATTCGAATTAGATCTTGTGTATCCTACAGGAGCCAGCATAATGGACGAAAAGCGGACGGACAGACGGACCGATACGGACAGACACTATTAGACACTGATACACTCAGAGACATCGATACACTGAGAGACACCGTTACACTGAGCCACCGATACACTGAGTCACCGATACACCGATACACTGATACACCGATACACTGATACACCGATACACTGATACACCGATACACTGATACACCGATACATTGATACACCGATACACTGAGACACCGATACGCTGATAGACACCAATACGCTGATAGTCACACATTCGCTGATTGTCACCGATACGCTGATAGACACTGATACGCTGATAGATACCGATACTCTCATAGACACCGATACGCTGATAGACACCGATACGCTGATAGACACCGATAGGCCGATAGACACCGACAGTCACGGACATAGGTTATAGGCTCGGACAGGGAGAGACATCCACTTTTGGGGGACAAAATTGTGAATATTGCCATATGTACCAATTTTAACATTTGAACAGTGACCTTATTTTTTACCTGGATGTCCAATATAAACCTTAAACACGGATCGTTGATCTGTAATGTAGGGAGAAAACCTAAAAGCACCCAGCAAACATTTTTGAATTTTCAGTTACACATACGAGGAACACGATATGTAACATTCACAGAACATACGAGAAATATGCATGCGAACATGTGGAGAACGTAAGAGGAAATGTTCGAGAAGTCAGGTGAAGCTTCTTCGGTGTTATTCTTTAAAATTAGATCTTTCTTATCCATCCAATACATTTTCCGCAGATTTAGCTCTTACGCTACGCTAACTCCGTCAGATGATGGTCAGAAAAGAGGATAATCTTTAATTTATTTAAAGTTTGTTAACTGATTGACATTATGTTCAATTTCATCTCAATCTCATCTCCAGAAAACACTGAAAATTAATTATGAAGTAACAAATTTGCTCGGGATATTTTAATATTGCAGTCATTTACATACATTTGACATGAATATTTTAGAACGTTGTTTGCTGGCCTGAATGGCTGAGATGGCTAAAGCGTGTACCAATATAGCGCCTCGGTCTGAAGGGTCGCGGGTTCGAGTCCCGCCGTTGGAATTGTTGTTTGCTCCTTGTCTTTCATGAATGCGTGTTGTCGCGGAAGACCTTGTGAGTCTTCTGACCACAGACCTAGGATGTGCTTCCAAAGCACATACTTTCTCGCACTGCTTCTACATTGTCCTAAATGGTCCTTTTACACTACTACATAAACTAAAAGTGTTTTCTATCAGCAATTTTTTTCCATTCCGAGACCCGAATCTGGTCCTCAAAGTTAATGAGCCGGCATTTATACCACTTCGCCACACTAGCACCGTATGGGTCGAACAGAGCAATAATATGAATATGAATAATATGAATCGAACCGAGTCATAAAATGGTAAATGCATGATAGGAAAGCAATATAATGGTACCAAGAAGAGATGTGAAAGATTGTTAAAAAGTTAACAAATCAAAAAATACATACAGACACTTCCGGTTCATTCATCGTAATTATCAATATTTGCGATTCGAATGGCTTCACATGGTTTTCAATAATGTTTCTAGAATTCTCAATTATTTCTTGTGACAACAGATTATTTTGACAAATAATATATCCCAACCAGGACTCGGACCAGCGATGTTTCCCTCGGAAGAGCTGTGCCAATGCTCACTATTTAACGACTGCAACCACCTTCACTATGCATGGCATTTACACTTCTATAATAGTAATAAGTGTATGATGGTTTCATTTCTAGCATTAGAAAGCCGAAAAATCCAGAGAATGTGAAACAAAATGTCCTTTGGGTGTCCAAAGAAGGTATCTGGAAAGATCATCATTGAGAACAGAAAAACTAGTTCAAACTATAGAGATTAGAAAACTTAAGTTCTGCGACAAAGTATGTGCCATTCTATAACACCACTAGTTTATTTATTTTCCGTCCCTTATTGCACACGTGGAGAAAATTTGAAGAAAAAATTTGGAGCGGTTTTTGAGGAAAACAATTTCTCAAACATTTTAGAAAATTTTACATGATATTTTTTAGAGAACTGATTTTGGACAACAGACTTTGTCTGAGGCCAAAATCTCTATCTACAATTTTGTAGTTTTAAAAATTTTTTTTTTGAAAATTTCCAAAAATCAAGCATCACACTCAAATAGGATTAGCGCAATATTTTTTATCGTCCCTAATTACGTAAGTGAAGAAAATTCAAAGATTTCATTTATTTCAAGATTTCATTCAAGCATTTGCAGCAAAGAAAAAATTTGTAGCGGTTATTGAGAAACAAAATTTTGGTAAATTTCAAACGCACTTTACGGAAAAACCTACTCATTTCTTCAAAAAAGTGTAAATGACCTTATTTAAAGTGCTAATTTTGTACTGTCTTTGAAGCAAAAATCTCTATCTTCAATTTTGCAGTTTTGAAATCGTATTTTGCAATGTTCGAAAAATTGGAGGTATCAACGAAAAGATACCTGCATAATTTTCTTAAACGTCCTTTGCACTATTCAACAACAAAATGTAATCAAAAAATTTGGTGCCATTTTTTTGAAAACTTTGAAAATGTCCAATAACTTCATGTAATGAAACCCCCAAAGTTAAAATATCGGTTTCAAATTCCAGGAGCCTTGAGATCAGCCAAATCGATTGAGGAATATCAATTTTGAAGAAAATCGGCTAAACGGTTTGGGTGCTAGCGTTGACCACAGACGGACAAACAGACGGACGAACAGACGGACGTTTTGCCGGCAATAGATTTTGCAGCATCAAGAAGCAACAAAACATGGATTTTGGCTACACCACGAGTTAGAGGATTTTTTCAAAATTTATCAATAGAAGTTATCCACTTTTTCGTTACTAGAACCCAGCTACAAGCGTCTTCTGGCGATGATTCGACGTTTTCCGCCGCACGATTACATAACTTTCTCTTGTTACGAAGTATTCGTAAGGCGAGAAAGAAAAAAATATTTATGTGTGTCTCCATAAGACATATGAAAACCTTGAGGCAATAACATGCTAAGCCCCAGTTCTGATGAAATTGAAATATTAGTGTATTTGGACGCTCCATAGATGTATCTAGATGTTGGGATTTTATTTTAAAGATTCGCTGCAAGATGGCAGTGATATTCGTAAATTAATTTCTTTCTCGCTATGTAGAATACAATGTCTAAACCTTTACTCTCAGTTTTCTCAAAACTTAAGCATTGTGGCATAGCATGTTAGTGTCCCGAGGTCTTCTTGTAGTGAGTTCCTGGCGTAGATAGCCGAAAATGGCATCCCGGAATGCTGGAAGCTACCGGAAGAAAAATATAGGAAAAGAATTAGAACATTTTTCAACGGACGTTGTTCATCGGTCCCTGTGACCAGGATCCATGAAAAGAGGCGTGCGCGCGCTTCCCGGAGTCATGCGTCGCCCTTTGATGTGGGTCGCCGCCGCGGCGTACGAGCTGGCGCTGCCAGTGGCACAGGATCTCCAGATTGGAAATTACGCACGAGAGCGCGCAGCGAATCGCATTAATTACTTATCCGCCGCCCCATTGTGGCGTCGCGCGTCACTCTACTCCGTGGCTGCGGGCACCCACAGCCGCTGCTGCCACGGCCTGCTGCACGCTCGGGGTGAAAGGATACCGAAAGTTCCAGAAGATTGTGGTTTGAGAAACATAACGCAGATTGTTGGAATATTCAAGCTTTCGTGGGTCAGAAAAGAATATTGAACTTTTTGACAAGATAAAATTTACTGTTTAACCTAACTGTTTTATTACTAGATAAATTTACTGTTTATATGTTTTATTACGCAAGTAAATCGCAAAAAAGGGGGAAAAATGTTAAAATATTAAGTCAGAAATATACGAAATATCGAAATCATCTCTCAGTATGGCGTACAGTACCGTATCTCTAAAACTAATGTAATGAGGGTGCATAAAAAATTCTAAGACATAGCAATCAATATTCACTGTGGACAAAGATAAATATGTTTCTGAAAATGTAACTGAAATATAACTGAATTATATTTATTCAGATCTGGACATGTATGTTAAAGTGAACTACGGCAGGAAATTCTTCTAACCACCTTCTTTAAAGAACTTAATGCCTCACATAACAATAACAACAATAATAATAATAATAATAATAATAATAATAATAATAATAATTACTGATGATTCTTCTATATTCTTTTTCGATTTTAAGTGTTCTTATTTAAAATTACTTCAAAAGAGACGCCAAAGGACAGCGACATTTGGTGAGTGACAATGCACCTGAATGCGGCTGAATTAAATGGGTATTCAAATGATCACGGCTTTCGTGTGTGCATATGTTTGTGCGGGAATATTGTGGTCAGTAGGTTCATAACAAAATATGCAATGAAACGTGAACTATATTTTTTTAAAGTCAATTATTACCACAGATCCGTGTAATTATGAGTTTGAAAAGCAGTGTCCACTGCAGCAGTGAATTTCGTCATGAAGCGTAGTAGTAGTCATCTCAGCCGCCCGAGTCATTCTATATCGCGTAGTAGTAAAGGAGCAAATAAAAAAGCTTTGAAATGAAGAAAAATATTATTCAATCGATAATAGTTTCAGACACTGGAATAATACATTCTACAATATTTCAATTGCAAATATTCGGTGCGGAAGAAACATTAAAGATCAATCAGATGTCTAAGCTACTTGATCGATATCATGAAGCGAGGAAATTCCTAAGAAAATAATTCAAATAAACAAATCACAAATATAGATTTAATTAGTGTGACGTATAGATTTTATTCTTTGTATTGTATTTGTTTATTTTTTTCTCATTTGCTGTATAATATAATTTCAGTAGAATATTACGTTTCAAATAAGCTCTGTGCTTCTTTTCTAAAGCGTCAGGTTAGATTTACCTACACCAGCACACCAACGAACAACATGAAAATCAAAGAAATCGTAATAATAATAATAACAACAACAACAACAACAGTAACAACAACAACAGTAACAACAACAATAACAGTAACAACAACAATAACAACAACAATAACAACAACAACAACAACAGTAATAATAACAACAGTAATAATAACAACAGTAATAATAACAACAATAATAACAGTAATAATAATAATTTAAATATATCTTTAAATATAATCGTATCAAGTTTAACAGTGAATAATTCAATTAAGTCCCATTTGATTTAAATATGATAATTGAATAAATAAATATAATTATATTTGATTATTTAACAACTTTCTGCAGACATAACATCCGAGTGCCGAGTGCAAGAGCTCCCGGGCCAGGGAGTGACGCCCGTCGCAATGCAACTCCCATTGAGCCGCGCTCCCCAGAGGGCCGTGGTCGCGGGGTCGTGCGCGGGGCGAGGCCGCCTCTCGCTGCGCACGGGGCATCGACCGCGACGCGCGCCGCCGCGGAAGGATGTGCGCTGCGCGCGGGCGCGTGTGCACGCGCGTGTAGCGCCAGTTACGCAGCCGAGTGACCTTTCGAACCGCGCGCGTGCCGGGTCGCCTGACCTCCGCGCGAAGGAAGGGTCGCTGGAGAGCGTGCGAGATGGCGACATACTGAGTCGGAGCACTTTACTAACATTTAATTATGGGTGTTTAATCTGTGTTACTTGGTGTCACTGATGATGGGGAAAACACTCCCGAAACATACGTATGACGAAAGTTTCTAAATATTAAAAAAATTGTATCCTTTATTGTGGTTGATATCTCATTATCCTTGAAATTTATCGTGCGGGTGGCGTCACGACGCGCGGATTCGTAGTCTTCGTTTAAATCAGGCACGTCAAACCACGCTCGCACGAGCTATTTTGCGATTTTCGTAACTGTACCCCTGACAGGAATCAGCTGTGGACGGTTTCATCCAATCGGGAATTTGAACGTCACCATAGAGACGTCACTGTCGCGAAATATAAGCTCCCGATTGGATGGCAGCGAAACAGCTGATTCCTATCATGGGCAAAGGTATGGAAATCGCAGTATACTTGCCCGACTGGGGAGCCCAGAGCCTTTTAACTCCCATATACCGTGATGGAGACCATTACAGTGGCGCGTTCTCCTCTAGCATCTTCTTACAGAAACTAAAACACGAACTGCTGCCAACGCTACTTTAACCGTGCGTGGCTGCTGCGTAGGTTTGCGAGACGCAAGCAGGCGCGTAATGTTACAAAAGATTACGTCCGACGTTTGCGCTTTCTTCTGCGGTTTCTTATGTGTATATGTTATGAATAATTGAGCATTTAGAAGATACTTTTCGTATTTCTCACAAATTTTCCATTTTTTATGTGCGAATGTTGGCGAGCCTAACCTGCAGCTGCAATCCGCGACGCTGGCACCTCTTATAGTAGCTACCTCGAGCTTTGTCTCCGGTTTTGATGGAAAGTTGCAAGGCTCGTACGGGCACAGGCAACTTCCTCTGACTCCGAACTCATTTCCCCTTAAATTCCAGAAAGGGGTGTGCACGTGCAAGCTGAAGCAGCGCGAAGCGGCGAATAATGGATTCATACGAAAGTTACGTTTGTCAAAGAATACAAAAAAAACTTTAACAATTTCACAAAACTCTTGCAATGTTGCGAAACACAAAATTAAAGGCACACACTGACCAAGCGATGCTACCTGACTAACACAGAAAGAAAAAACAAATGAATGTAACATTGAAAGGTTACGAGGCACACATGGCTGGGTTGTCGAACCACATCACTGTCACAGCACCACAGCTCCTACAAATTACCCAGCTGTCTAGTAGAGGGTCTCAAATGCAGAAAGCGTGAAAAATGCCCTTCACCGCCGTGGATGCTTCATGCTCCCAGTCCACCATAGCTCCTTCCGCTTAGCCCACACTCCACCAGCTTTGTCGCCCGCTGTCCACCCGTGTTCTGGCGCTGCCCCGGGTTCAGACCCCGGGCAGGGCGCAGGGGGGCGGGCAGCCGGCTAGCTGGCGGCGGTGGGCGGACGCAGGCGGGGGGAGAGATAGGGGCGGCGACGGCGCGATGGTGTTGGTGGCGGCGATGACGGTGGCGATGTAGTGACGTCACCGGTGTCGGCGGCGAGGGTAGCTGATTGCAACCTGGCCGGGCGGCGGAAGAACTGTCACATGCTTCAAGGCGCGGGGAAACAATGATTCAATTAATGTTTTCATGCCATTTCATTGATTGATTGATTGATTTTTTTTAAGTGGGACGCGCGAACTTTGGAGTTGGCGCCCCCATAACACACTGGTGTAGCATGGAACTCCCATAATTTAGCGGGATTACCGCAAGGAGTGCCCAGGTGGGCGGAAGTCGCAGGAACTTGTCCGCACCGAGCGAAATGTGCCAACACGTTTGCCAGATTTTTCTATCAAATAACCGAGAACTGTACTGTGTTTATATTCTTCACTACATATTAATATTTCGTCTTCATTTTCTTACTAAATTCTATCTTATAAAAACGCCTTTGCTAAATTATAGGAATATGTTTGAATAGAGAATTCTAACATATTCAAAGGCAAGAAGGAAGGAATCAAATACAAGGAGTTTGTAGTCATTGTCTTTAATATTAGCCAATGTAGCGCCAAAAAGTGGCGCCAATATAATCTATTGCACGAATCACGTTAAAATGGCGTATACCGGAAATAGGCACGCGTACAACGTTACCTATGCCTGGCTAGTCACACAATGAAGGTACACAGTGTTCCAGAAACGGGAGGAGTGAGGGTAAGGAGGTGGGGCAAGCTTTCAGCACTAGCTCTCGGCCTTCTGGCCATGGGTCAAGAGGTACGTGTGGTTAGCACTTAGATATCCCTACGAAATATTCTGGTTTTCTCAATCTGCAAAGTGAGCTTTCTCATTACCACACAGCAACAGATACTGGGACATTGCAAGGAAAGCTGACATAATCTGCCTCCACCGGGAAACGAACCTGGGGTCGCGTCATGGAAAGCGAGCACGCTGACCAGTGAGCTATCCGGTGGGGGCAATTTCAACTACTAGCTGAGTCGAATTCAGCCGCTACCTGGAGGAGAACTCTAACGGCGGACTTCTCTGTTCGGTAGGTTTCCTCGGTTTCTTCGATCAACACGCGGCGAATGCCGGATCAGTACCCTAATAAACGGGCCACGGACCGCGCGCAATCTTCCTTGTCCTATTCTCACCCCTTACTTACACACACACACACACACACACACACACACACACACTTCAATGCACTTCACTACCACACATGTCGGGAACTTGGAGCTTGTCCCGGCTAGGGTGATGCGCCGCTGGTGAAAAATACCTGTTTTGGCAAAATCCCGCACGCTGACCTCATCATCCAGCGTGGAAAAATCACCGCCACATTCTGTGAAATACAAACACTACAATAACGGGAGTAATGAGTACAGCAGTGGGCGCCCGGAAACACGAAATAATAAATATAGTCTACTGCGGTTATAGTGAACTTTTGGGGAATAACATTTTTGGTTCACTATATCAAAGGTTCACTGTATTCGATGATTAAAATTAAATAGAATTTCTCCACGAGGATTGATTTTCTTAATTTAGAGATGCAGCAAAATATATTAACAGCACGAACTTAAAATTTCATTATTTTTATTTGTCCTTTAAAAGATTTTTTTCAATTGTTTGCTTCGTACATTTTTCATTAGTAATTTCTCTAGAAACTTCTCCATAGTTCGAGCTCTCTCCATAATTTATTCTGCCTTGCCCACTCTCTCTAAGTATCGTAATGCAGTCTTGACATCCTTGAAGGACTCTTCGACTGTTAGAACACCATCAATCTTTGAAGGACCTATAATTTGCCTAATAACATATTAGATCCTTTCGGTAACGGAGCGCAAGCTAATGAAACTGATCGCTTTCCCGCGTGGCGTAGGAGGTGAGCAGGTTGAAGGGCTGTGTCTGTCGCGCGTTTTCCGTCCCCTATGTAGAACACAACGCGCTTTGTCACGCAGAATATAAAGTAACATCAAACTTGAAACTGAAGCAAGCAATCGCACGTCGTCGCCGCCAGTTGTAGCCCGCGCACGACATGACCTTTTTTTTCGCCGTGAAACTGAATGACATAAGGTTATCAGTAAGGTTCCCATTCTAGGTCCGCTACCTTCATCTCAGGGGAGACTTCTTTGATAATGACCTTTGGCCGACGATATTTTTTCCAGCTGCCTGGTGTTTGAATATGGGGCACTGAGGCTTTTCCAGGAATTAATTTCCAAGAAGTATTTCATACGTTCACTGTAGCCGAGGTTTAGGCTCACTATAACCGAATCTTCTTACGCTTATTTGTAATGTAAGTGAAACGGGCCTAGTGACAAGCTCACTAAAACTGAGGGTTTACTGTATCCAAGTATTGAATTCAAACAAAGACGGAAGATGCAGAAACAGTTTTCTTTTATTTCAAATATGTAGTTACAAAAATCTTGAGTCCGAGTACAATGCCAAAGTGCCGTATATCCAGGAGAGAGAGCCGAAGTCGTTGCCAGGTCGCCAATTGCCAGAAGGAGTTCCACAGATGCCGGGTCGCCAAATATCCGCCAGAGAGGTCCGTAGTCGCAGCTCAAGTCGTCGTCACCAGAATACTCCGTTGCCTGTACGTTGCTCGCTCCTCTGCAGACCAGTACTCCGTAGCTCTCTCTCTCTCACACTCTGCCTCGGAGCCGGGTCGACGCCGCTTTGTAGCTCGCCAGCGGCAGCCGCTCGCCGGCTAGCCCTGACGTAGGGACAGTGGCGAGTCCCGGTACGCCTGCTCAGCCGTGACGGCCGCGCGCGCTTCGCCCGAGCTAGCCCGCCACCGCTGTCTGCCTCTTCGATCGATGGTGCCTCTGACGTGGTGATGAGGCACGGCGGCGGGACTTTCAAACGTGCAGGGGCGGTCAGCGCCAAGTTTACAATAACCGGAGTCGACTGTAAATATTGATGCGAGAGTCCCATTGGGACCGCAAAATGTTCCCTGATGTTAATATTATCAACTAGACATTGAATGGGTTGGTTCCCACAATAACGGCTTTCTTTTGTTGTTGTTGTGTTGTTGATTTGGATTTTGTATTTCACAGTAATAATTTGGAATGTGACCGAGTATTTATGTTGCGTATTTTACCAGTTTGTATCTATTGATGGCTTTTGTGAGATATTATATATTCTCGTAATGTCAATTGTATACTGTCAGTTTCTAAAAAGAGTTACTGTTTTTTCCCTAAATGTGGTGGGCGCGTAACCTCAATCTTTTATTCAGAGGATTGTGGAAAGCGTCGCCTGTGTCTCCTACTATTCTGTTTTATGGCTGGAGAGAAGGTCTCTTTCTGATGCTTAACATTTCCGTGCACAGAGTACGCCAGTAAAGCGTGAGCAATAACTCAATGGTTCCACGTATTCCTTCTCTTCCTCCTGCAAATGATAGGTCCAGCGTATGTGAGATATATCTCAATGCTGTATCCATGGTAGTGTTGTATACAGACGGATAGACTGGCGGACGGACGGACGAACGATCGAATGAATGGGCAGGCGGTCGTGAGGAGCTCGCCAAACTTTGGGAGCCCATTGTAGGCACACAAAGAAAAAATGTGTCCCGTTACAGTTGCAATAAATGACTCTTAGATTTTTCGTTTTTAAAAGATGATTTATATGTCCTTATTTTCAATGGCAAAAGTTCAAAACGTGTTCATCTAATATTTCAGAGTTTTACCGAACTGTAATAGTAAATGTTTTATTATTCCAATAAATTCTCAGATTCGTCGGTCGTCACGTAATTACACTCTTTATAAGATATATAACGCGTAACACATACACTCTTTCCTAAGATATATCTTATCACAATTTAAATTGAACTACATTGTCACATTGTGCAAGTTAAAGATAAACAAAATATTCATCTTCTATTTCAAATATTCAGAGATAAATAGAAACACTTGCAGTTCATCTGTAGCGCCGCTTTAGACATAAAATTGTTAGTTCAGGGTACTGAACGACAGTGTGTATTAAAAATTGAATAGCAGTAGAAGAAAACTGAAATAGATGATCACAGCAAGAAAAAATAAGTTTTGAAATCTAACAATGTGTAAACAAAGTAGTAGGGAATGTCTAAATTGATAAATTTTAAAATTGTTCAGAGCTGAATATTTTGCAATACCAGATACATGCAACTTTTTCTTTAGATTATTACCTACAAAATTAAGTTTTGTGGTCTGGATCTACTTTATGTGCGCCATCTATAAAAGTTTCATGATTCATAGAATTTTATTGTTGAACGTTTACTGTTTCCGCCAGTACCCTTCATGACTATCTCACAGTGGAGATAAAGCTGTTTATAGCTCGTGTGAGATGTGCAGAAACACGAGTTTACGCTCTGTGAATTTACGTGCGTGCTTAAGCATTAAAGTCCTTGCAGATTTAATTAGCTGCTTAAGTCATCCGTGTTAAACTATTCATTTGAGGAAGGCATTGGGATGCGTGAAGATGCATCAAAGAGGATGAAAAGAAAGTAAAAAAAACAACAATAGTGTCAATGTTCGAAAATACCCTGACCTTGAGAACTTATTGAGCAAGAGGTTGCTACGTGTTCTTTCTTTGCCAAAAAAAATCATACAAATATGAAAGCGTAACATTACATAATACACGAATATATTAGTATTATTGAGAGAGGTTCAAAACATTGTACAAAGTAGGTCAGCAGTTCATCGACATTGACATAATTTATCCCCGTTGAACACATGTAAACATAAGAACATGTAACAAAATATTCAACTGAAATAGCAAGCAAGAACAGCCGTATATCTCCCCGTTCAAAATATATTCACTGTCAAAGAGTGTAAATATTTTTTGACCCCTCTGTGTATAGTAAATAAGATTTTGTTTTTTTATTTTATTTTCATTGCCACATACTCGTTCTTGCCAGCTGCCATCTATCACCGCAAAAATACATTTTTTGCCATTTTCTTAATTGTTTGGTGTCCTATTCGTACAACGGAAATATTAATTTTAGAACATTAAAGACCACAAAAATCTAGTCCTAAATGGCAATTTTCTTTTCAAAATTATGTACCGTTTTAAAGAAAATTGCGTTTAAGCACTACTAAAAATGCGAAATTTAAATCTGTTTTTCACAGAAAAGTTTGGAGTTTTCAAAAAACTTCATTTGAAGTCATTTGAAGCACATTCACAAATATAATAATGTTTACAAATTGCTGGTAATGTGCGTATTAAAGATTTGAGAGATCTTTCAAAAAATTACATTTGTGTAATTTTTGAAAAAACAAAAATATATCCCAAAATGAACTTAACATCATATTAAAGAGTGCAATTAGCACTACTCATTTCAAAAGATTGAAGAAAAAAATTCGAGTCATTTATAACAAAATGGCTTTGAGCGTTTGTGGTAATGCGAATTTTAGAGCTAGTGTTCACAGAAAACGGTTGAGTTCTCGAGACACTTTACTTGACATTATTTGAAGCTCATGTACTCGTTAATATAATGTCAACAAATCGCCGCTAATGTAAATATTAACGACGTGAGAGGCAAGTCAAAACAATTACATTTTTGCAATTTTTGAATGAACAAAAGAATTGATCAATATGGCGTTTATGTCATCTCATAGAGTACATTTAGTACTATCCCTACCACAAGTTTAAAGAAAAAGGTTGAGCGGTTTTTGAGAAAATCTTGTTTTTGTAATTTTTTAAAATTGCACATATTGCACGCAATATTGTGCAAAAACCAAAATTTTCAAAAAAATGTACATGACCTGAATGAAAGATCTCACTGTGGAGAAGAAATTTGTAGGAAAAATATTTATCTACAATTTTATGGTTGGAGAAAGACGCCCACAAAAATTCAAACTTTTGCAATTTTCGAAAATTCAGAGTTTTCAACCGACATAAGATCTATGCCATTCTCTTAAATGATCTTGAGACTATCCATCAACAAAATTTAGTTAAAATTGTTGGCGTCATTTTCTTTTATTTTGAAAATGTCACAGGGACTTCATATAAAGTACCCTTCAAAATTAAAATATCGGTTTCAAATTCAAGAGGCCGCGAGATCATTCAGATTGATTCGGGAGTATCAATTTTGGAGAAAATCGGCTGAACGGTTTAGTCGCTGGCGTTGTTCACAGACGTTTTGCTTTCAATTGGTTTTTCGGTATCAAGGACCCACAAAATAGGGATTGTGGCTGCACCACGTGTTAGGAGATTTTTTCTTAATTTAGCAACTGGATTTATCCACTTTTTCGTTACTAGGGCCCTGTAATAAGTTTTTCTGCCAAAAATCCACCGTTTTTTCGCGCACCATTACATAACTTTCTCTATACTATACGTACGTACGTATAGTATACGGGAATGTACAAACGTCCGTATTATGACACTTTCTGTCGAATGTGAAGCAGTAATAATGTTATTTTAAAAATTTGAATATTTGTTCGTAATAGATATCGCCAAATATACCTTTTACCATAGTAATTTCCATGTTTTGAATTGTAGGGAGAAGACTCATGGAAAAAAGTAATTTTCATAGATGAGAGATGATGCGAGGCAGGGGAAACGAAAAAAAAGTTTGCTGTAAACTCACTATAACCATTACAAACACAACTTGAAGGTACGTGGAGGTGGAAAGCTCGTCGTTTGCTCCGTGATCATTGCCTTTAAACAACATATGTGTACTGGACTTCCATTTCATCATTCAGATGCACATTTGGTGCAGTATCCAACAAAAATTCTTTTATTTTAACTACATTATAAATAAGATTAGATAATTATTAGTTAAGATTTTAAAATTATTCACATTTAATATCGATAAGCCTTTAATATTTAAACAGCTTTGTTGCAATCTAACGATGCTGACTATACTGATGGCAAGTCCTGCTGAAGACGGCATCAAAATGAAAAGACGAATTTGGAAGCTGCAAAGACGAACGAGTCAGTAACGTTGACCCTGCCAGTCGATGTGTACATCGCGCAGTGCTCAAGTTCCCTCATGTTTAACCCATTAAAGCCCATGATCCCCATTTGGGGATCGCGCTGTTTTGCAATGATATTGTGACGATTATCGGTTGCATCGCATACATCGATACCGGCCAGTATTCCTCCATGTTGTGTGAGTTGCCCTTCGCGCGTTAGTGCCTGTCCTACGTGTGTTAGAGAAATAATTGACAAATTTTGAGGAAGTGCCGTGTTTTTTCACCAGTCAAGCAAAGATAGTTTCTTAATTAATAATTATATTCACGTAAGTAACCCTATAAAAATTATATGCGTAATTTGCGTGTAAATTGAACTTATCTGAATGCCCCGATGTGTCGATAAGTAAGTTTATGTTGTTACTTGTGTGTGATATCCGTCTTACAATCTGATCCCCATTTGGGGATCATGGGCAATGGCGTGATATATGTATTATTTTAGACCGCTTCAACTGACGATTTCTCTTTCTGTATATTCTAGGCTCTAATGAAATTAAACAAATTCCTGACATTGTCGGAAGTGGTAGACATCGTCAATGATCCCAATTTTTTTTCTGAAGGGAATGACGACACAGAGACTATTGATACTGTTGAGTTACCACCTGAGAAAGTAGATTGTGTATCTGATTTAGAGGACATTGATGATGATGATTTGGAAGACAGTTCTCCGAATGACGTTCCGGGCTCGTTAGAAATTCAATGTTCTGCGTTTAATAATGCAGATAATGAGAACTCTGAGGAAACTTCGTGTACCAGATCAAACCAGTGTGGTTTGGTTTTAAACAATGGATGATGTGCTGTGCAAATACGGGCTACTGTTATCATGCAGAGGTGTACGAAGGAAAGCGAAATAATGATGTTTCTGCAGTTACATATGGATTAGGAGGCGATGTAGAAATGAGAGTGATTTCAATTGTTGAAAATCCAAGTGATCATACATTTTATTTTGACAACTTTTTTACTAGCTTTTCTTTGTTGAAGGACTTAACAGAAAGAGGCGTGCATGCAACGGGTACCTGTAGATATGACAAAATGAAAAAAATGTCCAGTAAAAGATGATAGAAAAATGTCCAAAGAAGAACGTGGATCATATGATTATCGGTTTGATCCAGAAAATAAGATTATCGGCGTAACATGGAAGGATAACAATACAGTGAAAATGTTATCTAATGATGAGCACATCCAACCTCTGGCAAAAGCAAGTAGGTGGTCGAGAGGGGAAAGAGTAAGAAAAATGATAAATCAGCCTCATTTGATTTTTCAGTAAAACAAGTACATGAGCGGGGTTGATAAAATGGATTGGATAATACAGAAGTAGAGAATTAGAATTCGAGGGAAAAAATGGTATTTCCCTCTTTTTACTAAGCTTGTAGATATGGCAGTTACAAATGCTCATGTTTTATATTGTATGACCAATGGAAAACTTCCTATTCTGCAGTTCAGAAGACAAATTGTATTGTCATATATGTATCTTTCATCACTATCTGATCCCAAAGTGTTAGGAAGACCAGCTCTTACCAAATCCTCGGAAAAAAGAATTCCTATGACCTATCGTACAACGGGAAACCATTTTTTGATGAGAACGGACGGAGGCAGACAGAGGAAGTGCGCCATATGTAAAAAAAGTCCGCAAAGAATGCAAATTATGCCACATAGGACTCCATGTAGATTGTTTTCCTAAGTGGCATGAAGGAAAATAATGTAAGGAAGAAATGTTCTGAATGTATAATTCATTTCTTCTAAATATACAAAAATTTGTATTCACCACAAACTGTATACCTGTCATCGCCCCATAGACCATGGTCCCCAAATGGGGATCGAAAAAAAAATTGTTATAAATCCTAAATTTCCTAACATACCAAAGAAACACACCAAAACATGTCTTTCTAGGCAGGAAGGGAACAGTATAAAACAAAGAAAATCACAATTAAAAAGTTGGGCGTTAATGGGTTAATTCAGTCCGGATGTGATACAACTTCGTGGAATACGATTCTCCCTGCATTTGTGTTTGCGACGTAATGCTCTTCTGAGTAATCTTATTAGTAGGAGTATGTCGTGGAAATGTGTATTTTATTGGCACAGATTTGAAATTTCTCTTTCTCAGATCTGTCATCTTCCTGAAATCTCAGCAAACATTTTGATTCAAGATAGACTAACTGAAGTACTTCATTGTTTCTTCATTGTTTCATGTCAACGTAAACAATTACGATTTGCTAATTGCTCAAAATAAAAAGGATCCAAGAAGATAATTAAGGATTTCTGCTGGAGTGATAATAAAAAACACTCAAAGTCTTTCAGAAGTTTATTAACATTAAAATTATCGAATAAAATCAATAAAACTAATGGTGAATCAGAATGACACAGACTTTCTTGCACTACTTAGTTTTCTAATCTTTTAATCTGTGCTAGCTTTTCTGTATTGCGCCACCTCCTTTCAAGCTGCCAACTATTGCAGTCTAAAGCACAATTTTTCACATTACTTCAGTTTTTTGGTCCCCAAATAGTAGAACTCAATTGCGTCTTTAAGAATATTACAGATGAGTAAATTCTGGTTATATATGCAAATTTTCATTTAAAAATTTCAACCCGTTTTGGGGAAATGTCATTTGAAAGTTTCTGAAAATGAGCAGTTTTAAACTTGTTTGTCTTTTGTCTCTCACGTATGTGTTGTCGCGAAGGACCTCGCGTTCTGCTGACTCCAGATCAGACGAGCCCACAAGTGTGTTGATGTCTAGTGTATAGCCGAATTTGCGTTCAATAGAGACATAAGGGGTAACCAGCTCTTCGCTGGATGAAAGCCCTAGAAAAAATATGAAGCAGAGTCTTACACATGACTTCTTGTTTAAGGTAGATCACAGGAACATCAACAAAACAGTATGGCAGGAAATTTCAAAAGAAATGAATAAAACTTAAAATAACCAAAAAAATATTTTTTTCTAATCGTAGGATTGGTGTTGTATAATTTACAAGGAAATTTCGATATTCCTAATGCTAGTCTAGTGATTATTGTCGGGAATTAAAACACGCATTGAAGTAAGTAAAATGATACAGATCTGCTGAGATTTTCGGCCCAACGTGAATCAAATTTCACTAATGCAATATGAATGTGTATTATTATTTGCATTACGGTTGTCTGAGAAGTATGGGTACTACAGGATCAATCGGATTTTCTCGCTCAAACCAAATACGGATCCACTTACCGTACCTTTGGTGTTAAGAATTTTTGGGCTGGTTCTGTGGCAGTGGAGCGCGCGTTTATGGGGGCTGGCCGTCTCAGGAAGCAGTCGCTGTGACGGGAACTGTGAGGAGAGTCACTATGTTGTGTTCGACGTCGCCGCCACTACTTAACCCTAGGATACATGGACCTGGGAAACTATATGAATATGTATACGGGGCCTCTGAGACCCTATGCAATACGCTCTCATATAGTTGCTTTTTATTTTTAATAATTTCTATAAAAGTCAACTTTTAGTGTTAAACACATGTTTGTTTATTTAAATAACTTTTAATAGAACCTTAAAAGCTCTGCATATGCATTGACATAATAGAATCAAATTTCAGGACCTACCTATGTAATTTCTGAGTATTTTTACTTCGTCAATGACTAAATTGAAAGCAGATAGAAAAAAGATTACACGGAAGGCAAGCTCTCATAAATGCGAAGAGAAAAAAGAGAAATAAAAAAATGTTAGGGTCTCGGAGACCCTGCATATGCATCGTAGGATTACGGTAGCTATCTAAAAAATCTATAATTTTGGGTCTACTTTCTTTTCACTTACACATTTGATTTCTTTGCGCTTTCAGAGCTAGAATCATACAAAAAGTCCATTTATTTGTTTATAAATAATTGGCAAAATACATATTTTTACTTTAAACATTACCTCTACAACAAATTTCTATATATTTTGATAATTATTTTTTTTAATTAATCACAATTGAATATTCTAGTGAATAAACTAAGAAGGTAACTCTAAATGAAAGAGGCTGCGAGCAACGGACAGCAGTCGCATGGCAGTCACGTAGTGGCAGACGTCGCAGCAGAGTGAGTGGAGCCGTGGTGGTCGAGGGAGTCGCTTACAGACTTGGCAGGTGTAGACCATAGAGGAGAGATACAACTAGAGTGCGCGTGAGCCTACTGCGCAGGTTTCAACATGAGGTGGTCGTAAGTCACGTGACTTTGGGACACCGGCAGCTCGTGCTGTATGGTGCTGTATGTAGCTTTTCGTGCTGTTTGCTGTTTGTGGTGCTACAGCGTAATTATTTTGGAACGTTGTGGATATTTGTTCACTGTTTACGATCCAAAATTCTTTTTCTTTTCAGGAAGTGCAATAATAATTTAACTTTGCAAATTGTGTTCCACAGGATGAAACAACTGTTAAATGTCAGTTCACGCCACTATGCAAGTGTGCCACAAGTAAATGATCCTGAACTGGGCAGCGAGGTACGAACTGACCATATGTACTTGCCATCAGTACACAATCGTGAAACTAGATTGTCTCCCTATGTTGTGGACATTGTAACTTATATTGGAGGATTTTTAGTTACAAAGTCGCAAAAGTCTCTTGCTTATGTGGACTGTAAGCTAGTTCTTTGCCGGACTGATACTGATGAAGAATCATATTCCTTCATCCAGAGGAAAGATAATTATGGACTGAAATACCCTTCTGCAGAAGTTATAAAAATCTGCAAAAGAGCAGAGGCAGAAGTAAGAATACTTCAGGGAAGAGTTGACATTTTTAAAAAGGCAGCATGTAGTACAATTGTAAATAGATGTCTGAGAGAATTTGTGAATAGTTCTGTTTTTAGTAATTTAACATATATTATTGGTCAAGAGGCCATAATAAATCACAGGATGTATTTAATAAAGGCAATATTGTTTAAATATATGGACATAAGATTAAAACATGTAGGAAGAGAGCACATCCAAATTTACCAAAAAAATAGTATGGATCAGTTAACAAGAAAATGATTTTATTTAAAGGGCATTAATCCTATGTGTATTTACTGGTGTAAGTTGTGTTTATAGTATGTTGGTGTAAGTAATTTGTATGATTGTAGTTGGTTTTTATTAGTAAATTCTTTGAAAAATATGTATTTCTGCTTCCAGGTCAAAGATCCCCATTTCGATCAGGTTTTGTCCAGTTTTCCTGATCCATTGAGCAAATGCTAAGATGTCCCCTTTTGGACATAAATGTAGCTTCACTATGCCCACGTTTTCTTGAGCTTACTTGCTAGTAGTGGTAGGAGTAAAGCCAGTGGCATGTTACTGTTGTTAGTAATACAAAGAAAAAAATAAAACATGCAGTTTGTTTATCAATGCAAATAGATTTTATATAACTTGGGAGGGAAAATGTCTAATGTTATAGTTAAAATATTGGGAAGAGCTTTTGAAGCTCAAGAAAATGAGTGAAGATGGAACTTTTCCCCCATATATCACGTACAGATTTTAGTGTTTTTGACTAAATAAATCAAAATATAAATCAAAGGTAAAAGCCTTTTTCCCTCTATAAATCCTTGAAATATCATTTTGTTAACTTGCTATTATAAATGACACTGATGTGAATCTTCAACAGTAGAATGTCTAACATTGAGTAATAGAAATTTGGATTAATGCATCCCATGGAGTCAATTTATTTTACAAATATATTTTATTTATAGACATATGTAATTGTACTTGTAAAACAGGTTTAGTGGAGTATGCGGTTGAAAGTGTCAAGTTGGACAAAAATCGGAATTTTCTTGTACTTGAGCAAATAGAACAGAAAAACTTAAATTCACTTTTCTGCTATAAGGAACATTTTTAGGGTTGCTTAATAAATGAGAAAATAACGCTGGAATGAAACATCTTAAGTACGTATAAAAATAAATCGTTTAATGCGAGACGGGTGTTCTTGTAGATGCCAGCTAGCTGTCCCAAAGTCACGTGACACTGGCGCGAGAGATGTTGATACCCGGCCGGGCCTTCTGCGCAGCTCGGTGCGCACTCTAGTATATCTCTCCTCTATGATGTAGACTGCACTGAGGAGCGCAGGTGAAGACTGCGCTGAGACGAGCGGTGCGGACCGAGGACGGGAAGCGACTGGAGAGTGGCGACTCCGTTGAAGTGGGCGAGAAGGCCGCTCCACAGATGACCTAACCCGGGGCAGGGGCCCGTGATGGAGGAGCACGGGGACACGCGGAAGAGGCGTTCGCACCGCGCCACATGCTGTGGTGGCGACACTAGAGGGCAGGCGTGTCTCGCAGAAACTTTTGAGACACAGCTTAATGATGATCATGTATTCTTTTTGTTTGGACCTATTAGGTAAATAATCTATTGTTGAGTAGTACCTTTTGGTTATTTACTGAACATACCGTTATGTAGTATCGAATCACAAAACCCCCGAGCTATAGGACTTCAAAACATCAGATACGAGCAAATTCTAACGCACCTGGTGAATCATGCTTAAGTAAGGAAGTATGCAACCAGTCTACTTATGTGCATTTTAATTTGCTTATACACACATTAATCATCACTTATTTTCTACCAATGTATTCTTCTAATGAACCAGTCATGTTCACAATTGTGTTACGTTGTTGTTTGCAAGAGGAATTATTAAGCATGAATGTGTAAATGAGTGTAGCTGTCGCTCATTTCCAATTCCGTTTGGTATTAGGAAGCAAAAGAATATTCAAGTTGTAAAAAAAATATAATTTGAACCACCCGAATATATTAAAGTTAAGTCGACGGTAAAGAAGACATTTTGAAATGTTCCTCGTAGTTGGTTAATCTTCACTGCGAGTGTTCGAGTAAGTAATGCAAATTATATCAGAGGAAATGCTTTTGCAGACACTCCCGTATCTTCATTCTCTCTTTGAAGTACGAAATATGTTCTTTGTATCTTTTAGGAAACTTTTTGTAGAACTGAAACGTTCTTTAGAATATGCATCTGCAACACTTCGCGTACCCATCTGATATATTATTGTATAAGTCATCATTGCGCATGAAATAGTGAAAAGTGCATAATTTTATTTAGATAACGAAAAATGTATATAAACGACGAAAATATCCTGATTTCGTCAGGCTTTTATGATTTTCAAAAACATCTTTGCATTTTTCCAACTCGCCATACTCGGAATCATTCAGTTAGATGAAGACAAACCCTGAAATTAAAACAAACGCTAACTAGAGGGAAATGAGAACAAAGGCCAAAGCAGAACGAAAAGAACTATAAAACCGGAGCAATTTTCGTTTTATGTGGCGTTTGTTTACCTTTAATTAGTGGGTTTCTCGGGAAGTTTACTGTCCTCTATTTAAATTTCACCCTTCCCTTAAAGAGAATTCTGCCGTTAAGATAAAAAATGAGGTCGCATGGAAATTAGATCTATCCACGTTACGATCTTTTTGTACGGGTATTAATAGCGCATTTGCTCGTATCTGCTAGAAATGCATTTACACCTTTGAAAATGATTGTTATCGACAAAAGCTCCCTGTATCTATGCCGGTCAGAAAGGTCGATGATTTCTTTTAGGTATTATAGATAAAAAGCTACAGAGTTTTTTAGGTACCCTCGCCGCCACATAGAATGGGCAACGGCATATTCTGAAGTCCCAATCCTTCTGCACATTCTGGCAGCACTGTACGGAGGATAACGCCATCTGGTTCTTTCATAGTTAACTATTACAAAATA
The DNA here is from genome assembly GCA_031308135.1 of Acheta domesticus. Lineage (NCBI taxonomy): Eukaryota > Metazoa > Arthropoda > Insecta > Orthoptera > Gryllidae > Acheta > Acheta domesticus. The sequence continues at coordinate 69,377,810 of JAHLJT010000631.1, forward strand.
ACATTCTCTACCAACTGCCATCGCCTGAGAAGCTGATAGGGCAGATTTTCCCCAGGTTTCACCCAATCATCATCTCTAGTATGAACGTTCCCTATGGATAGGTGTGTTCATCCTAAGGCTTGAGAGTATTGGCGCAGAAGGCACAGGGGGGCGGGGTACTCGCGTTGCGTCCGAGAGGAAGCCATTCGATCGCAAACAAGAAATATATCAATAAAGTTAATATCATACATTACAACATAAAATATTCAGCGCATGCAATAGAACTAGTGGATTTGAAAAAGTTTATGCATTGCTTTTGTCTCATAATACAGATTTACTTGCGAAAATTCAATTTAGTAATATTATCCCCTCTTTTAATGCAAAACAACTTACGTATGTAAACGAATATTCCGAAACCGAGTCGAAGAAATGAAGTGTGCATAGGCGGCTCCAGGATCGATAAAATATTTGTGAGTGGGAAGTTTTGGCGAAGTAATAATGTTCAAATATCAGTGTTTACGAAATTCAACATTTTAGCAATAATTAAACTAGCTATTTAGTTTTTTTTAGCTGTTTAGTTAATTTTGCATTTCTCGTTAAATTTGTTTTTTGCACTATTCACTTCAGAAACAATTAGAGGATCGTCCTGGGTCGTATAGCACACATTTCGAAATTGTTTATAACATTGTTAATTGTTGCAAAATTGTTAATTCGCAGTTTTTAGTTCTGGGACATCAGGGGACCCTTCTAACATCAGAATTTCAAAAATTGGAAATTGTTTATAAATTTGCAAAATTTGCAAAAAAAAATTTTATTGTCTTTTCTAAACTGCCTTTAAACGAGATGCAAAATTCTGCAATCCGATCGGTGCTATCGCCTTTCGTTTTCGAGATATGCAATTGTTTATAAAATAGCTCGCTGCAATGACTCGCTTAGTTTCTCCGCTGTATACGTTTAAATATAGGAAGGGGGTGGGAGCGGATGGGCCGCCTTAACGCTCTCATATATTGTGGTGGAAATGGTTGCTGGTTAGGTATTGCTAACTTTCTAACATTCCATTTTATTCTAAATACGGCAGTGAAACTTCTGTTTGTAGATTTGAGTTGGTGTACGTAATATTATCTTATTAACAAATTATTTTTGCAAATTGAATGTCGAAGCTTTTGCATGCGAATATGAACAGAATATATAATGCGTATTTTTGTATTTTCTATATTCGTTATTTACCAAAATATATACCGTTATTTTTATTGGCTAGCGTGGAAAATATTACAACGAAATTAATTTTAAAGATACTACTCAGGTAATACAGGTCGGCTGTCGACCAATCCTGGACTCTGGAGTAAGAGGCGAGTCCGTCATTGGTTTTGGTAACCTACCAGAGTTGCTTCTTCCTCAAAACTGTCCCCTCTCTCTACTCCTTTTAAAGCGAAATTGGCGGGGCTTGATATAAAAGCCAATCATACCTTTCCTTTCCTCCAATAGAATTCTTTTCTCCGTCAATTTTGGGAGGCAAATTATTGACATACAAAATCGCGTATAATATTGTGACCAATAATTTAAATTAAATATTGAAGCAAACAATAAATTTCCGAAGACATGAAGGCATACAGCTTCTCTTTTTTTCCCGTTCCGAAAATGTTAATATATTCTTATATTATTTACTAGTTATGTTGATCGTCTGTTAATAAATTCTGTTGATGTTCAGTATCTTATGTTTCAAGAGAACCAGTAGAGTTATTTAATAAGTAATTAGTATGTTGTATTTTGTCTTACTGTCAGTAATTTGTCTTAATACATAAGTTACTGAAAATCAACCGAATTTAATACATTCTTGTTACATCGCTCACAATTTCATTTCATTCAATAGGTATATTGCTTTCTTCAGCAAGTGTTTTTACAACATAGTGCAAATTATTCTTCATTATTTGCGGTAGCTCTGGAAATGTTATATCTGAATAGCAAGAAAGAGGATATTTTAAATGTTACATGGCGGTACCGACGCAATGCAATACATATGCCGATACAATATCATATTGACATGTTTGCTAATAGAACTTTCTAATCATGGCAATGGAAATTAAATATGTGGACTTTTAATTTCAACAAGAGAGAAATTTTGCAGAGACAAGTATATAGTATGCGAAAAAGTAAAAATACCGTTGTAGTACAGTATTGGCATGTGCTAATTTACATAAATTACTAATTAAACGAATAAGAACTTACGTAGGTAAATGAGTAAATATCAATGAAGTGCAGTTTTGCAATTGAATCTTACGTTTTTAAAATTAAGTTTTCGCATATTAATAATCCTCATAGCATTCGCATCTTTCTTTTTCCATTCAACCATGACACTCCTATGCTTTTGCACAATGCCTCGGAACCCAAGAGCGTTGTTCGAGGTCATAGCTTATCGAGTTAAAATCATGAAAACTTGAGTTCTTAGAAATGTTCCCCAAATACGTAAATGCCAAGAAGGTCATCTTATGGAAACACAGATAATCTCTGAATATATTCAGCAGAGTTAGTCATTTCAACAATGAAGCCACTTGAAAAGCACTCATTTCCACAAACGTTAAAATTTCAACAACAAAGCCTTTTATTATCTTATAATTAGGGAACAGATTTTCATGTAAATACATATTTTCACAGGAACAAGATACCTGCATTCAGTAATATTTTATAGAGATAAGACATTTTGGGTGAATTAGAACAATTTTTATTTTACTTAATTTTAAAAACTTTGGTCTAATTTCATGTTTTTACATATTTTAGCTATTACTACATATTTCCTAACAATTTAATAAATTTATAGCTTGAAACGGAATATTTCAGATGTAAGTTTGCAATATCACGGCAAATCATCTTTCTCAGAAAGAAGTCCAATGCGCTTCAGTGACTACCGGACCGTCTTCATGAATTGTCAAACAGCAAATGCAGTCACAACAGCCTGCTGCGGCAGCCCAACTACATCAGAACAAGGTAATGTCCCAAGGAAAGCGAGCCAGCGATAACGACATCGATAACAGAAACCTAAAACGTGTAACCATAGACAGTCAGCCTTTGGCAGGGTCGAACTTACAAAACCAATACAATGTAGAAATCAAAAACAGATTTAGTTGGCTAAACGAGGAGATTCCTGATAATCTAAGTGAAGACAATAAAATCCCACCAATTTTTATTACTAATTTTGAAAATCAAGTTACCCTCGTGAATGAAATAAAATCTAACGTCTCACGCAATTTCACTACAGAACTCAAGAATCAAAAGATTCGGATTCAATTCCAGTCAGTGACCGACTTTCGAAAAGCAGTTAAATATTTTCTGACCACCGAAAAACAATTTCATACGTATTCGGATAAAATCAGCAAAAAATTCTCAATAGTGATAAAAAACATTCATCCTTCAATCACAGAAAATGAAATTTTAGCTGACATCAATAACCAATTCAACTCAGCTACAAAAGTTACTCGACTGTATAAAAACAATTCCCCCATCCCAGTAGTGGCAGTAGACTTTGATGGAACCCACAAAATCGAGGATGTGTTAGAAATAAAACAAATAGGTAATAACATAGTGAAACCAGAAAGAAGAAAGAAAACCAAGGGCCCCCTTCAATGTTACCGGTGTTTAGATTTGGACACAGTAAAAATAATTGCAATCATTCAATTTCATGTGTGTTTTGTGCAGGTGATCATCTATCAGCAAACTGTGAACAAAAGAACTCATCTCCAACGTGTAAACTTTGTCTCGGGAACCATAGGGCTGACCTCAGATCAGTTGAATGTACATATTATCGAAAAATTTTAGAAGGTAAAAGAAATAGTTCAAATGGCAGACATAGGAACAATCCTAATCCCCCGCAGCTCAATTCAACAAACTTTCCAGACCTACGCCCAACTAACAATATACCTAATTTCACTCAGGCAACAAATAACAACCAACAAAACACAACTAACACAAATCACCAACATCGTAACAACCAACAGACAAACAGAAATTACAACTTCAATATCGGTAACTCATTCATACATAACATCACGCAGTTTATAACCAATCACATAATTAATTTTATAAATTCATTGATACCAACAATCATACAGAATATCCAACACTCAATTGCAGTGTCATTAAACAACAATTATGGATCACCTTAATGATTTAATAATTCTAAATTGGAACGCCAATGGCATTCTCAACAAAAAAGCTGAATTACAACACTTTCTACATGCTAACAGAATTGATATAGCATGCATCACAGAAACACATCTCAATTCCGAATCCACATTTTTTCTACAAGAATATAAAACTATCAAAGCAGATAGACAAAATTCGGAAGGAGGAGGAGTCATATTATTAATAAAAAACAGTATACCACATCACCAGATTACCCTACCACACACACCCTGTCTCGAAAAAGTAGCAATAAATGTAAAGTATAATAATAACAGGACATTAACAATAGTGACTGCATATAAACCTCCAAATACAAAAATCAATAATAGCAACATCTCCACATTATTACAACTACCAACTCCATTCATTATTGCAGGTGACCTAAACTGTAAACACATCTCATGGGGATGTCGGTCTACGAACCCCGCAGGTAATTATTTATACAACGTAAAAAGAAACCTGAATCTCAACATATTATCACCAACCGAACCCACTTATTTCCCATATGATCCAAACAAAAGTCCAGACATACTTGACATAGCGATCACAAATATTAAAACTCAGTTTATGTCTACAACGTATCATGAACTAGAATCAGATCACTTGCCAGTAATAATATCAACTCGCGTAGAAAAACCCCCAACCCCCCCACCCACCTTAAATACTTATAACATCAATTGGAAATACTTTAAAGATTCTATAAGGAAATCCATACCGTCATTTCACAATCTGAACTCTCCCCAAGAAATTAACCAAGCTATTACGACCCTCAACAACATAATAATCAATACTATTAACAACAGTCATATTCAAAAAATTTTAGATGTTAACAAAATACTACATAAACCGCTCCCGCCTAATATAATTAACTTAATTCGAATAAAAAATAAAACAAGGCGACTTTGGAATTCTTTAAGAATTCCCTCATTAAAAAAAGAACTAAATCTCTTAAATAATATTTGTAAAAAGGTTCTCAACAGATATAAACAAGAACAATACAATACCTATATCAATAACTTAAACACTAAAAATAACTCACTATGGCAATTTTCTAAGAAACTCTTGAAAAAAGAGCTAGTATTCCCCCATTAGCAACTAGTGATGGCAAAAAATACTCTCCAATGGAAAAAGCTGAAGTATTAGCCTCCCACTTCGTAGACACATTCACCCCTAATAACTCCCCCAAAAATCCCAAACACGACGAAATTTTGTCTGTGTTTAATGCTCCACTATATAATGTTCCCCATCAAATTCAATTCGTATCCCCTAATGAAATAAGAAAAATAATAAAGGATATGCCAAACAAAAAAGCACCAGGCCATGATCGGATCAACACAGTCATTTTAAAACATCTACCGGAGAACGCCATTGCTTTTCTAAACAATATTTACAATTCTATTTTGAGAACAGGATATTTTCCTCAAATATGGAAACACTCAGTCATTCACCCAATAGCAAAACCAAACAAGAATCACTCAAACGCAGAAAACTACAGGCCTATCAGCCTGCTACCTATAATGTCAAAAATCTTAGAGAAACTAATACTCATCAGATTGAATAAACACGTCAAGAAAACTAACAGTATACCTCAGCACCAGTTTGGTTTCAAATCACAATACTCTACCACCCATCAACTACTAAGACTTACGGAACATATTCATTCTGCATTCCAAAAGGGACAACATACAATCGTTGCATTCGTAGACATCTCGCAAGCTTTCGACAGGATTTGGCATCCAGCTCTCTATTTTAAATTAATTTCAATAGGCACACCCAAATATCTAGTGTTTTTTATTCTTAGTTATATCACAAATAGAACATTTTCAGTATCTGTCGAAGGACACTGCTCTAATCCAAGGAAAATCACTGCTGGGGTTCCTCAAGGTTCACCACTTTCCCCCCTATTGTTCAATTTATACACTGCAGATATACCGACTTCAGCACAAATTAACACCGCTCAATTTGCCGACGACACTGCACTCTACATCTCAGGGAACTCGTTAACAACTCTTCAATCACAACTTCAAAATCACTTAAACTTACTTGCAAATTGGGCTAATATCTGGAAAATAAAGTTGAATCCAACAAAATCCTCAGCAAAGATATTCACTTTACGACCATTCACACATCCTCTTCCACTTTTGATAAATAATGACATCATCAATTGGACACCAACAAATAAAACAATAAAATATTTGGGCTTAAATTTCGACACTCGACTCAACTGGAAGCAGCATATAGAGGTAAAAACTCAGCAAGCCAAAATTAAACTAATTCAATTACGACCCTTACTGAACCAACATAGTCAACTCTCCACATCCAATGCTTTATTACTCTACAAAGCCATAATCAGGCCTACACTCTTATATGCTTGCCCCATTTGGACCAATGCCGCCAATACCAACCTAAATAAAATGCAAGTGATCCAAAATAAATTTTTAAGATTAATTACTAAAGCACCATGGTTCATAAGCAACAGTCAACTGCATAATGATTTAAATATGAACACAATAAAACACCAAATAGCCTATCTTGCACACAATTTTTACACAAACCTTCCCCAAATCCAAGCATCATCCTCCTATAAACTGGGCAAATCCCCCAAGCATCAAACGAGAATTAATAACAGATATCCCCTGCATTCATTCTATAAAATATTCGCAAACCTGGAATAATTACTTATCTGAGGTGCTCCCTGCTTCCTCTCTCACTTTATTTTTTTATATTATTTTTATAGAATTGTAGTGTGTATAGTTTTAAGTTAGTTAAGTTAGATTAAGGTAGATTAAGTCCATCAAACATTGCACAGTTAAAATGTAAACTGAACAATGTAATATCAACTGAAAATAAATTACAAAAAAAAAAAAAAATGAATTGTCAAATTTTTCTCCCCCTCTACTTCTTGATAACCGGGTACGTGTGTCAAGGATGAACGGATGTATCTGAAGCAGAAGTAATTTCATTCACGTGCTTGCTGATGATTAATACATCCCATTCGTAACTCGATCAAAAACTAACAAATATTTTTATATATTATTGTATTATCACGAGGTTGGAGTAGGCTGGAGGGTACTCACATGTCACAACTAACTTCTGGATCCATCACGGACACTACATTACTTCTATTCAGATGAGCACCAACTCCTCATCAACATTAGATTAGATTTATTATTAACTCGATGACCCGGTGAACTTCGTAATACCTACATCTACCAAGTATACAGAGTGGCCCATTTAACTTGAGAAATCCAAATAATTCGAAAAATATGCAACGTTCAAAAAAATGTCAAAGGTAAAAAATTAATATCTATAAGGGGGACATCTGTCAGACCTAAAATCAAACTTCTCCACTCGTCTCCTGAGTGTGAGGCGGGAGCCAACTTTGGAATTTTACATGAGGACCCCCTCCCTTTATATTGCAGATTCGGATTCTACACAAAAAAAATACATAAGTTTGGTTTAAAACATTTTTGATCGAGGAAGACGATTTGTATTCATGTATGGCCAGCGGCTTCAAATCGCTTGCTCTGATTTAATTATGTTTAATCAAATTCTTTAATGAAAAATGGTTGTTTCTATTTAAGATTTACATTCAGGCAATTAATGTTCCCAACTATACTTAAAGAGAAAAGTTTGCAACTATTTCACTTAAACTTATTTCGAAAAAAAAAACATACTTGCAAAAAATCAAATAACAACGATAATCTTAACATTATCCATGTAATATTATATTTAGATATCTAAAAGTCTAATGAATGTAATTACATGGAAATGAAATGCACCTATTTGATCCACTATTATATTTCATTTCCATTTCAATCAGTAATTGTTATTTCATAACAAATATTGAAGTGAGTTATACAACCCTCATAAAATTACCAAAATTTTTAACACAAATATTGAAAGAATAAGAACAAATGCATTATATAAAACACTTTATATTTTGCCTTGTGGTTACTATAATACAATTTTGTAAACACTTTAACTCTCAAATCCTTAGATAATTCAGCCTTACTTTCCGTAATATGAAAATTTCGAGCAAGTCGAGGTTTTATTGGAACTCTGTTCGACTCTGTGCTTGTAATTGTGTGTCGAAATATTGTCCCCTCTATAATGAAAAACTAGCGGTGGGCATACTTTCTCGAGTTCTTTTTACGAATTAGGCAATATAAAATTCAAGTTAAATCCGAGCGAAAATTTCGTTTATTCCAACTGGATTGCACGTTGTCGCAACAATGACGTATCACCTCTTAATTAACAATCGCTACACCAATCCAAAGCTTACTTTTGGGAGTGTTTCGAAATCCGCGAAATCACTCTTCGGACTGTGATTTGAGCTTGGGAGCATAGGTTTTGAGATTCCATTAGTATACAGTCGAGCTGGTGATATTCAAGATGTACCTCTAACTATGGGACACCCCTATAACTTCCAAACGGTTCCCGATATCGCAATAGTTTTCGCTCAACAATGCGTAATCATGGGGCAAGTGATGTGGTGTAGAAATATTCTTTGAACTATTTTTAGTTTTCGAGAAATTTAATCATCTTTGATTATTTAAATTAAGCTTATGTTTTTCTCACTAGAAATAGATCGATCATAAAAAGAGTAATGCAATGATGTAATACATGTTAATATTACGATAGTATTTTGTGCATAAATGTGTACTATCTGTCATGAGATTTTAAATTAGACTTGCAATTTTTCCTGCTGCAGCAATCAGAGCTGTCGCTTGTAGGGAAGTTGACCTTCGCGGCCTCTCCCCTCTCCCCCTTAAGTGCTGGCGTCACGAAGGAAACTTTCCCCAAAGGGGACAGTTGCAAGGGTTACTACAGGAAATCATGTACACTTAATTTAAAACCACATGCCAGAAAGTATAATTTTGTACGTCAAATACTATCAAAACATTAACATATGTTACTTCATTGCATTCGTCTATTTATGATCTATCTATTGGTAGTGAGAAAAATACATGCTACTATTTAAAAAATCAAAGAAAATTAAATTTATCGAAAACTAAAAATATTTTGAACAGTATTTGCATCATGATTCCGCATTATTGAACGAAAACTGCATTTGTATCTCGGGAACCGTTTAGACGTTATGGGGGTGGCCCATAGTTGGCGGGACGCCCTGTATGCCAAACTTCGCAAGTTTTAGATCATTTTCGTAGTTATATGAAAAGAAACTAGAGTTGCTGTCTATTTTTTTAATTCATATTTTCTCAATTTTTCAGTCCCTTTAAAATATAACTGAAATGTGACATTAACAACATTACAGAAGTTAAACCTAATCCAATACGAATATTTTCGATAAAATATTTGGAGCCATTTTGGGGGAAATATCGTTTGAGGCTTTCTGAAACTCTGCACTTTTGATCTAGTTTTCACAGACACTTTTTGAGTTTTCATGAAAATTCATTAAAAATCATTTGAAGCACATCTATTTACAAATGCAGTATTGTATAACAATGTAAATATTAATCACAAGATAAAAAATACTTTTCTAGATATTTGGCAAAATGACATTTGTGTCTTCTTACACAGTGCATTAAGTAGGCCTATTATCCGCACAAAAATTTTACTGAAAATGTTTGGAACCCGTTCCATCCAATCTTGCTTTTAATATTTTCTAATATTGTCCACATTCCAAGTAAATAAGGGAAAACAAGCAACATTTTCAAACAATTAACAGGATAAATTTTTAGAAACTAAATACGGAGAAGAAATTTCGTTTGAAGGAAAAATCTCAATCTTGAATATTCAAGTTTTAATAAGATGCCGAAAAATATTCAATTCTTTGTAATTTTTCGAAATTCAGAGTAAACAGTGAAATTCATATTTATATCTTTATAAATGTATTTCTTCTACGTAGCGTTTTTCTTCTCTGAAATGATTCAAAGTTTTAATATTCTTTATAGAAAGGAAAAAAAATATTCATTCGTGTGTCGACAAGAAAATGTAATATTTCCTGTTGAAAATATCTTGGCATGAGGGGTTAATGGCGATGGACGCACAACCCTACAGATTGCGCTAGATTTTTCAAAGCTACGTTCTCTAGACCCAACTATTTAGATTACATTTATTTTATCAGAGATCGTATATATTTTCACGTCCATTGAGAGGTAAATAGTTGAAAAACTTCTGTGATTCCTGCCCATTGAAATTTAATTGACATTAATTTTTTGTATAAGTAATATTGATTTCCAGTTTCGTGGATAAGAAATGTAATGTTATAAGAAACGCTTTGAAACACGGAATGGATGGCTCAGTGTCACAGAGATACTATTCCAGACCTCGGGGATTAGCGGGTTCAAATCCCAGTCTGCATAGGTATTTTTATCTATTATTACCAAAAATTCCACCAACTTACTAAACTATTTATTCAAACTAAATTCATTACAAAATTAAATTTCTCGAAAAAGAGTATTGAAGGTGGAAATTTTCCTGGATATTGATTATGCTATTGGAGTTAATTACAATGTTATATTATTATTTAACAATTTCAGATGTATGTAGAAATATATTTTATATTTTCTGTCTTTAACACACAACAAAGATAATACATATTTTGAGTAAAAAAATTAATAGTATTTTTTTTCGTTCCAAAACACTATTTCTGGCAAACGTTAACGCAAAAAATGATTGATTCTGGCGACAATATTAGTGATGTCTTCGTGCTTACTACGAATATTATAGTTCATAAACGAGTTGAATAAATTCATCTCTTTTGTTGAGAGAGATTATCGATTTTCTCTCATACGCCTCAAGCTACTACCGTCTTGCCAATTCCGCTTGGAAGAACTTTCGACTCCAGGTGAAATGAGATAAGGGGCTACGCGGCGTTGCCAAAAAAAAATCAATATTTTCACTCACGGCTCAGAAAATTGAACAACTTCCTATTAATTCTTTCACATACCTCAGAATAACCAAGCCACGCAAGAACTAGCTATCTCACTAGTGGATGTGAGACCTGTCTCTTTCAGAGGCGTAAAATACTGCATTTTACAAGTAGAAACAACCCTCAGATTAAAACAGCAACTCGCTATTCTCGTATTCGTTAGTCTCTTGATACGTTTGGTCTGAGTTAGCTTTTCGATTTTTCCCATCCTCTTTACAGCAACTATCTATAGGCGCCTGTAATACATTTTTACTTTCTCATACTTATTTCGTGACAAGAGAAAGTGTTGTATCGTGTACTGGAGAATTTTCGACAGAACAACTATTATTGCCAGGTCCTGGTAAAGAATAAGTGGGTAAATCGTGTACGTATACAAGAATATAGCAAATTACTTCCGCTAACACGATGTGAAATAAGAATCTTTTTGGGGGGGGATCTTGATACAGAAAAATGGATTGACGGCAAAACATCTCTTTGTCTGTTCCTCCGTTCCTCCATTTACGGTCAACGCTAGCGCCTAAACCGTTCTGCCGATTTTCTCCGAATTAATATTCCTCGATCGATTTAAAAGAAGTCAAGGCCCTCTGAGTTTTAAATGGACATTTTGATTTTGTGGGTTCTTTTTTCATGAGCCTCTATATTTTCATGATTTTCTCAAAAATGGCTTCAAAAATTTTGATTAAGTTTGGCCTCGGATAGCGCTTACGGAAATGGTGAAGGTCACATTTTCGTTGAAATAACTAATTTTCGAAAAATAAGACGTCCAAAAATGTTTTCGGCGCCTTCCTACAACTACAATATTGAAGTTAGAGATTTTTTTATGAACAGTGTTCTTTAAAGATACATTTGAAATTAAGGTCATGTACTACAATTTATCAATAATATGAGCGTTTTTGCGTAATTTGTGCAAAATATAGACAGTTTTTACATTTTTTCCTTGAAAAAGCTGTTCCAATTTTTACTTTTCCGCATCCATACCTATATACGGAGTAATATACGTAGTATAGGGAAATTTATGTAATGCTGCGAAAAAAATTGCGAATTTTCGGCAGAAATATTAATTGCTCTCATTGATAACGAAAAAGTGTATAAAACCAGTTGCTAAAATCCCCTAACACGCGGTGTACTCAGAATACCGGTTTTGTAGGTCTTTGATATCGAGGAAAGCAACTGAAAGCAAAACGTCCGTCTGTCGGTCCGTCCGGAAGCCTAAACCATGCGTACCATTTCTTCCAGATTGAAGAAACCCCTGTTCATCTGGCTCTAGTCGAAGCTTTTAATTTTGAAAAGCTTTCTAAAACAATTTGAGTATACTTTACATGAAGCCCTCCGGACAATTTCAAACTTTTCTCAAAACGGCTCCTAATTTTTGCTTTAAATGTCTTGTAAGAATAGAGTAAAATACAGTTATTAAGGTGGCTAAGGTCCGATTTCCACGGTTAACTCTGAATTTGCGAACATTGCACAAGTTTGGATTTTTTTCGGCATCTTCCTCCAACTACAAAATTGAAGACAGAGATTTTTCCTTCAAATAAAATTCGTTCTCCAAAGTGAGTTCTTTCTTTAAAGTCAGGGTACATTTGTCTGAACCGTTAAGTAGTTTTTGCGTAATATTGGGTGAAAAATGTTGCCATTTTGTGCAAATAGGATAGTGCTAAATGTACTCCATGAGATGACATAAATGCCATATTACTCTATTCTTTTTTTTTTTTCAAAAATTACAAAAATGTAATTTTGTTGACTTGTCTATCACGTCGTTAATATTTACATTAGCGACAATTTGTTCACATTATCATGTTTATGAGTATATGTGATTTAAATAGTGTCGTATAAATTTTCTAGAAAACTCAACCGTTTTCTGTGAAACTGGCTCAAAATTCCTCATTTCCGGAAAATGAGGAATTGAAGTTTGAAAATCGAAGATGGTGTATTTTGGAAAATAAATTTGAAAATGTTTCATAAGTTTTTACAATCATGACGTTACTGGAACGCAATAAAATGTGTAATTTCTATTCTTTTGCACTTAAAAGAACTTCAAGGAATCTGAAAAATATGCAAACAAAATTTATGTAAATAATCTTAACCTTACCTTTTATCTAGTTCATGTCGTCTGCAGAGGAAGATCGTATTTTCATGGGAATAAACGGTTTTGTAATGTATTACATGCAAAATACCGAAAAGAAAAAAAAAAAATATAAGATGAGTTGTTCATACCATTTTACCACAAAACAAAAGTTAAAAAGTGTTTTTAGGTAATTTGCAAATTGTCGGGAATTTTGTTGGTCGAATATAAAAAGAGAATGACCCTATTGATTTTTGAGTTTAAAGTGATTTAATCCTATATCGACTAACGATCGGTATTTTGCATAAGTCGCATACCAACGGGTAGGTAACAGAGTACCCAGGGAAAATTCAATTGAGGTTTAAATTTTACCGTAAATGCTGTAATATTGTTTTTGGTTTGCAGATAAACATATTTTGAAACATTAATAAAGTATTTAGAGATTTTAAAGAATATATTTTACATGCAGGGACCTCGTCCACAACGGAAGAGGTCTCGAAGTCCAAATGATGTCCCTTTTAGAGCACATGCGAGTATTTGTATTGGTATCTTTCACTTAATACTCTCCTGAACGATGAAACGTCATCATTCATGTTTTATGTCTCAGGCACAAAATATCGTCACTTCATCTATAGAAGTATACATTTTCTTCATCACGCGTCAACAATAACAATCTATACTCACGACTGTTCTTCACACAATATTGCCTGATATGTGAATCATTAATAAAACTTATTCAAAATTTTCAAGACTGTAATTCTTAGCCTGTTCACAACACGTATTAATGCACCAGTTTTGAATAACAACTTCGTAGGAATGTCCACAAAACCATCTCCCTTCTCCCCACCTCATAATATGAGACCTCAATCCACACGTTATTAAATTCCCGAACGTCCAATACCAACGGTTCTAAGGTAGTAAATCCAGCTTGATAAAGAGCGAAAGAAACGCAGGTTTTTCCAAAATGATAGTTTAAAAATATGTAAAAAAACTACACAAGATATCAAAAATGAAAGAAAATTATAGATGAGAAGAAATATAATAAAATATTGCGTTGGAGTAATCTACGTGGACCTCCCTCAGTAGAAGAAGGGTTTAAATGACATTCACAAATAAAGTTTTCGAAAACATAAAAGATTCCTATGAAAAAGAGCTTCAAATTTCGCATTTACAGTAGCGGTTTTTTTTTATTTAAAACGCAATTTCTTAAAAAGGCTCCAAATTTTTAAGGAAAAATTGCACTATATAAGAGAGAGTTTGTCACTGTTCTTAAATATATTTCTCAAAATAATATTTCTCGTATACCTATTAAGAAACTGGAAAATTTAAAAAAAAAATGTTTAAAAAAAAATTTTGGTTGCGATAGATTGTAGCTGGCAAAAAGTATATATCAGATTCGAATAGCTAGCCCAGGACCAAAGGAAATAAACTACTAAGGGAATGTCTGTGCCATTTTGAGCACCACTAGTTCTCTTT